>CM045728.1:50357349-50439849 GCA_024760905.1 Plotosus lineatus
CTGTGAGCTTTTCAGGAGTCCATCTTTGCCCAGAGATAGTTGAGGTGGGCACAAGCCTCCCCACACTTTAATGAGGATTAAGTGGCAGAAAAATGAATGAATGACTGGCATTAACAGTCAAATAAAACTGATTTTTCCAATAACCTGGAGTTATCCTCTGCCAGTTTGGGCATGATTTATTTGGCAACAGGATGGGCGTTTGGAAGTTGTGTGACAGACATTTCTGGGTGATTCGCTCTCGGGAGTGAATGATAATTGTGAGAAAGTAATCATTAGTCACAACATCAATACCATGTACACTATCATATCGTCAGAGCCAACAGCATTTCCCATGAGAACAAGCATTTACAAATAGCTGACTTCTTCTTACAACAGAAAATTTCTATGAAGAACCAATTTTGACTGGAAAGAATGGCTCTTCATTACAGTAAATGAGGTATAACTCAAAATGTTGTACTTATACCAACCAAGCTTGACAGCTGTAATCGAAGTATTTAACTAGTCGTACAAATAAACTATATACAGTATAATAGAAAGTTTCATGTGGTTAGATAAAATTATCTAGCATCATGAAGTTATACGAAGAGCCGTATTAATTATATGATAGCTTGTATCTGTTTTATTTGGAACACAGCCTTGGCAGGAACCTTCTTCCAAGCCTGCCGTATCCTTATTTTGGCTGCCTGGAAACAGCCTGGTTGCCAAAAGTAACTTTATACTGCTGGATTTTTAGCACACATCTTTGGTCATTAAATTCAGTCTAATAATGTGACACCAGGCACATGCCTCAAACAGTCTCCATTCAGTTTATGATGCTAGTTCATATTAATCAACTTCATTCTGGATTAGGGAATCTTTCAACCATACTAGGACCATTAAAATGATCTTTGTTCAGTGTCAGGCTTAATTTATTATGTCATTCATAACCAAAACATGCGTTATAGGAACATACAGATAACACACAGCATACATCTGTGCACTGTGAATACCCACAAATCCCCTCTGAGCATCCTGACACATATACAAGTCCACACTAAAGTTTAAATCAGCTATTACACATGTTGCAAACACATGCACACACACACACACACACACACACACACACACACACACACACACACACACACACACCTTAACACATTGCTGCAAACCACCCTACATTTTATCCATAGTGACCAGCCACTGTTTATGCTCTAGATAAAATGCTTTGGTGCAGTGTGCCAGACAGGAATGATGTTAATGGTGGGAGAATGAGCTCACAACCATCATAACTGACTGGAAGGGAAGGCTTTTCTCCAGATGAGCGCAAACTCAAGAAGCCTTTTATTTCACAACTCCAGCTTTAATGGTTCCCTGCTGGCTGGTGACGGAAGCATGGGCCTGGGTACCATGAGGGACACAGAAGGCCTGCTTTCACTTAAAGAGCTGGAGGCTCTCCGGAGGTGCATCAGGACAAGAGTAGCCCTTCTCAAACAAATCCGATGAAGGGACGAGAATGAGGGGTAACCCTGGGGAGTTCTGTAAATATGCCTGTGGTTCTTGAACTGCAGGGAATTGATTGAAAAAGACAGATAAATCTGGTTTGAACTGTGACCTGTCCCTGGGTGAAGAATAGGGATGAGTTAGGGTGGAATTTGATCTCTTTCTTTCCTAAAAAGAGTATTATAATAATAACAGGAACAGTGATGTTCAGCAACGGATCCATCTACATATGAAGGCGGGCTAAAAGGTCCATAGTAATCCATTTTACCATCAGGATGAGAGCTTTTTTAAATACCAAGGGGATGAAAGTACTGGAATGGAAGAAGTGTGTAGACCACAGGAAAGACTATGTTTATAAATTGAACTGCAGTTGGTTAAATTGCATGGTGGTCATCCTGGGAACTTTTTATCCAGCGTAAGTAAATTAGTTAACAGCAACTGGTTTCTTGTTCACTTATAGATAATCTATTTATTTCCAACTTTAGGAGTGATAGAAATTAGTAGAAGAGGATTAACACTAATGCAGAGGTGGAAAATGGCAACACAGACTTAGTCCTTTTCCAAATTAAATCCTGTCAGACAAGTTGCTGACATCATTCTACGTCTTTACCACAGCTGCAATGTCTCATGCTGCATGTGTTGAGTTTTATGGTTTCCACGCACTATTTCGTCACTCACTGAATTCTCCAGAAGCCATGTGTTCTGAGAGGCATGCCATTGGTATATTAAAAAAATAAAATAAAATAAATAAAAAAAATTGGATGTTGATGTGAATTAAGTCTTAAGTCATCTAACCCTTAACCTAATGTCAAATGAGTACTAATAATAATAAATTCCTTATGTAGACTTCATTGTTTGAAACGTGCTTCCAGAGGTGATACCAAGCATCACAGCGCCATCCTGAGGCATGATCAAGAATCACCTTAGCCAATAAACATTATCCAGTGACTAGTTAAATTATCATAAATAATAGTACATGTACAGTTAAACAAACAATAAAGCATTGTTTATTATAGATTTATTTATTAGTGGTATTTGAAAGCCTCCCACAATTAATACAATATTATTAAGTCAGTACAGCAATGTTCAGTGTGTGGATCAAACAGAGACTTTAAGATTAATACATATAATTTATTATTTTTCAAACTCTATTTTGATTAAATGGTCAAAAACAAAATAGTCAATCTGTATATCAAATTGATTGCCATTTGCTATAATAGTACTGTATATGAAGCTAAATTAAATATGAGTGGACTGATTTAAACTATTGTATGAGGCACACATCTGTGAGCCCATAGCCATCACGTGTACTGTGTGTGTGTGTGGTGTGTGTGTGTGTGTGGTTAATCCGTAGACTGTTGCCACAATTTAAGAAGAACACATATGATGACCTGCATGCTGTGGCATTACAGTCTCTCTACATTGGAGCTAAGAATTTGAAACCTTTTCCACCATGGCAATTCCCATGTGCATATTATTCCATAAAGTCCAAATGTGTAATAGTAAGTATTTACTTTCATTTTTGAATGATCTCTATGGATGATCTATGGATTATAATGATCTGTAGCCCATAAGGAGGTAAGAAAACATTTTGATATTTGGATGAGACAAAACAGAACATCACTCCCTCATGCAGACACACACTGATTCATCACATTCAGAAGTGATGTAGCTTTTCCTTCTTCATTATTTACTTTTACTTAATCCTACAGAGGGAAAGAAAGATTTCTCATTAATTTTAACTTGTTTATGATAATGGAACACATTTATTTGATCAATTTTCATACAAAATATATGGACTATAAAGTGTTTATTTCTGTACTTATCCTCCTTCGTTCTTCTTTTCCTTTCGGATTTTCCCCTTTTTCAGGGGTCGCCACAGCAAATTATCTGATTCACATGTTTGATTTGGGAAAGGTTTTTATGTCGGATGCCCTTCCTGAAACAACCCTTTAACAAACAGCAGAAACACGCTGACGGCTATGCAGCTACTCTTTTCGAAAGTCAGCAATGGTTCTTTTACATGAACCTCACACCATAGACAGTGAGAGACATGGCCGGCCTTTGATAACCCAGTTAGCTGCACTGGGGGGGGGGGGGGGGGGGGGGCAGGGACAACCTTGTGGAGAGTGCCTTTACCACCAGGCCACCACTGCCCTATTTCTGTACATAGCCTAACTGATCGAAAATAAATAAATACTGGCTACTGGTGTGTTGACCTGCTTCTGGAATCATTGGCCCTTCCATGTATCCGCTCTCTCTTAGCGAGGGCAGAATCCCTCCTGGACAGCTCACCCGCCATCACAGGGCAGAAACACGCTGATGGCTATGCAGTCTACTCTTGACGAAAGTCAGCAATGGTTCTTTTACATGAACCTCTCACCATAGACAGTGAGAGACATGGACAGCCTTTGATAACCCAGTTAGCTGCACTGGGGGGAAATGACAACCCGTGGAGAGTGGGGCTTGAACCCCCAACCTTAGGATCACCAGGCCATCAATGCCACAAAAATAAATACATCAATAAATCCTTGTTTAACACATGGATTTGTTAGAATTTCTTAAACTTCATAAAACTTTCACAACTTGTGGCTAAACCACAAGTTATAAAAATGTTAAACTTCCAAGCATAGCAATGGTATTGGCTGAATCCCAGTACCTCCCCTCCATGCTGACGACATCGAATGAAATAATATGAATACCCAGTATATTACTGTTCATTACTGCATGTGCAATAGGAAACTGTCTGGGTTTCATGTTGAATCAGACCACCCACCTCACAAATTCTAGGTATTAATCATCACACATTGCATACCAACTTCTCATCATACAATTCTTCTGCAGTCCACAGAAAATTTTGCAAAATCACATACTTTTTGTGGATTTCATAACTAGAAACCACAAGTTACTTTACTTTTGGCACATGTTATCAGAGCCTCAACTTGGTGGTGTGGAAATGCTTATCTACTGTTGCCCACAAAAAGAGAGCAAATTTTACAAGGGAGACGCATACATGCCAGCAAATGAGCAGTCTTTGAGCATGTTTGAACATCTCTCTGTGTGGGGGGAGTGTAATAGCTCTCCCTGATTTCACCATGAGTCACTTTCACTTACTGGGAATTATTTGAGATGGGAAAGGTTTTGGCTCTTTTGGAACAGTTCTTTCACTTAGTTTAAAGGGCCATCCAAACCAAAAGCATCGCCAGAACTGTCTGTTCTTGCTCAAAAATTTCTAGTGAATTACAGCCAAAATGAATAATCTTACTCATGCTCTCATCTGCTGAAACGCTTAATCCTACTTAGTCGTGGGGAGGCTGGAGCCTATCTCAACTGATACTAGAGGAAGAAAGGGAAACCTGAACAGCTCGCCAGTCCACCACAGAGCTACAAGTTAAATAATAATAACAATAATGTTAATATTTATAGAGACAGACTGACAGTGTGCATGTGTTGCAAATGTGAGTGAAAGAAAAGTGTTCAAAGCACACTGATTCACTTACTCTAGTAGTTTGTCAGAACTAAATGATAAAGTGTCAGTGCCTTTAAACCATTATTTGATTCCCAGGACACAGTTTCTTTAAAGTCCGTTTTGGCCCCACACAACTATGTAAACTATTTTTATTGATATCAATGATCAGCAATAGTTATATTTAATCCTCTGTCCCAAGAAATCTGTTCTTTAATCATTCATTCCTGCCTGGATCCATTGCTGATCAGATAAAGATGAGATGTCAGTCCAGGGAGCCATATAGACACACTGACATTCCTCAATAACATAGTGTGATGGCCTGGCGACCAGTCCAGGGTGTACTCTGTTCTCGCCCAGAGTCGGTTAAGATGGGCGCCAGCCTTCCCATGACCTTAATTAAGATTAAGCCGTTCAAAAAATTAATGAATGATACTTATAAATATACAAATCTATAAAGATGGGCGGGCTTCTTCTTCTTCTTCTTCTTCACTTATCCCTTAACATCCGGGGACGTCGTTGGGGAACCTTCATGGCGAGACTTGGGCTGATTTGGCCTGGCGGCGCCCATCCCTCTCCAGGTCGTAGAAACACGCTGATGGCTTCACAGCCTACTCTTTACGAAAGTCAGCAATGGTTCTTTTACATGCCTCTCACCATAGACAGTGAGAGACATGGGCAGGCAGACTATAAAATATTTATCATTTTATATTTCCCCTAGCTTATGGTATATGAGATCTTTAAAAATGTTGTGGTTAATATTAAGGGGTTCTCTGTTACAATAACTGTTCATTATATAGGAACAAATCTAAGATTTAACTGGTTTAAACCAAGTATAAAGACAAAGCTTTTAAACAATGACTACTTCAGAAATTATTCATTCATTCATTTTCTGAACCTCTTAATCTTAATTAGGGTCATAGGAAGACTGGTACCCATCTCAGCTGACTCTGGGAAAGGATAGAATACACCATGGACAGCTTGCCAGGCCATTGCAGGGCATAAAAACACTGACAGCTATGCTATGCAGCCTCCTCTTTATGAAAGTCCGCAATGGTTCTTTGACATGAACCTCTCACCGTAGACAATGAGAGACATGGCCGGTTTTGGAAAACCCAATTAGCTGCACTGTGGGGACATTGACAACCTGTTGAGAGTGGGGCTTAAACCCCCAACCTTGGGATCAGTGATCCAGCACCTTTACCACCAGGCCACCACTGCTCGACTTCAGAAATTAACTACCCTCCCAATAATAAATAAATAAATAAATAAATAAATAAACAAATCTGCTGTGAGAAGAATGTGATAGCTTCAAAAGGACATGCTTTTTTCGTGTATAGGACATCAAACAACATGAGAAATGTTTTCTGAAACGAGAACTTTCTACTGGCAGCCAGCATCATTCTCACATCACAGCAGAAGACAACAGGCATTCATCAAATCTATAAACTTCTGTTATGAATTAACATATGGACAGAGATTTATAATCATTGATTAAGTTCATGTAACACAGGTAAACACATGGTTACTAATTTTATTGGAAAAAACCCTAGTTTCCAACACTCCCTGAAAGCACTAGTTTCCTAGTCCCCTTGAAAGCATCATAGGCACGTGCTGCATGCGACCAGCAGAGCGTGTAGGAGAGCGTAAGGAGCAGGACGCATACAGAGCCCTCGAAAAGCGACACGAAGCCTTGTATGTGTTTTGTTCTCTCTCAATCGAACCGGGTGGAGAGAGTTTGTTTTCTTGGAAGCTCCGACTGGTTTTTTAGTGGATCTGGATTTGATCTGGAAGCTGGTTTCGGACACGGATGGCGAGCCAAATCCAGTGAGAACTCTTGGTAGATCCAGACGCAGTGTGGCCAACTGTTCTCTGGATGCGAGAGTAGATCTACAGACCCAACCACTTCAAATCACAGGATCCCAGATAAGAATAGATAAAAACACCTTTATCCCAAACGGATCACAATCCTGGAAAAGACTCCCGGGTTCACACGAATCAAACCTTAGAGACTTAAGCTTATTTTATTTTATTTTTAATTTGTAAAGAAAGTTCTACAACATTGTTTGCACTGTTTCTTGTAATATTGTTAATTGTAATAAATCTGCCGGCTGTTCAAATTCAAATCTCCACAATTCATTTTACTCCTAGAACCTAGTATAAAATCTAGCACAGCTATATCAAGCTGGTGTTACATTCACATGAAATACATACTCATCAATGCTGAAGTAATTCCTTATTGCTCACTTTTGAAGGTTTTCCAGAACAATAAA
This sequence comes from Plotosus lineatus, assembly GCA_024760905.1. Classification (NCBI taxonomy): domain Eukaryota; kingdom Metazoa; phylum Chordata; class Actinopteri; order Siluriformes; family Plotosidae; genus Plotosus; species Plotosus lineatus. The sequence continues at coordinate 50,364,571 of CM045728.1, forward strand.
TCAACATGCAAGGACCTAAAAGCAGAATTTTATAGAGAATAGCATTTTTTAAAAAAAGGTGAATACAAAATACAGAATATAGATTCTTACATTCCTGAAGAATTGGTCTGTTAATATTATACATTTATATAAGAAATCCATTTGTCTTACTTTCCTCTGTCCAAGATTGACCAAGTGAATAGAGTCCAGTTACTATGGTTTTCATCAAATAGATCATTTGGCACCATGTTAGAATATGTGAGTTTTATAAGCTGGTGGTTGATATGCTGACCTCACATCACTACTGAGTTGAAAAAAATGTACCATACTAAAACACCAAATGACATGCAAATAAAAACTCACGTTCTGCATGCTTAAAATTTACCAAGTTATAACTACAAATATGCCTGATGTGACTCAGCTCCTTTTGATAGCAATGACAGGTCAGGAATCCATTTTTCATGACAACTGTTTTGATTGCTACATCCATACACTGCAGAATGTCATTCATTCATTTTCTGAACAGCTTGATCCCAATTATGGTCACAGGGAGGCTGGCGCCCATCTCAGGAAACTATTCTGCTAGGGTGTGTAACATCCTGGACAGCTTGCCAGGCCATCACAGGGCCACTCCTGCATATTAGGTTATAAATCTACATTACCTCAACAGTGACAGTATATTAAAGGGAAACTGCTACAAACAAGCTGCCACTCAATTTTTTTTAAGTCTCAGATGAATTGGAAGTTATATCTATTGCTACTGAAGAATCAGAAAGAGAAAAGAACCACAAAATGGGCAAATCAATGCAAAACTCGATGTTCTGCTCAGATTCAATCAAATGCTGCAAGAGGCAAATAAGGAACTTCACTGTACAAATGGATAAAGACCCAAAACATACAGCAAAAGCAACCCAAAAGCTGATTATTGGTGAGTTCACATGATCCCAGTCATGATCCCAATTTAGGATAAACACATTGCAATCCTGTTCTGATGTCTCAGCCGATTTTGTTCCAATATAAACTGATGTTCCAATGAATGGAATGTCACATGATCACTAGTGATGTTAATCTAATCTTTTACTGTGTTTCCCTGATGTACTCCAAAACCACAAAGAAATTCATACTCTTCCGCTGAAATTCTGCAATGTCCTCCAATGTTCTCTGATTTCATCTGATGTTCCATAAGAATATGATCGAAGCAAATTGTCATGATTGGTATCATTGTAAGCGCACCTTTAGGAAAAGAACTGGAATGTTCATAAATGGCTGGATTAGTCAACTCCACTGAGATTTTTATTTTTTTTTTCAATTACTAAAGACCAAAACTGAGGACAGAAAAATCCAAAAACAAGCAGCTCCTGAAGGTGGGTACAGTAAAGGGCTGGCAAAGCGTCTCATGCAAGAACACATTTGGTGATGTCCAGGAGTCCCAGACTTCATGTAGTCACTAACTGCAAAGATTTTCCTCAACACACTGAAAACAAGTATTATATTTATAATTATGATGGTTTGTTCAATTTCTTTTAAACCCCTAAAAAGTGGAAACTATGTATAAAAATGGATGTAATTCCTAAAAGATTAATTCAATACTTTTGCTGAACCCTTCTAATTACATATGAAAATCTAATTCCTACACTTCAGTCACATCCTGAGTGGTTCATTTCTAAAGAACCATGGTAGTTAGAGGCAAAATTCCAAAAAAATTATGACACTCTGCAAACACTTATAGACCCAGCTGTATATATGTCTAATCTTAATGGATGCTTAGCTTCAGCAGAATGAACTAACTGACAGTCACCCTGGAGACAGTGAAGGGTTCTGGGAATTATGACCTTTGGAAATGAGTCCTGGAACTAACACGCATGGATGCGACATTTTTCATAACAAATTGCACATAATAAATTGAAGTTCTTCCCCTGTGCTCTGGCCCACCACCTAGTAATAACAATTTTATACTTGGACATTTTTCTGTGTTTATGTAAATGACAGAAACCAGTGTTTCATCAGTGAAGGGCCTCTAAAGTGGAGGAATTAAATAGAATATCTCAATTTCCCGTGTTATTCACATCCACCACATCAGAGAACAAGCATACTGAGAATAGCTACAGAGGAAACTTTTTCTGAAGTCTACTTTTTTATTTAGGGAATGTGACAGATATACATTTAATAAATCCACACTTCTTTCATTGTGAGCATACCCCCAGTGCAGCTAACTGGGTTATCAAATGCCGGCTATGTCTCTCACTGTCGATGGTGGGAGGCATGTAAAAGAACCATTGCTGACTTTCGTTAAGAGTAGCTGCATAGCCATCAGCGTGTTTCTGTCCCTTGCTAAAAGGGTTGTGTCAGGAAGGGCATCCGACATAAAAACCTATGCCAAGTCAAATGTGCGGATCAGATGATCCGCTGTGGCAACCCCTGAAAAAGGAAAAAGAAGAAGAATTCATTGTGAGCATACAGTGCATAATTTGATACAATTTATTATTTAATAATTTAGTAAAAGGAAATAACATAGTAAGAAGTTGTAATAAGTAGTAATTGTCTTCGTACACAAATTGACCAATACAACAAATCATGCTGTAGTAGAAAAAACTGAAAGGGGTTCATAAACTTTCTAATGTGATTGTACCAAAAACACTTCGAGAAAAGTAACACTAGTTCTTCAAATCAATCTTTAAACTGAAAAGGTTCTAATAAATCACCTACCGTAAGTCCATACACATATATATATTATATATACTAGGCCTTCTCAAAAAATTATCATATTTTGATAAAGTTCATTATTTTCTCTAATGTGCTGATAAAAAATTAAACTTTCATATATTTTAGATTCATTGCACACCAACTGATATACTTCAGGTGTTTTATTGTTTTAATACTGATGATTTTGGCATACAGCTCGTGAAAACCCAAAATTCCTATCTCAAAAAATTAGCATATCATGCAAAGGTACTCGAAACAAGCTATTACCCTCATCATCTGAATCAACAAATTAACTGTAAACACCTGCAAAAGATTCCTGAGGCTTTTAAAAACTCCCAGCCTGGTCCATTACTCAAAACCGCAATCATGGGTAAGACTGCCGACCTGACTGCTGTCCAGAAGGCCATCATTGACACCCTCAAGCAAGAGGGTAAGACACAGAAAGAAATCTCTGAGCGAATAGGCTGTTCCCAGAGTGCTGTATCAAGGCACCTCAGTACGACGTCTGTGGGAAGGAAAAAGTGTGGCAGAAAACACTGCACAACCAGAAGAGGTGACCGAACCCTGAGGAAGATTGTGGAGAAGGGCTGATTCCAGACCTTGGGGGACCTGTGGAAGCAGTGGACTGGGCTACAGGTGCCGCTTTCCCCAGATCAAGCCACTTTTGAACCAGAAACAGTGGCAGAAGCGCCTGTCCTGGGCTACAGAGAAGCAGCACTGGACTGTTGCTCAGTGGTCCAAAGTACTTTTTTCGGATGAAAGCAAATTTTGCATGTCATTCTGAAATCAAGGTGCCAGAGTCTGGAGGAAGACTGGGGAGAAGGAAATGCCAAAATGCCTGAAGTCGAGTGTCAAGTACCCACAGTCAGTGATGGTCTGGGGTGCCATGTCAGCTGCTGGTGTTGGTCCACTGTGTTTTATCAAGGGCAGGGTCAATGCAGCTAGCTATCAGGAGATTTTGGAGCAATTCATTCTTCCATCTGCTGAAAAGCTGTATAGAGATGAAGATTTTATTTTTCAGCATGACCTGGCACTTGCTCACAGTGCCAAAACCACTGGTAAATGGTTTACTGACCATGGTATTACTGTGTTCAATTGGCCTGCCAACTCTCCTGACCTGAACCCCATAGAGAATCTGTGGGATATTGTGAAGACAGAGTTGAGAGACACCAGACCCAACACTGTGGATGAGCTTAAGGCCGCTATCGAAGCATCCTGGGCCTCCGTAACACCTCAGCAGTGCCACAGGCTGATTGCCTCCATGCCACGCCGCATTGAAGCAGTCATTTCTGCATAAGGATTCCCGACCAACTATTGAGTGCATAACTGAACATAATTATTTGAAGGTTGACTTTTTTTGTACTAAAAACACATTTTTTTATTGGTCAGATGAAATATTCTAATTTTTTGAGATAGGAATTTTTGTTTTTTTCCTTTATTTTTTTGCCAAAATTATCAATATTAAAACAATAAAAGGCTTGAACTACTTCAGTTGTGCGTAATGAATATAAAATATATGAAAGTCTAATGTTTATCAGTACATTACAGAAAATAATAAACTTTATCACAATATGCTAATTTTTTGAGAAGGACTAATATATATATATATATATATATATATATATATATATATATATATATATATATATATATAAAACAAAAGGAAATATACTGTAGGGCGACACGGTGGAGTAGTGGTTAGCACGTCTTCCTCACAGTAAGAAGGTCCTGGGTTTGATTCCCAGCTTGGGCATTTCTGTGTGGACTTTGCATGTTCTCCCTGTGCTTGCATGGGTTTCTTCTGAGTACTCTGGTTTCTTCCCACAGTCCAGAAACACGCACAGTAGATCAATTAGCAGTTCCAAATCAGCCCTATGTGTTAGTGGGAATATCAATGGTTGTGTGAGTGTTGGCCCAGCAATGGCCTGGTGAGCTGTCCAGGGAATGCCCCGCCCTTGCCCAGAGTCAGCTGAGATGGGCGCCAGCCTCCCTGCAATCCTAATTTGGATTAAGAGGTTCAGAAAATGAATGATGAAATATACTGCACTTGATGATAATTAAATGACTCTTTATGTAGCGCCATGAGGTACTAATGAAGGGGTAGCAGCCCCGTTGCTAAGTATCAGCACGATTTTTTTTTTTATTCTGTATTGTTCTGGCTCAGTTTCTGGATTAAACTGCTCTATTCCAGTTTTTATTGGTGTAGGTTATGTCATAGTATTAACTGAAGTCATCCAATGCAGTAGAAAATATCCCTTCCACAATTTACATCACACCCAGACACCAAAATGGTGGGTGTGAGTGTATCTGCACCAACACGACGAGACATATTGGTTAAGAGAATTATGTCTGAAGTACTGGCAGAAGTCAAGTCTTCTTAGCAGAAGTCAAGTCTTCTTAACCCTGTGTTTTGATAAGCTAACAGAAATCTTTAATTGAATCGCTGAAGTGGAAACAATTTCAACAGTTGAAATACATCTATCCCAAGTGGAGGACGCTGTTTTTAAAGGCATTGCAGTTATACTGCAGTAAAATTTGAAGAGAGTCTGAGTGTAGTACTGGATAGCCAGAGTAGGAGATGCCAGAAACTATATTTCATTCTTAATCTGTTTGTATAACCCTTCTACAGTTATAAAATAAAAAAACCCTAGTTATACTTGGCTAGGGGGGAACACACATCTACACAGATCTAATATCTTGTGAAGGTTCATCAGAATATATTTGTCACTTTAAAAAAATTATGAAATATGTACCTCAACAATGAAAAAGTTACTGTGACAAACATTAATAGTATAATTATTCGAATATATATGATCTTTTTTTTTTTTTGCCAATGCTTGATTGGCATAGAGCATGGCGCCAGGGGTCGCTTTCGTCATTTGGAGGGATCTTCAGATCTCACTGGACAGTTACCACCCGCCTAAGCCTTGCGGCCCCCGGTCAATAAGGTGCTGTCTCGCCATGGTCGGTCTTCCTCATTGGGTGCATGGGGATTAGGTAACAACCGACAAGCAGACCGCAAACCAGCACTAAGCAAGAGAATAAGAATGAGCAAAAGAAAGAGACCAGCTCTTAAACTGGGAACCTGGAACGTCCATACCATAACCACCGGACTTGATGATCTCCAGAACATTAGTGATGCAAGAAAGACTGCCGTTATCAACGATGAGCTTCTGCGATTGAAGATACACATCGTCACCTTACAGGACACTCCTCTAGCAGACTCTGGGCTGAAAGAAAAGGACTACACCTTTTTCTGGAAAGGAAAGAGCGCTGAGCATCGCAGAGAACACAGGGAGGGCTTTGTAGTCAGGAACACCTTGTTGAAGACGGTCGAACCAGACAACAAGGGATGTGAATGACTGCTGACTCTCTGCCTCTACACCTCAGATGGTCCAATCTCCATCATCAGTGCCTACGCACCTACTCTGACATAAAGACCTGAGGCTAAAGACGAATTGTACTCCAACTTGAATGTCGTCATCAAGAACATCCCCAACAATGAACAACTCGTCCTTTTGGGTGACTTTAATGCCAGGGTGGGTGCTGACCGAGACTCCTGGCCCTTCTGCCTTGGTTCCTTTTGGAGTTGGCAAGGTCAACGACAATGGACAGCGTCTACTAGAATTTTGTTCATACCACGGCTTGTGTGTGACCAACACCTTCTTCCAGACGAAGCTACAACACCGGGTGTCCTGGCGTCATCCATGCTCAAGACACTGGCACCAGCTTGACATTATCATCGTCAGGCGCACAAGCCTCAAGCACGTGCTTCTTACCTGCACCTTTCACAGCGCAGACTGTGACACAGACCACTCTCTTGTATGCTGCAAGATCCACCTGACACCAAAGACACTTCACCGCGCCAGGTCTCAAGGGAAGCCCTGCATCAACACCATTAAGACCTTCAAAGAAGCCATCTCCACAAAAAATCCTAAAAGTACAGCATCAGACACCTGGATCCACCTACGAGAGTGCATTCATATATCAGCACTAGCCATCTTCGAAAAGAAGATCTCCCAGAGCTCTGACTGGTTCGATTCAAAGTCTGCAGAGATGACTCCCGTCATAGAAGCAAAACGGACGGCCCATGCTGAATATAAGCATTCTCCAAGCAAAAAGACCCTGAAGACATTAAGAGCAGCTCAGAGCAAGGTCCAACAGACAGCAAGGAAATGTGCCAACGAGTATTGGCAAGAGCTCAGTCGCGACATCTAGACTGTAGCGAACACAGGTAACATCAGAGGCATGTACGATGGCATCAAGAAAGCTCTCGAACCAACGCAGAACAAAACAGCACCCCTCAAATCCATCAGTGAGGAAGTGATCACCGACAAGGGGACACAAATGGAGCGATAGGTAGAGTATTACTCAGAGCTTTACTCCAGAGAGAACAGTGTTGTTGACTTGGCATTGGATGCCATCGAACCTCTACCTATCATGGAGGACTCAGACACCGATCCAACACTGGAAGAACTCAGCAAGGCGATCGACAGCTTGGCCCGCGGCAAAGCCCCTGGAACAAATGGCATCCCTCCTGATCTCATCAAGCGCTGCAAGTCTGCCCTCCTGCAGCCACTACACAACACCCTTTGCCAGTGCTGGCGTGAAGGCAGCATTCTTCAAGACATGAAAGATGCCAAAATTGTCACCCTGTATAAGAACAAAGGGGACAGGAGCGACTGTAATAACTATAGAGGCATCTCTCTCTTGAGCATTGTGTGAAAAGTGTATGCTCGTGTTTTGCTCACGCGACTCCAGCAACTGGCTAAACGTGTCTATCCTGAATCCCAATGCAGTTTCCGCACAGAACGCTCAACAGTGGACATGATTTTCTCCATTCGCCAACTCCAGGAGAAATGCAGGGAACAACAGAAACCCCTCTACATTGCCTTCATTGACCTAACCAAGGCATTTGACCTGGTTAGCTGGGATGGGCTTTTCAACATTCTCCTGAAGATCTGATGCCCCCAAATCTGAACAGTATGATTAGATCTTTCCATGATGACATGAAGGCAACCATTCAGTACGAGGGAAGCATGTCAGAACCTTTCAACATCAAGAGCGATGTGAAGCAAGGCTGCGTCCTTTCCCCGACACTCTTTGGCATCTTCTTCTCTCTCCTTCTTAAACATGCCTTTGGGACCTCGACCAAAGGAGTGTACATGCATACAAGATCAGATGGCAAGATGTATAACATCGCAAGACTCAGAGCAAACACCAAGGTCCGCAAAACCACCATAAGAGACATGCTCTTTGCAGACGAAGCAGCCGTTACTGTACACACAGAATATGACTCCAGCAACTGATAAACCAATTCTCTCATGCTTGCCATGACTTCGGGCTGACCATCAGTTTAAGAAAGACCAACGTGGTGGGTCAGGATGTGAATACACCACCTGTCATCACCATTAACAACTACTAACTGGAAGTGGTCCATGAGTTCACCTACCTGGGATCCACCATCACAGACAACCTGTCCCTTGATGCTGAGTTAAACAAATGTATCACCAAGGCCACAATGATGCAGGGGAGATTAGCCACTCGTGTGTGGGAGAACCCCCCCCAAATGCAGCCGTGAGGGGGGGGCACAAACCAGTGTCTCTCCCTCACGCCGGTCCCAAGCCCGGATAAATGCAGAGGGTTGCGTCAGGAAGGGCATCCGGCGTAAAACAAATGCCAAATAAACTATGCGAATCACAAGAAAGAATGACATACCGGATCGGTCGAGGCCCGGGTTAACAACGACCGCCATCAGTGCCGTCAACCAACAGGGTGCTGATGGAAATTGGACTACTGTTGGTCGAAGACGTCGAAGAAGGAGAGGCGGGAGGCGCGTCCGTTGCCAGAGAGAGAAGAGGAAAGGCATGAGTCTAGGACTGAAAGTAGGGACTTTGAATATTGGAACTATGACAGGAAAAGGTAGAGAGCTGGCTGACATGATGCAGAGGAGGAAGGTGGACATACTGTGTGTTCAGGAGACCAGGTGGAAAGGTCGCAAGGCTAGAAGCATAGGAGCAGGGTTTAAGCTGTTTTATCACGGTGTGGATGGGAAGAGAAATGGAGTCGGAGTCATCTTGAAGGAGGAGTTTGCCAGGAATGTTCTAGAAGTGAAAAGAGTGTCAGACAGAGTGATGAGTCTCAAGTTAGAAATTAAAGGTGTGATGGTCAATGTTGTTAGTGCTTATGCCCCACAGACAGGATGTGAGCGAGAAGAGAAGGAGAGATTCTGGAGGGAGTTAGATGAAGTGATGCAGAGTACCACAGAGGTGAAAGAGTGGTCATTGGGGCAGACTTCAATGGACATGTTGGTGCAGGAAACAGAGGGGACGAGGAAGTGATGGGTAGGTTTGGTATCCAGGACAGGAACGCAGAAGGACAGACGTTGGTAGATTTTGCAAAAAGGATGGAAATGGCTGTGGTGAATACTTTCTTCCAGAAGAGAGAGGAGCATAGGGTGACTTATAAAAGTGGAGGTAGGAGCACACAGGTAGACTACATCTTGTGCAGGCGATGTAATTTAAAGGAAGTCAGTGACTGCAAAGTAGTAGCGGGTGAGAGTGTTGCCAAACAGCATAGGATGGTGGTGTGCAGGATGATGCTGATGGTGAGGAAGGCGAAGAAGGCAAAGGCAGAGCAGAAGACAAAGTGGTGGAAGTTGAAAAAGGAAGAGTGTCGGGTTGTCTTCAAGGAGGAGTTGAAACAGGCTTTGGGTGGTCAGGAAGTGCTTCCAGATGACTGGACAACTACAGCGAATGTGATCAGGAGACAGGTAGGAGAATACTTGGTGTGTCATCTGGAAGGAAAGTAGATAAGGAGACTTGGTGGTGGAATGAGGAAGTGCAGGAGTGTGTACAAAGGAAGAGATTAGCTAAGAAGAAGTGGGACATTGACAAAACCGAAGAGAGTAAACAGGAGTACAGGGAGACACAGCGTAAGGCAAAGGTAGCAGTGTCAAAGGCCAAACAGAGCGCGTTTGATGACTTGTATGCTCGGTTGGAAAGTAAGGAGGGAGAAAATGATTTATACAGGTTGGCACAGCAGAGAAATAGAGATGGGAAGGACGTGCAGCAAGTTAGATTGATAAAGGACAGACAGGGAAATGTACTGACTGATGACAGAAGCGTGCTGGGAAGATGGAAAGAGTACTTTGAAGAGCTGATGAATGAGGAAAATGAGAGAGAAAAAGAGTAGAAGAGGTGACTGTTGAGGACCAGGAAGTAGCAAAGATTAGTAAGGGTGAAGTGAGGAGGGCATTGAAGAGGATGAAGAATGGAAAGGCAGTTGGTCCTGATGACATACCGGTGGAGGTATGGAAGTGTCTAGGAGAGGTAGCAGTAGATTTTCTGACAAGAACATTTAACAAGGTCTTAGAGAGCGAGAGGATGCCAGAGGAATGGAGGAGAAGTGTGCTGGTGCCCATTTTTAAGAACAAGGGAGACGTGCAGAGTTGTGGCAACTACAGAGGGATAAAGTTGATGAGCCATACGATGAAGTTATGGGAAAGAATAGTGGAAGCTAGACTAAGGGCAGAAGTCAGCATTTGTGAACAACAGTTTGGTTTCATGCCCAGAAAGAGCACCACAGATGCAGTGTTTGCCTTGAGGACGTTAATGGAGAAGTACAGAGAAGGTCAGACGGAGCTGCATTGTGCCTTTGTGGATCTGGAGAAAGCATATGACAGGGTGCCGAGAGAAGAACTGTGGTATTGCATGAGGAAGTCTGGAGTGGCAGAGAAGTATGTTAGAGTGGTGCAGGACATGTATGAGAGATGTAAGACAGTGGTGAGGTGTGCTGTTGGTGTGACAGAAGAGTTCAAGGTGGAGGTGGGACTGCATCAAGGGTCAGCTCTCAGCCCCTTCTTGTTCGCTATGGTGATGGACAGGCTGACAGACGAGGTTAGACAAGATTCCCCATGGACTATGATGTTTGCAGATGACATTGTAATCTGTAGTGAGAGCAGAGAACAAGTGCAGGAAAATCTAGAGAGCTGGAGGTATGCCCTGGAAAGGAGGGGAATGAAGATTAGCCTCAGTAAGACAGAATACATGTTGTGCATGAATGACAAGGACCAAAGAGGAACGGTGAGATTACAGGGAGCAGAGATAAGAAAGGTGGAGGATTTTAAGTACTTAGGCTCAACAATCCAGAGCAATGGAGAGTGTGGAAAAGAGGTCAAGAAGCGTGTGCAGGCAGGTTGGAATGGTTGGAGAAAAGTGCCCGGTGTGATGTGTGATAGGAGGGTATCGGCAAAAATGAAAGGAAAAGTGTACAAGACGGTGTTGAGGCCAACGATGCTGTATGGGTTAGAAACAGTGGCCCTGGGGAAAAGACAGGAGGCAGAGTTGGAGGTAGCAGAGATGAAAATGTTGAGGTTCTCTTTGGGAGTAACGAGGATGGATAGGATTAGGAATGAGCACGTCAGAGGGACAGCACATGTAAGACGTTTTGGAGACAAAGTCAGAGAGGCTAGATTGAGATGGTTTGGACATGTACAGAGGAGGGATAGTGAGTATATTGGTAATAGGATGCTGAGGCTGGAACTACCAGGCAAAAGGCCTAGAGGAAGACCAAAGAGACGATTTATGGATGTGGTAAAGGAGGACATGAAGGTCGTTGGTGTAAGAGAAGAAGATGTAAAGGATAGGGTGAGATGGAGGCAGATGATTCGCTGTGGCGACCCCTGAAGGGAAAAGCCGAAAGGAAAAGAAGAAGAAGAAGAAGAAGTGTGGGAGAACCCCAAGCTGACTACCAAAACGAAGATTGCTGTCTATAATGCCTGCGTCGTCAGCACCCTCCAATATGGGAGCGAGGCATGGACAACCTACAGCAAGCAAGATCAGAAGCTAAATAGTTTCCCCCTGCGAAGCCTCCACCATATCCTCGGCATCAGCAGGAGAGACAAGGTGCCCAACACCAAGGTCATGGACTGCGCTGGTCTTCCCACTATGTACACACTACTCAGACAGCATAGAATGCGGTGGATTGGCCACGTGCGTCACATGGAGGATGGAAGAATACCTAAGGACATCCTCTATGGAGAACTTGCCGTTGGCAAACGACCCCGTGGTCGCCCACAGCTGAGGTACGAGGACGTGTGCAAACGAGACATGAAAGCCTTGGAAATCGACCCCGAGAGCTGGGAAGACATTGCTGCAGACCGCGGACCTGGCATTGCCTCCTCCAAAAGCAACTGAAGGAAGGTGAAGGTGAAGAGAAAATCACCATTGAAGCGATCAAAAAAAAAGGACCAGGCAAAAAGAGAAACAACTGACTCCACCACATCTATTCACATCTGCTCCTCATGTGGCAAGGACAACCATTCCCGCATTGGCCTCTTAAGCCACAGGCAACATTGTTAAGAGCAAAGTACTACAAACGGACAGTGAAAGGGCACAGTTTCCATGGTCGATTTCGACTGAAGGAGGCCTACTATATGATCCACCATGCCAATTGCATCAAAAGGTACAAGGCTGCTGAGTGATACCTTGAATAGTGAAGACTGCTGTAGGGACAGAGCTTACTCTCACAAAGCCCTACAGTTCTGAAGTAGCCTTCCAGTTAGTGTACAGGACTCAACCACAGTCTCTATTTTTGTAAGACTAAGTTAGTTAGTTAGTAAGTTAGTACACTTATTTGTGTAGTCAAGTGGGGTTCTATTTATTTATTTATTTTATCCTTTTATTAAGATTAGGTAAAGGAGCAGATCTGGGTGTTCTCAGGCATAGAGATGTGGTAGACTGTGATGTAGAGATGCTGCCACTACTTCACACCCATATGCTCACCGAGGTCCATTGACAGTGGAGTGACTGATTGCCCTGTGTCACAAGGTGCACACTCCTGTTGGTGATTATCTTTATGGACCTAGATGTGTACTCTGAGACTGTAAAGATGACTTTTCACTACTGGTGATATCAACTTTTTTGCCAAAATGATTTAGGACTTAGAGTTGTGGTATAAGCAACTGGACTTCATTTTAAAGTATGTATACTTTACTCTGGTAAAACTATTATCCTAAAGACCAAGCTATACTTAGATCAATGGGTTTTATCACAGTTATATGTTTGAAAATTGTGTAGTCATAGGTAACTTTAATTGACTTCGGTAAATGAGATTTGACATTCTCAGTATATAAAAGTACTTTGAGGGCAGACTAACTTACTTCTCATAGATAACAGGATACCTATGATGAAACCTAAATTACTCTGAGAAGTCCCCAAAGCATATGTCAGAGGTTTAATTATGCCATGTGTATCCAATCAGAAATTGAGAAGTTTGACAGAGTAAAGGAAGTGAAAAAAACTTTTTGATATCCTTTATATGGATTGGCAAGCTTCTGTCTTGTAAGACAATACATGATTTTAATATCTCATTACTGAGAGTTCAGTCGACAATTTAAAAGCTTCGTTCTTGAATGATCAAGATGTTTCCCGTAATAGATTTTTTTACAGAACACTCTGTCTTTTGAAGCTAGGTCCATGATTCAGGAAGAATATCGAAATTCATCATGTCCCAATTTAGCACGTCTTTATACCGAAGTTCGGGTCTTCCAGTCTGATAAGTCCCTTCCTTGAGAACACAATGAAGAAACCTGTGAGGAATGTTGTGAGAAGGCATTATTTTCACATGTCCTGGTAATCTGAGGTGCATGAATGCAATGTGAGATGTTCAGATGTGAGGTTATACTGAAGAGCTCCTCATTTGTCATTTCGTCTCAGGTCTTCCTAATGATGAAATGATGGGACATGTTATAGAATACACTCATGTGAGATTCTTGCGGTCGACAGGTAAGACAACATTCAGTTCCATACTGAGTACACACGCCTTATACACTTGAACTTTTGTGCTGAACAAAGAGATGATGATTGCGCCATACTCTCTTCGTTAGGTGACCAAAAGAAGTTCAGGCTTTTCCGAGCCTTGAGGCAATCTCAGCATCCAGTGTATTATTGCTAAGAACAGTGCAGGCAAGATAGGGAAACCTATCATCATTATCCAGACTGGTCTTCTTGATCTTAGATTCGAGTGTATCAATAGTCTGTGATAGTATAAAAGTCATCTTAAGGTTTATTGTGAGACCAAAAGAAGCACATGAAGCGGCAAGGGCACTGAGTAGGGACAGGAGATGATAGGTAGAGAAGATATAGAGGGCTATATCATCAGTATAGAGCAATTCTCTTATTACATATTCCTGTGTGAGTGTACAGACTTTGAAACAGCTGAGATTGAAAAAGTTGCTATCAGATCAAGTGAGAACTGGTACACCAATATTGGCGACTCACAGTATTGTACATGTTCCAGAATACAGATGAGAAATACAGAGGAGCTTTCAAATTAAGTGAAAAAATTATTGAATACAGTACACTATGTGATGGTCTGTGTTGTGAGAGACTCTTTAACTGCACTGTGGTTTTTATTTTAGTGTGTTATGCTCTCTCACAAAAGAGTTACGCGATGAAATGCGCGTTGGAGAGGGGCGTGGCTGTTACACACGGGGTGGACTGCTAAACAAACACACTTGATTTCATTTAATCATGGGCTATAAAGACTAGCAGCGCTCTTCCAGGTGCTAGAAGACTGTCCCTCTTCCCTGTGATCTCTCTGGCTCTCAGCTCCGTGTTCCACCAGTTCCCACTTTAGTTTGATTTCCGTGTTTCGCCGCATCTCTATTACAGTGACTACGATTTCCTCGTTTCATCTATGAAAACGGGTGCACCTTATTGTTCACAGGGAAGGCACTAGAGCACAGGCACTAGAATGCTATTCGATAGTTCACCATTGTACTGTATTTTTGTTTCCATATAATCATGGAAAGATCATATCAGTAATAGAGCACCTCGAGACAACCTGCTTTTTGCAGTACCATAAATGGAGATTTTCTGTTGACAAGATCAAAGGCCTTTGTAAGATCCACAAAAGCCATGAGGAGAGACTGTCACTGCTCATGAGATTTCTCCTGGAATTGTCTCAGTGAAAATCATATCTGTCGTGATAAATCCTGTCTGCTATTATCTTAAATCTCTGATGGATCACTCTTTTCAAAACTTTTCCTGTAACACTAAGAAGAGCGACATCTCCAACTCTCAATACTTGTTACAGTCTCGACAATGCTCCTTGTTTTTGTAAGGAGTCATGATTTTAAGGGCTTTGAAACCTTGAGGGACTTATTTTAAAGTGCAGCAGTTGATGATTAGCTGGTGTAGGTGAATGGAGAGGGGATTAATGCCACTCACCAGATATATCATCAGCAACTGCTGCTTCGTTTGAGTTTATATTCTTAATGACCAATAATATCAAAATCAGGGGGACTAGATCTGAGAGTGTTGAGTTGTGGTAATGGAGACATTGTGGAGACAAGCGCTACCCTCTGAACCATACTGTATGTATACCACTGTAGAGTTCAATCCAGCGATCACACCTTTTCTGACACTTTCCTGACACTATCTAACATATCTTTAATGTCACCAGTATCACAGGCAGTCTCAATATCCCAATATTCTTTCATACATTTTCGTATGGTTTGTTAAGCTGTAGCTCTCACCACCTGATATTTATGTTTGGCTTGCCAAGTGGATTTGAGCTGAATGAGAGCTTCTCATTTGTCTCCTAGAACAGGCTGTATAGTTTCAAGAGACTCTCTGTGCCAGTCTGGCTGCTGTTTACAAACAAAGACAAAGTTATCCACTGCAACGCTGTATGACTTTCTTTCCAAAATGGCGCTCCCTAGAGGGTGACGTCATGGAGTTCTCGGATTCAAATTGTTTCTTTGTTTGTTTTTGACCATGCGAACCATACTACAGCTATGACAGCACAGTTCTTTTTGGCATTTAGAGCTGAGCACGCTCATCTCCTATCCTGAGCTAATATGCTACCGCAGCTCAATGCTAGCTGCACCCCGGATAACAATAAACCCAGGAGGAAACGCAGCAGGCGGGGAGGGGCTGAACGATGATGCACTCCCGGTCATACTGCTTGAAAATGTTCAGTCTCTGCGAAACAAGATGGACCAGCTTCATGCTCGGATTGTAGCACAGAGGGATCTGCAGGACTGCTCCATGCTGTGTTTCTGTGAAGCATGGCTCAAGGAGAGTACACCTGACGAGGCGACTACACCAGCTGGCTACACGGCCTTCAGGGAGGACCAGAGCACAGCGGCTAGCGACAAGACCCGCGGTGGAAGAACAGTGGATTCTTGATAAACAAACCTGGTGTACTGTAGATTATCTCTAAACCTTGCTCTGAGAATGGAGAACATCTAACTTTTTAACAAAACAATGGGCATAGTGCAATATAAATATTAATATAATATAATATAATATAATATAATATAATATAATATAATATAATATAATATGAGTGCAATTTCACCCTGGACAGCTCGCCAGGCCATCGCAGGGCGGAAACACGCTGATGGCTTTGCAGCCTACTCTTTACGAAAGTCAGCAATGGTTCTTTTACATGCCTCACACCATAGACAGTGAGAGACATGGCCGGCCTTTGATAACCCAGTTAGCTGCACTGGGGGGGACAGTGACAACCTTGTGGAGAGTGGGACTCGAACCCCCAACCTTTGGATCAGTGATCCGGCGCCTTATACCACTAGACCACCACTGCCCCCCCAGGTGGTCTACCATCCAAGTACTAACCAGGCCCGACCCTGCTTAGCTATCTACTGATTTATTTATTGTATTATTATTATTATTATTATTATATTGTTTACTGGGTCTGTGTGAGGTCCTTTTAAATATAGAATTTTTAGGTATTTATTTTATAGCAGTTTGTGTGTTGTTGATTTGAGCCTTCTTTTCTGTTTGTAACTTGACTCCTTGAACAACCACGCAAGAATTCCTATGTGTGTAAAAAACACAAATGGCTATTAAAAATCCTGAATCCTGAAATAGACTTCTGAAGCATTTTCCAGTGCTGATCTGGGAACAGACAGCTGTGGGATCAGAACCTATCTTCTCCTCAAGTCTTTTTGCAGTACTCAGACTGTAATTCAGGAATTTTGGTTTTAGTCAAACATTTTTATACATGACAGTATACGGTATCAATGATCAGATTTCGGCTTGACGCACACAGAGGACACTATGAGACTATGATCAGTTTCAAAGTCAGGACTGTGGTATGAGCATGTCTTCAGAACCTTATATCTGTGCCTCTGCTTGACTATTACAAAGTCTAGTTGGTGCTATGATTTGGCTCAAGGGTGACATCAAGATATCTTTCAATGTGGTTTACCAGGGAACGTGCTGTTGGTGATGAACAGACTAGTTCTGCAGCAACCAGCCCATTCTCATTCATTTTACCAACACCAAATTTTCCAAGACATTGTGGCCTTTTCTGTTATTTATTACCAACAAGGGCATTCATCCACACCATACCATCATCTAACCATCACCAAGGAAGATAATTCTTTCACTATCCATTGTGTTGTCAAGAACACACTCTAACTGGTGATAGAATGAATCTTTAACAGATGGTTCTGCAGTCATCATTGGAACATGAGCAGATACGACTTTTAGCTTTCCGTGAGCTGTGTTCATCTCCGAAACAGAAATTCGGTCAGATATTGCGGTAGGGATCCAAATATAGTGCAGACGCCTTTCACTGACAGCAAAACCAGTTCCATATTGCCGTGGCTCACTGGCAGGTGGTCTGCCAAACCAGTAGAAAGTATACATTTCCTCTACAATCATGCTAGTGTCTGCAAGACAGGTCAGTTTGAGCGCACATACATCAACATTCCTCCAAGACCATTCTGTATTCAGAACAGCTGTTTTTCTTGTTGTTAGGTTGTCCGTGAGAGGGTCGAGGTCAGTATCCATTCCACTCATCATCATGCAAGCATTCCAAGTGGAGAATAACACTTTTTCTTTTGAAGATGTGTTTAACAGACATACTAAGTCATCTCCTCGGGTAGCTGGTTGGTGAAATGGAGCACCTTACTGGGAAAGGGCTGCTTGGCTTTCACAGACGATAGCTACCTTGGGATATAACAATCCCTACCACTCTAAGTCCCTGATGTCCAAGCAGTATCACCACAGCATAGACTTAAAACCGGTAACTACTTCAGTCTGGGTTTTTGATTCCTACAACTGTAAGTTGCAGTCCAAGCTTTCCTCTCTGGCGGTCATAAAAGGCAGTGGCTAAGATGTCGAGATGTTGAAATCACCAGGACTATGTAAGACATCTTGGGTGGTCCTCTCGCTGTTCAAGCGCTTCTCTCAACCATCAGTCCTGATAGTCTGAGGAAAGGCACAGCCAAAATGTCTGTAAGGCCTAGTGGGTGCGGAAAATTCCTAAAGAATAAGCGGTGCTTGGTACAGTAGCCTCACCTGGGATCCCAGCTCCAGTTTGATGATGACTGTTGACATCATAATGTATGTTCTTCCGGTCTTGTGGGAGACGGTGTCCACCCACTCTCAGGTTCCATATGGCAGGTTGTATCAAACCCAATTTACTATTTGACCCATAGTTGGGGCCCTGACAGGTACTACTACTCTGGGCTAGAGCAGACCAGGGTATAATGTTGAATAAAGGGTGATTGTACACTCCTCACAACTCCAGAACTCTCGGACAAGAGCCTCAACACCGGATGAAGTTTGACGCCATACCCTTCAGACAAGGTATAACATCTCATCTTCTAAACAATTATTCAGTAATTTATCAGAGATGATAATGTGATTTCCCCAAACAGAGGATGTATAAATTTGCAAGATGTTTAGGGACATCTCAGTTAAATCTATCTATGACATGTCACGGTTTTCTTTCCACTTCAATGAAACAGGTTGTGTTGAATGTTAGTGCTCAGCCCACAAGATTTGGAGTTTGCATAATATTGTCCAACACTCTAAATAGTATGACGCAGGATCCATGATCATATCAATGGATAATTTAACTGGGTCAAATGGCAATATCTACTATTTAAAATTTCTTAAATGGATCAGAATTCTCCATACTTTACCGACAGCCAATGTCTAACCAAAGGCATTAGATCTCCTACATTAAGCCTGCTCAGAAAAGGCTATTCACTGTCTTTAAAATTTTCTCTACTGGCTATTGAGTCAAGGGCAGTGGGGGGATTTTACAATATTTCTTTGTATGGAAACGATGTTTCCTTCAGGTACTCTGGTTTCCTCCTACAGTCCAAAGACATGCACATTAGACTAATTGGCTATTCCAAATTGCCCCATAGTGTATGAGTGTGAATGGCTGTATGTGTGGCAATGCAATGGACTAGTGAGCTGTTCGGGATGAATTCCACCTTTGTTCAGCGTTGGCTGAGATAAGCTCCAGACCCCCTTTGACTCTAGTAGGAATAGGCACCTCAGCAAATGTATGAAAAATAGATTTTTGGAGGATTTAGATTGTACCTGGTTTTTCTCTGGAGATGCAAAACTTGGGGTCTTTCCTCTCTCTTATCTATGTATCTCTCCTCCAAAATGGGTGTATTAACCAACAATAATATTTTACTTGAAAGCAAGTCCAGAAGCTTGAGGTCACGCTAATATTCTGCCACCACTGCATATCAATATAGATGTTACCCCAGGGCTAATGGTGGTGTATATCTCTATGGAAAGATAAGTTAGTTCATGTTATAGGTATGTGGTAGTGGCGAGATGGTGACATTTGTTCAAGTTAGCAAAGATTCTATATTCATCAGCAGCCTCTTTTTTTTTTTTTTAAATTCAGATTTATACCTCACAACTCATCTATTTATTTTCTAAGCCACTTAATTCTAATTGGAGTTACAGGGATGCTGGTGTCCATCTCAGCCGACTCTGGGAGAGAGCAGGGTACACTCTAAATAGCCTGCCAGGCTATTGCAGGGCCAAAACTCACACAACTATTCACACTTACACTCATACCCAGGGACGATTTTAAATAGCCAGTTAGCCTAATGTGCATGTTTTGGGACTGTGGGAGGAAACCGGAGTCTCTCTCTCTTCTCTTCCTTTCAGCTGTTTCCTTTTTCCCAGGGGTCGCCGCAGCAAATCTATGATTCACATATTTGATTTGGCATAGGTTTTTACGTTGGACACCCTTTCTGACACAACGCTTTAGCAAGGGCATAAACATGCTGACAGTTTTACTCTTGTCGAAAGTCAGCAATGGTTCTTTTACATGAACCTCTCACCATAGACAGTGAGAGACACTGCCAGCCTTTGATAACTCAGTTAGCTGCACTGGGGGGACAGTGACAACCTTGTGGAGAGTGGGACTCGAACCCCCAACCTTATGATTAGCGATCCAACGCCCTTTACCACCAGGCCACCACTTCCTCGAGAGGAAACCCATGCAAGCACCAGGAGAACATGCAAACATCACACACAAACACATCAGCTGTGAGACAGATGTGCTAAATACTATGCCACCGTACTACCTCAGATTTATAGCTTTATCACTAGAAATCTAAAGCTCCACTCTGGTAACTGTAATTCATCCCCAGCTGAAAGACTTCTCAGTGACTTTATACCATTCATGTCAGCATGTAGGCAGTTCTACAATTTACTTATCAGCTGTTACTCAAACAGCACAGACAAAAACATCGCTGTGGGAAGTGTATACTGGGAAGAGAGTCCGTGCTGGAGTCCAGACTGGAAGGAAATATGCGAGATGAAAATAATTCCACTAGAAAATGCAGTTTAAGACTTTATACTGGTAACACATTCCACCAGCATCAGTGCAAAGAGTTTAGGAACGGCTTTAGGAAATATTCAAAGACTCATTCCTTTTTATTCAAGGGTCCTTCTGGAGTCTGATAAGGTATGTATTTGTGAGTGTGAATGGTTGTGTGTGCATTGGCCCTGCAATTGCTGAGAAGCTGTCCAGTGTGTGCCCTGCTTTCACCCAACTTTCCCATGACCCTCCTTAGGAATAAATGTCTTAGAAAATGAATAATAATAACAATAATAATAATAATAACAACAACAACAGCAACAATAATAATAATAATAATAATAAAAAACTTTGTTGCTTTTGTTTTACTGTTGGCATGTCATACCTAGCAGGAGCTCACATTACACACTAGATGGCACTAAAACTATTATTTTGCAATTTTTTTTTAACGTACAAGTAATTTGTGGTTATAAGGCTGAGAGGAAGACTAAAGAGAAGATTTATGGATGTAGTGAAGGAAGACATGAAGGTTTGGTGTAAGAGAAGATGATGCAGAGGATAGGGTGAAATGGAGACAGATGATTCGCTGTGGCGACCCCTGAAGGGAGCAGCCGAAAGAAAAAGAAGATTTTAATTAGAAGGCAGTGGTGGCTCAGTGCTGGATTACCTATCCTAAGGTTGGGGGTTCGAGCCCCACTGTCAACGATTGTCACTGCTGTTCCCCCAGTGCTGCTAACTGGGTTATCAAATGCCGTCCACGTCACTCACTGTCTGTGGTGAGAAGCATGTAAGCGAAAAATTGCTTATTTTCATCAAGACTAGGCTGCATGACCGTCAGTGTTTTTCCTGCCCTGCTATGGCCTGGCGAACTGTCCAGAGTGTAATTTGCCCTCGCCCCGAGTCGGTTGAGATGGGTGTCAGCCTCCTCACGACCGTAATTAGGATTAAACAGTTCAGAAAATAAATGAATTTCAATCGACAGGTTAGGTTTTTTTTTTTTTTTTAAACACAAACACACACACACACACACACACACACAGTGAGATGCTAACAGTTTTATATAGCTGCCACATTACTACTTTTTTAAAAATTATTGTATTAAATATGAACTCCTATGAACTGTGTTTCAGCCATGATGATTTCAGGAAACGGTCACACCCTGAGGGAAACATGAAGCAACTGACATGTTATATATATTGTTGTAGTAAAATCAACAGAAGATTATGCTTTAAAGATTGCTTCATTGTTTCTCTGAACAACTTAATCGTAGGGTTATGGAAAGACTGGCACAACACCTCAGTCAACTCTGGGAAAGTGAGAGACATGGCCAACCTTTTATGACCCAGTTAAGTGCACTGGGGGACAGCAGTAACAACCACTGAGAGTGGGGCTTGAGCCGCCAACCTAGGCATCAGTAATCCTGCATTTTACCACCAGGTCACCACTGCCTGCTTTGTTGTTCTTGTTTTTCTTTTCTTTTTTTTTAATGTATGCAAGTTGTATAAATCTTAAGATTTGCCATTTTCTGCATTATCATAAAATTGCAGTAAGGTAAAGTCTGTTGGGCTTTTTACACCCAAGCCTGCTGGCTCATTGGACCGGTGCTTATATCCGGATTCTGTAGCGTGAATCGACTAGGAGTACAACTCCTCCTGGATGGGACGCTAGTCCATCGCAGGTTACCTTCCCAGTACATTTTTTTACTTGTACCCACTTATACTGCTGGAGGGGCAGTGGTGGTCTAGTGGTATAGGGCGCTGGATCGCTGATCCAAAGGTTGGGGGTTCGAATCCCACTCTCCACAAGGTTGTCACTGTCCCCCCCAGTGCGGCTAACTGGGTTATCAAAGGCGGGCCATGTCTCTCACTGTCTATGGTGAGAGGCATGTAAAAGAACCATTGCTGACTTTCGTAAAGAGTAGCTGCAAAGCTGTCAGCGTGTTTCTGTCCCTTGCTAAAAGGGTTGTGACAGGAAGGGCATCCAACGTAAAAACCTCTGCCAAATCTAAACATGCGAATCAGATGATTCGCTGTGGCGACTCCCGAGTAAAAGGGGAAAAAGCCGAAAGGAAGACAGACCCATTTATACTGCTGGGTGATTTGCACATTTGCACACTTGTGGTTAAGATCTTGCCCAGGGGTCTTAGCACAGTGGGGGTCTCACTGGGATTTCAACACACAACCTCCCAATCATGAGCCCAGCACCCTAACCATTACACCACCGGCCCCACTTAAAACTGCAGTTCTGTAATCAATTAATTGTCCAGGATTGCTGTTTACAGTTATGAAAGACAAAGACTAACACGAATTACAGGTCAGGGCAGATTTTGCCCTGCTACTAGTAACATGTAAACCAGTACAACCTGTTCTATGGTCAAGTGGTCGGCGACTAAACTGGCTCCCCCACCAGGTTCCTAATTTGGTGAGTAGGGTGGCTAGCAACCCAGCAGGAATAAAAACTAGACCTATCAAAGGGTAGATGAACTCTTTAGAGTCAACAGCCAGCTAGCTAGAGATGGTGTCTCAATAAAAACACCCTGCAGAAAGAACTTTGGGCCTCTACTGAAGATTTTTTTTTTTTTTGCCCTTTGTATACAGTCATGACAAGGCTGCTATGGTTTCCACCTATGCCAGAATTCTGGCATGGCACCCAGATTGATTGATTGAACACTAATTAGTGATAGGATCCAGAAGACTACAAGTCAATATCCTGTGTAAAAGGATTACTTATAGTGGACCAAGGGCAGTGGTGGCCTAGTGGTATAGGGTGCAAGATCACTGATCCTAAGGTTGGAGGTTCGAGTCCCACTCTCCACAAGGTGGTCACTGTCCCCTCCAGTGCAGTTAACTGGGTTCTCTAAGGCCAGCCATGTCTCTCACTGGCTATGGTGAGAGGTTCTTGTAAAAGAACCATTACTGACTTTCGACAAGAGTAGGCTGCATAGACGTCAGCGTGTTTCCACCCTGCAATGGTCTGGCGAGCTGTCCAGGGTGTACTCTGCCCTTGCCCGGAGACGGCTGGGATGGGCGCCAGCCTCCCCACGACCCTAATTAGGATTGAGCAGTTACAGAAAATGAACTGAACTGATAGTGGATGAAAACACAGTTCCTGAGTCATCCAGAACTGTGGGGGGATTAAATATCTAAAGTGTTAAAAGCAGCTGCAAATCCAAACACTGAATAGTTATAAGTCTTGGGCGGTTCTCTTCTCGTATTCCTTTATCATGCAGGGGGTTCTTTAAACAGGGTTGCAAAGAGCTAAAGTACTTTGGAAACCCCTTCCTGAGCAGGAGACACACAGGTGTTTATACTTGTTGCAGTCTGGCTGGCTTTTCAGCTGATTATTTAGGATTCACACTTTTTCCTGCTACTCTAGCACCAGTGGTGGCTCAGGGGTTAAGGTGCTTGATGGTTGCTCAGAAGGTGACCAGTGGTGGCTCAAGCACCAATACTACCAATGTGTCATTGTTGGACCCTTGAACAAGGCCCAGAATCCTGAATTTCCCAGTTGTTGCAAAAAATATAAAATGTGAGCCACTGTGGATAAGGTTGCCTGTTGCCTAAATATAGCTAAACTAGTCCCAACCTGCCATTTATTTCCATAACATTATAGCATCCACAGTGAACAATGCATGATCAAATCATCTCACATTCTCAAAGCTCCTCAAGTACTATAATTATTTAGGCTCACCACACAAAGAACAAAGATAAACAAAACACAACAAGTCTCATAACTTGATTCGTGAATGTTTAGGATTCGATTCACACGACTCTCTTGAGAGTCGTACAGAAAGAGTCGACTCTTTTTGTACGATTCTCTAGGCTGGAGAGTCGTACAGAAAGAGTCGACTCCTTTTGTGAATCATCCGTGACTATTACAAATCTCATTTAAAGTACAGTACCGCGTTCATTGCTGTACATTTCCGGAGAAGGACCTGTACGTGTTCTGCGCGCTTTCACACGCCCTCAGGCCGAAAGGACACATCCCAGAACACTGCTCCTCCCAACACGGATACTGTGTGAGAGAGAGAGAGAGAGAGAGAGAGTGTGTGCGTGCGCGCAGGAGTTGGAGTGCTGGACCGCTCCATTAGTTATGTCCCTGAGGCGCACTGAAAGTTTGTGAAAGCGCTCGTGAGTTCGGTGCGAGGACAAAGTCCCGCGTGCGTGCAAACTCACACCACCGTTTAATCATCCGAAATGCTCCAAAGATGGCGGTAGCGTCGGCGGCTTCCGGCATGCGCGTGCAGAAAAGTGGATTTTTGGAAGTGCTCGTGCGGGAACGATGGCACCGAGTGCTGGCCGAACTGAGTGACGAGGCGCTCGCGCTGAGCTGCGAGGACGCGGCCGGAAGCGGCGACGTGAACGGCGTGGCGAATGGGTCGCGTGCGAATCCCGATAGTCCCGAGACCGGTGCGAGGACCGCTGGGGCAGATTCCCCCGAGCGCGTGCCCGAGGCCATCGCCAACAGGAAGCGGTGCGTAAGGGTCGTGAAACAGGACGTGGGTGGCTTGGGCATCAGTATCAAAGGAGGGAAGGAGAACAAGATGCCCATCCTCATCAGTAAGATCTTCAAGGGGTTAGCCGCCGACCAGACGCACGCGCTTTACGTGGGGGACGCGATCCTGGCGGTGAACGGCGTGAACCTGCGCGACGCCACGCACGACGAGGCTGTGCAGGGCTTAAAGAGAGCCGGCCGGGTGGTCACCCTGGAAGGTAGGAGGAACATTCAGAGTTACAAGGCAAAGAACTTTATTTAGAATTAATCTGGGTTATTTTAGATGCTCAAACCAGGGCCACTGATTATTTCTATTTATTACGTAATGATGTGAAGTGACGTGCTTTGAACACTTAAGGATTATTATTATTATTTTGTTTGCACCTGAAGCTTGATTTTTTTTTCCCCTGAAGACTGTATTACACTACACCTTTCATCCTTACTTTGAAGCACTGTTTGTTTGGATGAATGAATAATTGGAGAGATTTTATTTATTTATTTATTTATTTACAGGGATCCCTTGCTGCTTCTCTCTTCAATTCATGTGGCTTCAGTGCATCTCTTTTTTTTTTTTTTTTTTATAAATAGTCATCGAATTAAAAAAAATATGGAAATTAAGGAAGAATAGGT
Organism: Plotosus lineatus; assembly: GCA_024760905.1. NCBI lineage: Eukaryota > Metazoa > Chordata > Actinopteri > Siluriformes > Plotosidae > Plotosus > Plotosus lineatus. The sequence continues at coordinate 50,389,999 of CM045728.1, forward strand.
GAAAAGTTAAGGAAAATACCACAAAACAAGGCTAATTATGCAAAAAAATCCCAAACAAACAAAAACAACCAAAAACCTCCCATCAAAACTACTTACATTATGATGTGCATCTGGAAATGTGTGTATTTATATTTTATTTACATTTTATGCATTATTTTTGAGCGTTTGTTATTATAAGCATTTATAGCATTGAATATGTCACGGGGGTCATGGGGGAGGCTGGTGCCCATCTCGGCCAACTTCGGGCGAGGGCAGAGTACACCCTGGACAGCTCGCCAGGCCATCGCAGGGCGGAAACACGCTGACGGCTTTGCAGCCTACTCTTGTTGAAAGTCAGCAATGGTTCTTTTACATGCCTCTCACCATAGACAGTGGGAGACATGGCCGGCCTTTGATAACCCAGTTAGCTGCATTGGGGGAGACAGTGACAACCTTGTGGAGAGTGGGACTCAAACCCCCAACCTTTGGATCAGCGATCCAGCACCCTATACCACTAGACCACCGCTGCCCAAGTATTGAATATGTATTTATTGATATTGTGTATATATATATATATATATATATATATATATATATAATAAAAATAAAAGGACAGGACAAAGACTAATAATATATAATAGATAATGTATATATCAGTCAGGGGGTGGGGCGGTTGGTCCCATTTCATGGAATTCGGTGGTCGCAGGGTATCTCGGTCCCAATTAACCACGGAAAGTGAGGATCCCTATATTTACCAGCCAGCTGCAAGTGCTTTATTATTACAGTAATGTAAAATAATGAATGAGCTGATGTGCACTATTTGCCCAATAGTCCTTGTTTGTTTTTGTTTGCATGAACCTGATCGTTCTGTAAGTCTTCGAGCACATAGGTGCACAGTTGTGTCCACAGGGGAATCCCCTTTGTTTCAACTACACACAGCTGAACTGAACTGAGTCCGACTTTAAAACCTCCAGCCTTTATTTACAGGTCTCATGCGTGTTTAAAGTAAGACAGAATGCAGCCTGCGCTGGATGTTCAGGATCTTCAGAAGAATCGTACTGAAGCTAATATGGCTCATCTATCAATTTGGAACAAACCTGTTTTGTGACATTGCAGGTGAACTGACTCCTGGGTTACCTGAGCTGAATTATAGCACATGTGCCAGGGTCACTGAACGCTGGGACATGTAGTAGTTGTTTCAGGCTGACCTAATTGAGGTTTTGCAATTGAAAGCTTTGAAGCAAACCTTGTTTAGATCAGCTTTCACAGAGGAAGATAAAAGAGCTATTTTAGCCTCAACATTCAAAAGCATATGTAGGATAAAAATATCTTGCCTGAAAAGGTTAAATTTAATTAGATTATACTGTTTGCATGGTGTCCAGGTGGCTTTCAGCTGTTCTGTATTCGCAGTTAAATGAAAAGAACATGATTGCATTGAGCATATTGTATATTGTGGTGTGTAAAGCGGTGTAATAGGATCTTATCGGCCTTTCCCAGCACAGGGTTGATGGGTTTTTTTTTTTTTTTTTTTTTTTTTTTTAAACTGTCATATTTCGCCATTCAGTCTGAAAGCCATGCATAGAGTATACGTTAATGATTTCCACACTGTCCGTCATTCTCACATATTGTTATGTGTTGACCCCTGTTGGCCTTGAGATCTGTAACAGTGTGCAGAAAACCATGTCACTCTGCACCTGGTCTTTCCCTTGTGGCTCAGAGAACACATATGTGTCCTGCTCATTGTTTAATCACAATCTGATGACCAGATGCGTTGACTGTGTGTGAGTTTCTGTCTAGTGTTAAGTGATTCATCAGAGTGAGCACTGTTGAGAAAGTATACAGCAGAGACTGAACACATGTGGTTTGAGGCCGAGTGTGTATCTGTGAGTGAGTGTCTGTCTATATGTCTGTGTATGGGCATCTGTAGGGATCTGTGTGTGTGTGTGTGTGTGTGTGTGTGTGTTTCACTCGAGAATTTGCCTAGTTGCTATGGTGATAAGATCAGAGCCCATTTACTTTCACATGTGACTAATTGGATCTATGCATTTGACCACACAGTTTATGTAGAGAGGCAAGAATAAGTGTGTGTGTGTGTGCGCGTGTGTGTGTGTGTGTGTATGCACGTGCATGCAACAAAGTCTAGCCCAGATAAGTTGTCATGATTGTTAAATAGATTTAGTTGTGAAAGATTTGTCTAAACATGCCATGAATGTCTAAAATACTCGTATTTGTTAAATAACCTTTCAGCCATCAAATCAAGTTCGAGCCCAATATGGAGTGGATGGAAATGGAGTACATGATTTTTTTTTTTTTTTTTTTTTTTTTGAAATCTTGCTGGGTTGAACAGTTTTCAGAGATTGAGATATAACTCTCAGCACACTTAATGTATAAACCCAATTCATGTATCCTTCTGAAACCAAATTTCCTTCTGAAAAAACTGTTGTCTTGTTTGATGACCTAATCCATGATATTTTGGAGATTTTCTTCAAACCAATGAGACGTTGCCTCTTTTTAATGCAGTCTATAGCTAGATGTGCTTTGTTGATGTTTAAGCCTTGGATATTTTTTGTAAGACACAGATTTTTCTACACTTTGACCTTTGGTCCACTCATTAAAAAACACTGCATTTTAGGACATTGAAAATAGACTTTTTAAAAACTCCCAGGACAACACTTTTCAGAAACTCAGTGTTCAGTGTTGATGTGTGGTCATGGAGAATAATGATTTTTGGTTTATCCCAGGTCAGCATTTTATCTTTTCATGTGAACAAATATTCATGTACCTGTGTGTGTGTGTGTGTCTGTGTGTGTGTGTGTGTGTGTGTGTGTGTGTGTGTGTGTATATATATATATATATATATATATATAAAACTGTCTGTCTGTAATATTATATAATATTATACAGGGATCCCTCACTACTTTGCGCTTCAATTAATGCGGCTTCAGTGTGCATCGTATTTAAAAAAAATAAAAAAGAAAGAAAGAAAGAAATAAATATTCATCGAATTAAAAAGTAAGGAAATTAAGGAAGAATAGGGGGAAAGTTATGGAAAATGTCACAAAAACAAGGCCAATTATGCAAAAAACCCTAAACAAAACAAAAAAACAACCGAAAATCTGACATCAAAACTGGACATATTGTTGCATCTGTGTGAGCAAGCACATCTCCACGTGTAAGTCCACCTGTATGTTTGTGTACAGACACTCCCCAGCTTACTAACAAGTTAGGTTTAGGACGGCCGTTCTTAGATGAATTTGTTCGTAAGTTACAGGGCGTTCTTTAGCGCGGAACGTGTGTTTAAATCTTGTATAAATAACCTATACGAGTTTGTACTGTATACGATCTCTCTCTCTCTCTCTCTCTCTCTCTCTCTCAATAATCATCATATTATCAATATCATTATGTCCCATGTTTAAACTCCTGGTTCCTCTCAAGCACAGCACAGCAGATCTGTTATCTTTGATAACCCAGTTAGCTGCACTGGGGCGGGACATTGACAACCTTGTGGAGAGTGGGACTCGAACCCCCAACCTTAGGATCAGCGATCTAGCGCCCTATACCACCAGGCCACCACTGCCACGTACATGAATTCTGTCTTATCGAATTCAATTCCAATTTCTAATGTGCTATAAGTAACTCCTCAAAGGGCTTGTGGAACCTGTTATGTCAAAAACACACCAGTGGGCATGTTATAACGTACTTGAAAACCTTTTAAGAAAATTTTATTAAAAAATAATCTTGACATCTTTTAAGATGGTTAAGGTCAAAGCGAATGCTTCCTGGTGAATTAAAAACAATGAATCACAGCCTACCAGGAAACAGAACTGAAGTGTGTGTGTTAACATAATGTGAGGTACTTGATTGATTTTGACTTTTTTATGTTTTTATGTAGAGGTTCATCATTTTTATGGAAGAAGGAAAGTTTGGCAAGATGATAAAAGTTCTGGAATGTTTGAGTTTTATTTGTAGACTGTTTTAACATTTTTTACATTAGAATTATAATCTAGAACAATATAAATATTATTTTGTTAAAATGTAGTGTTCAGAGTTTCAAGTTAGTGATGAGTCTCAAGTTAGAAATTGAAGGCGTGATAGTCAATGTTGTTAGTGCTTATGCCCCACAGGCAGGATGTAAGCTAGAAGAGAAGGAGAGATTCTGGAGTGAGTTAGATGAAGTGATGCAGAGTACCCCCAGAGGTGAAAGAGTGGTCATTGGAGCAGACTTCAATGGACATGTTGGTGCAGGCAACAGAGGGGACGAGGAAGTGATGGGCAGGTTTGGTATCCAGGACAGGAACACAGAAGGACAGATGTTGATCGATTTTGCAAAACGGATGGAAATGGCTGTGGTGAATACTTTCTTCCAGAAGAAACAGAAGCATAGGGTGACTTATGAAAGCGGAGGTAAGAGCACACAGGTAGACTACATCTTGTGTAGGCGATGTAATTTGAAGGAAGTCAGTGACTGCAAAGTAGTAGTGGGTGAGAGTGTTGCCAAACAGCATAGGATGGTGGTGTGCAGGATGACACTGATGGTGAAAAAGGCAAAGGTAGAGCAGAAGACAAAGTGGTGGAAGCTGAAAAAGGAAGAGTGTCGTGTTGTCTTCAAGGAGGAGTTGAAACAGGCTTTGGGTAGTCAGGAAGTGCTTCCAGAGGACTGGACAACCACAGCCAATGTGATCAGGGAGACCGGTAGGAGAGTATTTGGTGTGCCCTCTGGAAGGAAAGTAGATAAGGAAACTTGGTGGTGGAATGAGGAAGTGCAGGAGTGTGTACAAAAGAAGAGGTTAGCCAAGAAGAAGTGGGACATTGAGAGGACCGAAGAGAGTAAACAGGAGTACAGGGAGACACAGCGTAAGGCGAAGGTAGCAGTGTCAAAGGCCAAACAGAGGGCGTATGATGACTTGTATGATAGGTTGAACAGTAAGGAGGGAGAAAATGATCTATACAGGTTAGCACAGCAGAGAAATAGAGATGGGAAAGACGTGCAGCAAGTTAGAGTGATAAAGGACAGAGAGGGAAATGTATTGACTGATGACAGAAGTGTGCTGGGAAGATGGAAAGAGTACTTTGAAGAGCTGATGAATGAGGAAAATGAGAGAGAAAAAGAGTAGAAGGGGTGACCGTTGAGGAGCAGGAAGTAGCAAAGATTAGTAAGGGAGAAGTGAGGAGGGCATTGAAGAGGATGAAGAGTGGAAAGGCAGTTGGCCCTGATGACATACCAGTTGAGGTATGGAAGTGTCTAGGGAGGTAGCAGTAGATTTTCTGACAAGAATATTCAACAAGGTCTTAGAGAGTGAGCAGATGCCAGAGGAATGGAGGAGAAGTGTGCTTGTGCCCATTTTTAAGAACAAGGGCGATGTACAGAGTTGTGGCAACTACAGAGGGATAAAGTTGATGAGCCATACAATGAAGCTATGGGAAAGAATAGTGGAAGCAAGACTAAGGGCAGAGGTCAGCATTTGTGAACAACAGTTTGGTTTCATGCCAAGAAAGAGCACCACAGATGCAGTGTTTGCTTTGAGGATGTTAATAGAGAAGTACAGAGAAGGTCAGAAGGAGCTGCATTGTGCCTTTGTGGATCTGGAGAAAGCATATGACAGGGTGCCGAGAGAAGAACTGTGGTATTGTATGAGGAAGTCTGGAGTGACAGAGAAGTATGTTAGAGTGGTGCAGGACATGTATGATAGATGTAAGACAGTGGTGAGGTGTGCTGTCGGTGTGACAGAAGAGTTCAAGGTGGAGGTGGGACTGCATCAAGGGTCAGCTCTCAGCCCCTTCTTGTTTGCTATGGTGATGGACAGGCTAACAGATGAGGTTAGACAAGAATCTCCATGGACTATGATGTTTGCAGATGACATAGTGATCTGTAGTGAGAGCAGAGACCAAGTGGAGGAAAATCTAGAGAGGTGGAGGTATGCCCTGGAAAGGAGGGGATTGAAGGTTAGTCTTAGTAAGACAGAATACATGTGTGTGAATGACAAGGACCCAAGAGGAACTTTGAGGTTACAGGGGCAGAGATAAAGAAGGTGGAGGATTTTAAGTACTTAGGCTCAACAATCCAGAGCAATGGAGAGTGTGGAAAAGAGGTGAAGAAGCGCGTGCAGGCAGGTTGGAATGGATGGAGAAAAGTGTCCGTGTGATGTGAGATAGGAGAGTATCGGCAAGAATGAAGGGAAAAGTGTACAAGACGGTGATGAGGCCAGCAATGTTGTATGGTTTAGAGACAGTGGCCCTGGGGAAAAGACAGGAGTCAGAGTTGGAGGTAGCAGAGATGAAAATGTTGAGGTTCTCTTTGGGAGTAACGAGGATGGATAGGATCAGAAATGAGTACATCAGAGGGACAGCACATGTTAGATGTTTTGGAGACAAAGTCAGAGAGGCTAGATTGAGATGGTTTGGACATGTACAGAGGAGGGATAGTGAGTATATTGGTCGTAGGATGCTGAGGTTGGAACTACCAGGCAAAAGGCCCAGAGGAAGACCAAAGAGAAGATTTATGGATGCAGTGAAGGCGGACATGAAGGTCGTTGGAGTAAGAGTAGAAGATGCAGAGGATAGGGAGAGATGGAGGCAGATCATTTGCTGTGGCGACCCCTGAAGGGAACAGCCGAAAGGAAAAGAAGAAAGAAGAAGTAGTGTTCAGAGTTTAGATGTGCTTATAGATCAAAGTATTTTACAAATTTAATTTTAATGGAATATCAATCCACTCATTCATTTTTTTTTTTTTTTTTTTGAACCGCTTAATCCGAATTAGGGTCGAGGGGAGGCTGGCGTCCATATCAACCGTCTCTGGGCGAGGGCTGAATACGCCCTAGACAGCTTGCCAGGCCATCGCAGGGCCAACACTCACACAACCATTCATGCTCGCACTCACATCTAGGGGAGAGTTGGAACAGCCTATTAAACTGCCGTACATGTTTTTGGACTATGGAGGAAACTGGACTACTCGGCGGAAACCCACGCAAGCACGGGCAGAGCATGAAAACTCCGCACAGAAACACTCGAGCTGGAAACCGAACCCAGGACCTTCTTGTTTTGAGGCAAACATGCTGAACACTGCACCACAGTGCCGCCTAATTTGTTCAATATAAAGTTAGTCTTTATTGTTTGTCATATATAAAGCCAAATATTGATTGATTACATGTATACTTGTGCAGCTCCACACATCTTGTGGCTACGGTAGCACTACAAAGACCTCAGTTGTCAACGTTTTTTCCATACTGAGGTCCATAGAGAGTTAAACTGTACTGTAAAGGATCTGCTTGTTTCAAGGAGTTTTATTTCCCATTAACAGCATTTACACATTGATATTTTTTTTTGGTGGTGGTGTGTGTTTTTAACTCCACCCAAAAGTTTATATTTCTTTCTCTCGCTGTTATTTTTGCACTATAAACACAATCCCACTTTTGCTGATTTGTCTCTGCAGTGGAGGAAGACCCAGTCTTTTAATTAGGGCTTGTACAAGTAGCCCTCTGTGCTCTGAGACAATCTGTACCCAAATCAACTCTGTCAAATCAGCATTTTCCGCTCCGAGAATGAATAGCACCTTTTTCCTTCTTGCGCAGACAAAGCCTGCTGTTCTTGACTAATCACATCACCAGTAATTACTGGGACCAGTTAAGAACAGAAAACAATAGCAGTGGTTAAAAGTACACCTGATGGCCAATGGATTCAATGTGTTCTCAGCCACAATGTTCCTACTGTCTAATAAATAATTCCACTGTGGTTAATAGGATCACGGTCCAGGAATTGTTACAGGAAATAGTAAAAAAAAATAATCTGGGACTGCAGACAGTTTTCAGACAGGGATCCACTGCTGATTAGGTAAATGTTTGTTTCTGGTGTTGAGTAAAAAACATTTGCTGAAACAATGAAGTGGAGATGCACACTGAAACCCCTGTCACGTCATCATCATCATCATCATGTTTCCCCTGTGGCGTCGTGGATAACCTTGGGGTGCTTTTGCTGGAATCGGGTACCCAGCAGTCGCAGGAAATCGGTCTTCGCCATCTATGAAGACTCGATTTCATTACCTTTTAAAGCACTGTTATAAAATCGCTTAAATTAACTAAGAGAAATCTTAAAACTAAGGAGAAAGAGGTTACTTCACTTTCTAGTCGCCAGTGACTCCGTTGGCTCACTCTGCCGCAAGGCCGAGCTACCCAGGGTGCACCTGTCCTAATGACAGCGGTGGAGTCTGGCTTGAGTGTGATAGGCGTTTAGATTTTAGCAGGGATTTACAATACGACTGTCTTCTAAGTCTCGCGGATAAATCCGAAAGTTGCGCTTCAACACTCCATGCACCCCCGTGACGTGTTCAGTAATGAGAGTAATGGGCACTGCAGTGTGTGGCATCCCACTGCTTTAAGTGTGTGTGCGCTCACCCTGAGTGGGATAAATACAGAAGCCAAATTTCCCTTGTGGGATTAAGAAAGTGTATCAAAAAACAAACAAACAAAAAATTCTAGAGCAACTAATGTGACTGAATAATGCTATGTAAGCTTTAACGATGACACTTTAGTGAGTATTTTAAATCTATAAAGATATCAGGTGGTATAGTTATATTTATTTTAATATAAGAAATTTATGGAGCTACTTTAAACTAGTCCTAATAACTCCAAACAGATGAGATGTTTGTCTTGAACTTGCACCAGAGACACATGCTTCTCTGTGCACTCATCTTTAAAATTGCGAGCTCAACCTGCCCACAATCCAGTGAGTTGTATTTCTATGTGCTTTGTGACTTTGAGTGCTCTTCATGCCCCCCAGGTATTGAAATAATAAGCCTTTCTGACCTGCTATAATAAGAATGGACAGAAATGGACATTGTCACAGAGGAGTATAATGAAGATGTTTATGAGCAGCCGTAACATAAACTTGGTTTTCCCAGGTCCTTATTTTTGTTTTAAAGTAATTTCTTTACTTCAGTGATCACAATAATTAAAATCGGTGTGTACAAATTTTACTTTCTTGAGCATTACTGCTTGTGATTGGCTGTTACAAAAGCAGTCACTAAACTTAAGCCACTTATCTCTCTGTATCGATTGTTTATATTATTTATAGTCTGTCATCGTATTTGATGAACCGCAATGTTTCGCCGCGACTGCATCTGAGCCGAGGTCTGCCAGTCAATGACCCCTGCTCGCTCATCTACCTTCCAACACACAGCGTAGGATACCACAGATATTGTGAATAATTAATAGTTGACTAGTTCTGAAAGTGAAGCTGAGCTGCTTGTCCTCAAGGGAAAAAAATAAATGTTCGCTTTCCAGTGCCCCAGTTACACGATGCTTAAAAGAATTTGTATACAAAACTGCTATAACCCACGTTCAACACTTTTACAAAGGAAGCATGAAACATTAACTGGTTTCTTTGAGAAGCTGAAGTATTATTTACTTTCTGAACATGCATTAATGTTGAAAAATGAATTCTGTTTTAATGGAATAATTGATTAGTTTGTTGTACAGTTTAGGTAAGGGCAGTTAACGTTTATTTGATTGTCGCAGTCCGACAGGTGATCCACTGCTTGCAGAACTGAGTGAGGCTTTGCAAGTCACATTCAATTTTCCTCCACCCACCCAAAAATCCAGAAGTCATACCTCTGCAGTGCTCATACACTGACGTTGATGGATGCAGGCAGAGAAATTATTTATTCCACAAACACTCAGCCTCCGGAGCTAAAGTGACAGGCTAGCGTTCTTACAGTTGGTTGTGGGTTTATATCGGTCTTATTTGAGGGGTCCCTTGAATAACAGGACACTATGGGGCCATTTTGTTTCTCTTCGTTTTCCATTATGCTTATCTTCTTTCTTTTTCTTCTTCTTCTTTTACTTTCGGCTGCTCCCTTCAGGGGTCGCCACAGCAAATCATCCGCCTCCACCTCACCCTGTCCTCCGCATCTTCTTTTCTGACTCCAACAACCTTCATGTCTTCCTTCACCACATCCATAAATCTCTTCTTCGGTCTTCCTTAATTGATTGATTAATTTGTCAAAACATAGCTGTAAAAACTGCTTATTAAAAGAGTGTGAGGTCTGTACAGAGAAACCTCAGCCTGAGGTCTTAACGTGCAGACCGAATGAAAGCTAGCAACCTGGGGCTGGGATTTCTCTGGACTGAATGAATAAATTAAGTTAATAAGCAGTCTATTATATCCCATTAAAAATGATGGATTAATTTAATTCACTTCAGGTGCTTCTCTACAAAGAGTCTTCAGTTCTTGTCTGTGGTTAGTATCACAATGCCATCTCTGATTCACTGGTAAGTTTCATTTCTCAGAGTGGGTGGCCTTCATGTGCACAATCAGGAGGTGGATTTAAGCTCTCTACCTACATCACAGATGTGTGGAGTGTTACGCCTTTCAAGGGCCATCATGGTATCTACGGCGGTTTTCTTTATTTTATGGTTCTCTAGTTTTCAGTATTATCCATGTTTTTGGTGTTTTCTCCTCACCGTCTACATTTTTTTTCATTTGTACCTCAGTTGAATACGAGTCAAGTCATATGCCTTTTATGTCATTTTAGTGATAAACAGTTGGAACATTGTAATGAAGAAAAAAAAAATGTAAAAAAGTTTCTCAAGAACCAGTGCTACCTAAATCAAAACAGGCTGCAACAATTCCAATATTAAGTGCATATGTGCAACATTGCAGGACAGCACAAAGACTGGCACAGAAAAAGGCTGTATCATGATGCACCAGTAGCCAATACTGATACTCCTCCGAGTTGGTGTAGCAGGCCTTTTCATGTCAAAAAACCTTGGCGTGCAAAAAAAAAAGGTACGCCTCAACTCTCGCATGTACCTCTAGGGTGCTTTTTCTCCCATCCATCAATTTTTTGTTTCTGCATAGTGCAAGGAAATCCTGGAATTCCAAGTGATGTCATCATTAGCCAACCAATCACAGAGCGATCGCTATGAAATTATGCAGGCTACTTGATAGGCAGCAAACATAAATAATGAGCCCAGTCACGAATGCCGAAGTTTCTCACCACAGCATGCAGTGAGCGTGGCATGATATCATAGATAGCGTGTACTATTCACTGCAAAGGTTTGGCTACAAAACAGCCTGCAGCTGGCCGGCAGCCGAGCGTTAAGTGCACTGAATAAACAGCTTTATCAATCAAAGGCATGAGGACGGTCATGCATGCAAATGCATGGTGTGCTTGTCTCCAACAATGTCGTTGTCACTCAGATGAATATCAGCGATTGAAAACTTACCTCGGTCACCACGTCCGTCTCCTGTTTCTTTTGACTTTTGGCTTAATGCCCAGTTGGTGGATTGGCCTCCTGGCATCATGCTTCCACTTGAGAAAAGGCAAACACAAAATGCTTCTTCCTTTGACAGCAATGTTCTGATCAATCTTCAGTGATGTCCGGAGTTGATTTGCGAGGCGCGTAAAATTCAAAATGCATTTGGCTGGCACACCTTGGTCAGATTTTAAGCATTATCGGGTGCACGCCCTTTAGTGCGCCTTAATCAGCAAGACCTGTGACGTCGTCATCGGTTGCTGTCACCCTTAACATGTCCCAGTCAGTTCACTCAACACAGTCCTGTAGAGAAGAGCTGGCTCTTTCTAGTGAGGTTTTAACCTGTTTCAGAAGAGGTTTGGTGCATGTGTCAGGTGGTCTATTTGGTGGAATTAGAAAAATAGAGATGTGATCTGATTAGACAAGCTCTGAGCTATGTTTCTCATCTAATGTATGCATCCTGTCTCCACATGCATTTATTACAAATATTTTTTGGCCAGTTTCCCTTCCTTTGCAAACTGCACAGTTGCAGAGGGATGTGCATCGGTGTATAAGATTTATTACCCACACATCGACCAATCAAATGGCATGTACTGCTATTGCTAAATAATATGACTTATTAAAGAAGTTGGCTAACTTTTAAACTTTGTGTCTAGCTTTAAATAAACATACAAAAATATACACTCACAGAGACTCACATTTCTAGTTACTTTCTTCTTCTTTTCCTTTCGGCTGTTCCCTTCAGGGGTTGCCACAGCATATCATCTCACCCTATCCTTTGCATAATCTTCTCTTACACCAACTACCTTCATGTCCTCCTTTACCACATCCATAAATCTCTTCTTTGGTCTTCCTCTAGGCCTTCTGCCTGGTAGTTCCAACCTCAGCATCCTCCTACCAATACATTCACTATCCCTCCTCTGTACATGTCCAAACCATCTCAATCTAACCTCTCTGACTTTGACTTCAAAACCTCTAGCATTTGCTGTCATCAATATTACCTTCACATTTCTAGTTACTGTGTCTGTAAAACTTGAGTGCAGCTTTATAATGCATTGTTTCCATGTTTGCATTATCTGTCATCCAACACCTTGTTTATTTGTTTTTGGTAGTATTCACTTCAGATGTGTTGACAGCAGTTTCATGTCACTGATATTATTTCTGGCTCTGATTGGCTTTTGTAATTCGCTTCCTGTCTGTGTGTCCCTTAAAAAAGGTAGGCTGGTTCTGTTTTTCCAAAATATAAACTCTGTAGTAGCCACAGTGACCCAGAGGACTGCAGCATTTTTATGTCAAAAAACAAGGACCAAATAACCAGTTAACATATAAAACCTGATAGCTTGACTCACATGTATTGTTTGCTTCACCTGCCAGTGAAAGGGATAACTATGTATTGTTTGTGTTTTCGTTGTCTGTGTCATTGTCGTCCACCATCACACTTGATTGTGATCTGCTCCTCGGTTAGTCAATTTATTTCAGCCACACTTTAATAGTAACTTAATTTACATCATCCAATTTTGCATTCCTATTTTTTTATTTGTTTTTTGTCAAGTTTATTTATTAATTAGTTTTAGATTACCCATAGCAAAACATGGATGTTTCTAATTTAATCCACTTATTCCTTCTACATCTGTGAATGGATTTTTACAAAACTTTCACACAATGTTCAGAATAACGCTGTTGTGTACTTCCTGGTTGTATTTTTGTATTCAATGAATATTGGGGATTTCCCATATAATAAGCAGTATAGGCTTCCCTGGAAAACTTGCATCAGCGAGAGATTATCAGTTTACTCTGATACTGTAATTGTCTTTGATTACAACTCCTATCTTTTACTAAGGCACATGCCTCCAGAACCAGCATGCCATTCATTCCTTTTCAGCCATCTCCAGGTGATAGTAAATTTGAAGTAGCCCTCAACACTTCAGGATGGGACGACATAAAATTTGTTGGTGCTTCATTTCCATATGCAAACTTCTGATCATGCGTTACTTTTCAATGCATGTAGATTTTCATTGCAGCAAAAGGTCATGGAATTAATCTTGTACTCGGATGTATCCTTTCAATGTATGTGTACATGGTGTCTTTAACACAGAATTTAAAGAATGTCACGACGTTGAAATGTCTAGATCTCTACTTGGGGAAGTAATGAACGTTACCAGAGGTTAACATGACACAGAGTTTTGTGAATTCTTTGCTTATGCTGTCAAATATATAGCTTCCCTCGCACACTGGGATTTTATCTTGTCTTTTTTTTTTTTTTTAAATACAAAGCAACAGGTTCTTCAGCTTTAAACATTTGGTCAAACAATTAAAAAAGGCTTGAGAGATATTGAACCTGAATCTACTTTGCTTGAAAGTACAGCCCAGACTTGTGTGTGGAATACATTAGTGAGTGCATTGACATTGTTCACACTTCCAGCAGTGCTTCTGACAGTTCTGGTTTAAGTGCAAGCTAAAAGTGCACAGTTGTTGCCTGCACTACATTTTAATACACAATTTCATATCTTTGCGTGGTTCATACTGAGAACTGAGTGTGCCTCTTGAGCATTTATTGTTATGGGATGTATTGTTGGAGTATGAATAAATGATTACATAGTGCATTGTGATCCATAAACAATTCTGCTCTATTGGCTATTAGCACGCATTATGCAAAAATCCAAAATGTTTTTTAATGGAGATGGTCAACTATTGGTTTAGATGGCTATTGTTTGCTTTTTGAAAGAAAAAGGTCAGATCGATTTTAAAAATTGCATTTAAATGTAAAAGTACTTAATGGATTTTAGCAGTGAAAAATGAATTAACTCACTCAACTTGCTGAAACTGGAATAATTCATACAACTGGTTCCTTATTTATTATGGACACTGCAGGAGGAGGGGGGAGCAGTTCTCCACAAATTACTGTTTACAGTGGAAGTGGGGAGCTGCTCACCTCGACTGGGGATGTCGTCGGGAGGTGGAAGAAATACTTGGAGGACCTCCTCAATCCCACCATTACGCCCTTGGTGGAGGGGGAGGTCCACCCATCACTGGAGCTGAGGTTGCTGAGGGACTGTAGTCAAAAAGCTCCCTGGTGGTCGGGCTCCAGGGGTGGATGAGATCCGCCCTGAATATCTCAGGACTCTGGATGTTGTAGGACTGTCTTGGTTGACACGTCTCTGCAACATCGCATGGTCATCAGAGGCTGTACCTCTAGACTGGCAAACCGGGGTGGTAGTAACCCTTTGTTAAAAAGGGGGACTAGAGGGTGTGCTCCAATTATCATGGAATCACACTCCTCAGCCTGTGGAAAAGTCTATGGAGAGGAGGGACTTTATGTTGACTGCTCTTTGCATTTAAAAAGTTTTAAAAATTGTAAAGAACATAGAAATTTAAAATATCACAATTGTTTCTCAACACGTTTGTGCTGCCTCACTGTGTCACAACCTTTTTTCTTGGACCAATCAACTTCTGAAGGCTTCATCTTCCACATGCTCTATCTGCCGTTAATCTTGTTCCCAGCACAGTATCTTGGAAACTAAAAGGAAATATAGTGGTACCTCGACTTACGAGTTTCCCTAATAACGAATTTTCCATGATACGAGCTTGAAACACTAGAAATTTGCCCCAACCAATGAGGAAATTTTCTACTTGCGAGCTCTGTTGGGAAAATGGCTTTTCCGGGTTGATTAGCCTTGTATTACTGCTGCGTGTATTCCTCTGAGCTCCGAGAAGGCTTTGTGCAATGCTTCTCAACTATTTTCTATGATACCCCCATAGGAAGGGGAAAAAAAACATTTTCCACCCCAGCGCCCTGCTCGCGACTATAAATAGTGTTTATTGCACTTCATATTGTTTGCTTGGTGCTTTTTCCCGAATACTATAGAAAGAATGTAGAGGACAATCACACTTATAAAGCTGGTCCACCAGTTTATTGACTTATTGTTTATTCTTGTTTTATTATTTAATTACAGTATTATTAATGTTACTGTATATGTTTATTGTTACATGTTTATCTTAAATACTTAAATGTATTACGTCAAAAATACATGTTTGTATCAGGGTATATGAGTTCGGGACGGGTTTGGAACGGATTAATTGGTTTTCTATTGTCTCTGATGGGAATTTTTGTTTCATCTAATGAACTTTTCCACTTACGAGCTTGCCCTTGGAACGAATTAATTTCGTAAGTCGAGGTACTACTGTATCTCTTTCTACTTAAAAAAAAAAAAAAAAAAAAAAAAGTTCATTTGGAGAATAGACAGCAGTGAATGGATGTGAATGGATCACTGTTACTATAAGTGGTTTGGATCACTACTAGTGGCTTAGATATTAGATAAAAAGAAAACGTTTTTTACGCATGCAGAGACCTATAAGGAGTGCATGCTTGCACCAGAGGAGGTAGTTTCAGATGAGAAAAAAATGAGTTGGCTTGATCGATCCAGTCAATAAAATTCCATTAACAAACACAGTAGAGGACCTTGCATCAAACATTTTCCCTTTTGGAGAAACTGAGGAAGGTGATGTTGAGTCAACTGATAAGAGTGATGTACCACAACTGTGCTTCTATACTAGATTCTTTGATGGCGATTGCTTGGATTCGGAACCATTTGAAGTAATTCCTGCGGTGGTACACACAACGATGAGAGAATATTTAAATTGTTTCATTCTTTGAGGGAGAACAAGCTGGATGTGAAATGTATTAACATGCTGGTAACAGATGGTGCACAAATGATGGCAGGCAGGATGCAGGGTACACAGTGGCTGTAGTGCCGTCAGATGAGATTGCTGCATGCCTTATCCACCAAAGCTTCCTGTGTGTTAAACTAAGATTCTGTCATGGCAGTTATTAACTTAATTCATTGTACCTCCAGCTTACAGCACCGTCTTTTCTACCAATTGTTTTTAGACATGTAAGCTCAATATAACGACTTGCTCATCCGCAATGAAATTAGCTGGCTTGGCAAAGGAAACACACTGAAAGGCTGTTGTGAATTGAGGGAGAAGATCTTGGTGGTTTCACGCAATTCAAATCAGGAAAAAGCTCATGCTTTCCGTCTTTAATGGAGAAAGTTTTCTGCTACAGTTTGCTTTTTGAATGATGCCACTATCACTTGAACCAACTCAACACAGAGCTGCAGGGCAGTCAAAAAACAATCACAAAACGTGTGGAGCAATTTCATGCATTTCAAGGAAAGCACACACTTTTTTCCACTGATATTTTGTCTAGGCAAAGTGCTCCACTTTCTCACATTGTACAAATCAGGTCGCTAAAACACTGAGGTATATAGACACATTGAAAACTAAGCTTGCTCCAAGGTTTGATAACTTCAGTATCCCCACTGAAATGATGAGATTTTTAAGGACTCTTTCTGTGTGAATGTGGTGAGTTTGCATTGAATGGGTAAGTTTGCATTGAAAGCAAAGGAGCTGGTAACATCACTGAATGACTCATGATGTCCGTCACAAAACATTCACAATATGAAGGGCTCTTGCTCTCTCTTTTTAATCTAGAGTGTTTGGCTTAATTTACCCGTGTGACTCATTCTCATATATGAATGCTGTTAAAACTCATGATGGTGCATCCCTCACTCTGCAGCATCTGTACCACTGTTTGTGTCTTGCTAAATGGATGGTCTTTTTTCTCATTAGGTGTCACAGTTTTGTTACCAAATCAGTAAAATAACAGTTCTGTTCATCAATTTAGTAATTTGGATTCATAAGTAAGATTTTTCCTTCCCATTTTATCCCTAATTTAGTAACATCCAGTTCCCACCCATCAGGTATTGCCTTCCGTATTAGACAACCACCACCGTCCAAAGGGAGAGGTGCAAGCATGCACATGCCCCCTGTGTGACATGCAGTGCTAGGCACTTGTCTCATTTCGAACTGTGACACATGTGTATTTTCGGGATGGTCTAACATACTTAGAGAGAATGCGTTATCTGCCCCCTTGTACGAATGAGCACCCTGACTGACTGGCGATCACTGTAAGTAACAGGGAAATGAGTGAATGCTGCTGCTCCTGTGAGAGCGCAACCAATTGACTTGACTCTCATGGACTCCCGGGCATGGATGGCTGCGGCATTAAACCGGATTTGAGCTTGCAGTCTCTGGGTTAATAGTCATGCACCTTGTCAATGTGCCACTCGGGGGTCCAGTTAAAGTATTAACTGTGTATCCGTTGTTGATATTCACATTACCTTTTTCTTCTCATTATATTATATGTATCTGAGCCTTTCTTAATTTTTCTTCTTTTCCCTCTTTTCCTTAGTATTATATTTAAAAGCTTTACTTTTTATTTAGGGCATTTGTGGCCTAGTGGTATAGGTGCTGGATCACTGATCCTAAGGTTGGGGGTTCAAGCCCTACTTAACCACAGGTTGTCACTGTCCCTCCTCAGTGTGGCTAACTGGGTTATTGTGTCTCTCACTGTTTATGGTGTGAGTCTGTAAAAGAACCATTGCTGACTTTCAACAAGAGTAGGCTGCAAATCCGTCAGCATGTTTCCGCCCTGCGATGGCCTGGCAAGCTGTCCAGGGTGTATTCTGCCCTCGCCCGGAGTCGGCTGGGATGGGTGCCAGCCTCCCCGCGACCCTAATTAGGATTAAGCGGTTACAGAAAATGAACTGAACTGAACTGAATTAACTTTTTATTTATTATTTCTCTTTTGTTAGAGTTCTATTTACTACTATACTACACTCCTGTTTTTGATGGTACAGTCGTGTGAACTTAAGTGGATGTTGTCTGTTAGTTATAAATACTAAATATCTGGTATATGGCTCACCTGGACTTATTGTGGTGAATTTTGCCATTTGAATGTAGAAAGCCCCTTGGACTATGATGTTTGCAGATGACATTGTGATCTGCAGTGAGAGCAGAGAACAAGTGCAGGAAAACCTAGAGCGGTGGAGGTATGCCCTGGAAAGAAGGGGAATGAAGGTTAGCTTCAGTAAGATAGAATACATGTGTATGAATGCCAAGGACCTAACAGGAACGGTGAGGTTACAGGGAGCAGAGATAAGGAAGGTGGAGGATTTTAAGTACTTAGGGTCAACAATCCAGAGCAATGGAGAGTGTGGAAAAGAGGTGAAGCGTGTGCAGGCTGGTTGGAATGGTTGGAGAAAAGTGTCTGGTGTGATGTGTGATAGGAAGGTATCGGCAAAAATGAAAGGAAAAGTGTACAAGACGGTGTTGAGGCCAGCGATGTTGTATGGTTTAGAAACAGTGGCCCTGGGGAAAAGACAGGAGGCAGAGCTGGAGGTAGCGGAGATTAAAATGTTGAGGTTCTCTTTGGGAGTAACGAGGATGGATAGGATCAGGAATGAGCACATCAGAGGGACAGCACATGTAAGACGTTTTGGAGACAAAGTCAGAGATTGAGATGGTTTGGACATGTACAGAGGAGGGATAGTGAGAATATTGGTAGTAGGATGTTGAGGTTGGAACTACCAGGCAGCAGGCCTAGAGGAAGACCAAAGAGACGATTCATAGATGTGGTGAAGAGGGACATGAAGGCAGTTGGTGTAAGAGAAAAAGATGCAGAGAGGATAGGGTGAGATGGAGGCAGATAATTCGCTGTGGCGACCCCTGAAGGGAAAAGCCGAAAGGACAAGAAGAAGAAGAAGAAGAAGAATGTAGAAAGCTCTTAAGCCTCTATGTCTTGATATAATACAATACACTATTGTTATGCACTTACAAAATACAATATATAAACTTCGATGTTATTTTACCGTAGCTGTTAATGTGATTTCCTTTTTTTTTTTTTCAATCCATATTTTGTAAGTTCCTCATTTGGGATTCTTTTTATGACCTGGTTTTCCATTCCAAATTAATTGAAGAGCCTTGCAATATGGCCACCACAGCTGCCATGTTCAATTTGTATTCTGCACATTGAATCAAAAAAGCCATCATTGATTATCATTTTTGGTTCTTGTGACTGGACTTGGCTTGTTATTATTCTCCTGTGCAGGACAGAGCTCAACTCTGAATGAAGAATGCATTGAGTGTTTGCATGTGTAGTCACACTGTTTGGTCATATAAGAAATTACTGTGTCATATAAAAGTTCCATTGCTTTGTGTGAACTGAAAATTCTGTCTAATCACCCATTGGGGGCACATTAGCAGACAGCTCTCCCCAGCTGTTTCCAGCTGTCGGTTCTTGTTATTTTCCCTGAATGAACACGGTATATGTAAACTCGTGGCACTAAGTCCGTGTTGTAGCAGAGTGATTTTTTTTTTTTTTTTTTTTTTTTTTTCTTTGCTTAACAGACTTGTCAACAGCTTTCATGTTGACTCTAAAGTCAAACAACTGTATGTACAGCCCTCTTGCTTAGAAGAGTGTTGTGGAATCGCCATATTATTAAGTGTATAACTGAATATAAAAATAAAGATTTAAATTGTCTTTGAATTATTTGATACTTATTATTAAGCCCATGAAAAAAAACAATTATAGTACTCGTACTGTGCAGCCGTGTTGGGGGGGCACAAACCAGTGTCTCTCCCTCACGCCGGTCCCAAGCCCGGTTAAATGCAGAGGGTTGCGTCAGGAAGGGCATCCGGCTTAAAACAAATGCCAAAAAATATGAGAATCACAACAAAGAATTTCATACCGGATCGGTCGTGGCCCGGGTTAACAACGACCACCATCAGTGCTGTTAACCAGTAGGGTACTGGAGGAAATTGGACTACTGTTGGTTGAAGAAGGAGAGGCGTGTCCGTGGGCAGTGAGAGAAGTGGAAAGGCATGAGTCTAGAACTAAAAGTAGGGACTTCGAATGTTGGAACTATGGCAGGAAAAGGTAGAGAGCTGGCTGACATGATGCAGAGGAGGAAGGTGGACATACTGTGTGTTCGGGAGACCAGGTGGTAAGGTAGCAAGGATTGAAGCTAAGGAGCAGGGTTTAAGCTGTTTTTTCATGGTGTGGATGGGAAGAGAAATGGAGTAGGAGTCATCTTGAAGGAGGAGTTTGTCAGGAATGTTCTAGAAGTGAAAAGAGTGTCAGACAGAGTGATGAGTCTCAAGTTATAAATTGAAAATGTGATGTTCAATGTTGTTAGTGCTTATGCCCCACAGGTAGGATGTGAGCTAGAAGAGAAGGAGAGATTCTGGAGTGAGTTAGATGAAGTGATGCAGTGCACCCCCAGAGGTGAAAGAGTGGTCAATGGGGCAGACTTCAATGGACTTGTTGGTGCAGGAAACAGAGGGAACGAGGAAGTAATGGGCAGGTATTCAGGACAGGAATGCAGAAGGACAGATGTTGATCGATTTTGCAAAAAGGATGGAAATGGCTGTAGTAAATACTTTATTCCAGAAGGGACAGGAGCATAGGGTGACTTATAAAAGCGGAGGTAGGGGCACACAGGTAGACTACATCTTGTGCAGGCGATGTAATTTGAAGGAAGTCAGTGACTGCAAAGTAGTAGTGGGTGAGAGTGTTGCCAAACAGCATAGGATGGTGGTGTGTAGGTTGACGCTGATGGTGAGAAAGGTGAAGAAGGCAAAAGCAGAGCAGATGACAAAGTGGTGGAAGTTGGAAAAGGAAGAATGTCGTGTTGTCTTCAAAGAGGAGTTGAAACAGGTTTTGGGTGGTCAGGAAGTGCTTCCAGATGACTGGACAACAACAGCTAATGTGATCAGGATCAGGGAGACGGGTAGGAGAATACTTGGTGTATCATTTGGAAGGAGAGTAGATAAGGAGACATGGTGGTGGAATGAGAAAGTGCAGGAGTGTGTACAAAGGAAGAGGTTAGCTAAGAAAAAGTGGGGCATTGAGAGGACCGAAGAGAGTAAACAGGATTACACGGAGACATAGCGTAAGGTGAAGGTAGCGGTGTCAAATAAAGGCCAAATAGAGGGCGTATGATGACTTGTATGCTCGGTTGGAGGGGAATGAAGGTTAGCCTCAGTAAGACAGAATACATGTGTATGAATGTCAAGGACCCAAGAGGAACGGTGAGGTTACAGGGAGCAGAGATAAATCCAGAGCAGTGGAGAGTGTGGAAAAGAGGTGAAGAAGCGTGTGCAGGCAGGTTGGAATGGCTGGAGAAAAGTGTCCGGTGTGATGTGTGATAGGAGAATATCGGCAAGAATGAAGGGAAAAGTGTACAAGACGGTGTTGAGGCCAGCGATGTTGTATGGTTTAGAAACGGTGGCCCTGGGGAAAAGACAGGAGGCAGAGCTGGAGGTAGCAGAGATTAAAATGTTGAGGTTCTCTTTGGGAGTAACGAGGATGGATAGGATCAGGAATGAGCATATCAGAGGGACAGCACATGTAAGACGTTTTGGAGACAAAGTCAGAGAGGCTAGAGTGACATGGTTTGGACATGTAGACATGTTGGATATGTAGAGACGACTCATAGATGTGGTGAAGGAGGACATGAAGGTAGTTGGTGTAAGAGAAGAAGATGCAAAGGATAGGGTGAGATGGAGGCAAATGATTCGCTGTAGCGACCCCTGAAGGGAAAAGATACCGTATTTTCCGAACTATAAGTCGCACTTTTTTCATACTTTGGCTTACTAGAGCGACTTGTATGTGAAATTCTTCTTTTCCTTTCGGCTGTATCCTTTTTTTTAAGGGGTCGCCACAACAAATCTTGATTTGGCATAGGTTTTTACGGATACCCTTCCTCACACAACTCTTTCGCAACGGGCAGAAACATGCTGACGGCTTTGCAGCCTACTTCTGTTGAAAGTCAGCAATGGTTCTTTTACATGCCTCTCACCATAGACAGTGAGAGACATGGCCAGCCTTTGATAACCCAGTTAGCTGCACTGGGGGGGGACAGTGACAACCTTGTGGAGAGTGGGACTCGAACCCCCAACCTTATGATCAGCGATCCAGCGCCCTTTACCACCGGGCCACCACAACTCTGGCGACCTATATGTGAAATTATTACATATCATTCTGTTTGTCATAATAACAAACAATTTCACGTTTGTTATTTTTACACTCGCAACCACAAGAAGGCACTCTAGGCTGGGGTACCAGTAACTGCTCATCCACCACTGAAGAAATGTCCCCAAAAATAAAATCCTATTCCACAGATTACAAGCTGCAAGTAGTGAAATATGCAGCAGAAAATGGTAATCGAGCAGCAGAAAGAAAGTTTGGAGTGAACGAGAAACTTGTGAGGGACTGGAGAAAAGCAGACATTATTATTACTGCAATGACGAAAACAGAAAAACTAATCTTGGGCCACAGCTAGATGAACGAGTTCGCACATGGGTGCTTGAGTAACATACTGCAGGGAGGGGTTTGTCAACAGTGCAGTTGCATCTCCACGTTCAGGTAGTGAAACTATTACATATAATTGTAACAGGACAGGAAAGCGGAGATTATTATTACTGCACTGAAGAAAACAAAAAAACGCTAAAAGCTAATCGCAGGCTAAAAGCTCGAACATGGGGGTTTGAGCAATGTGCTGCAGGGAGAGGCTTGTCTACAGTGCAGTTGCATCTCCACATCCAGGTTGTTGTCAAGGAGATGAATATAAATAACTTTGCGTGAGGACTTTCTTGGTGTTACCGCTTCATGCAACGCAACCCCATTTTTCTATCAGAGCAAGGACCACAACATCACATAAACTGCCAGTAGATTTCCAAGCCAAGGGAGACGGTTTCCATGAGTTTGCGACTTATAGTCCAGTGCGACTTGTATATGTTTTTTCTTCTTTACTATGCATTTTTTGGCCAATGCGGCTTGTACTCCAGAGCGACGTATACTCTGGAAAAAATACGGTATGTTTAGCATTTCATGAAATGTTTCGCTTTTTGTTTTTAGTTGTTCTGTTAACTTTTTAATTTTCTGCTTACGTGGTAATAAGGATGTGTGTAAAACTATTTAGGTTTTAGAGGGGACTCTATGGTTTCATGAGGGCTCAAGACTATGGCGATCAAGAGTGTCCTTTTTAGGTCATGTGTTTCTTGTAGAGCTGAAAACAAAGCAACTAGAGTTGAAAGAATTTGAAACTTGTTTTCCAGTATAATAAATGTTTGTATTCACATGTGTTTTGGACTCCTTATGGACTCCATTCTTGATTTTCTGTCTTATTGAAGCTTCCATAGAGTGCAGTCCTCCAAAATAAAAATCCATTTTATATAAACACTGAATAAATAAAGCATGATGGCAGAAACTTTCAAGGGTTTGAATGAGGTTAGGATTTCACTCATTTCATAATAATGCATTTTATAACCTCAGTCATTTGTTTCTCCTGAGGTGCTGTCTTGAAAGCGGGTGTAACTGTGAGAAAAGCAGATTTGACTTGTTTGGATTTCCTCAAGTCCCACCAGTATTTTGTCATGAGAAGTAAAATACAAACTAACCAGTTGTTTTCTTTTTCTTTTGTCACAGTGAAGTACATGAGAGAAGCCACTCCATATGTGAAAAAGGGTTCTCCGGTGGCAGAGATTGGATGGGAGACACCCCCACCTGAATCTCCCAGGCTTGGAAGCCCCCCTTGTGAAGTGCCCCCCAGCCCGCCTTCATTGTCGCTGCAGGGAGACTGCAGATATATCCCACTCAAAATGTGCTATGTCACGCATGCTATGACCATCCCTGACCCCGAAAACAGGTAAACATCTCATTTAGAAGCACCATGGATTAAGAAAAAGTGGTATAGTTTAATGATATTGCAAATAAGGTAAAGGTAAGGTAAAGTCTGTTGCGTTTTTACACTCGAGCCATAGTGGCTCATCAGGCTGGTGTTTATCTCCTGGTTTCCATAGCGTGAAGCGACTCAGAGTTCAACTCCTCTTGGAAAGGATGCAGGTTACCTTCCCAGTATATTTTTACTGGTACCCATTTATACTGTTGAGTGAACAGAGGCACACTTGTGGTTAAGACCTTGCCCAGGGGTCTTAGCACAGTGAGGTTCTAACTGGGATTTGAACACACAACCTCCCGATCATGAGTGCAGCACCCTAACCACTGCACCACTGGCCCCACTTATTGCATATGAGGTTAAAGTTTATTGTTAATGCAGCCATTCACCCATCCACTGATCCAGCGGTTCACTAAAAATCATTCCCACAAACTATTGTCAAACTTGACAAACCAAGGTTTCATAGACATTGCTTTGTGTACTGAGGTACTGTTGTTCTGGAACGGGTTTGGGACACTTGGTTCCATTTCTTCATTAATCCTATAAGGGTTGCAGGGAGGCTGACTATGGGTGAAGATGAGGTAAACATTGAACAGCTAAAACAACATTTATGGATCCAAATCACAATCACTCGCACTCTTGACACAGGCACTCACAACATGAGCTAATTTGGAACAGCTACTTAGCTTAATATCCATGTTTTTGGACTGCAGGAGAAAACAAAGGCACCCAGTGGAAACCCACACAAGAACATGCAAACTCCATACAGAAAAGCCTCAGCTGGCTGCGGGGTTTGAACTCTGAACTTTCTTGCTGCGAGTCACCATTGCTGTCCATTGAGCGGACATGCCAGCCGTGGTTGAGTTTGACCACTTAGAATTGAATTGATTTGATGATTCTCAATTTGTAGTCGTCAAAATGGATCAACATGTCCATATGACATAATCCTCCCCCTTTTCTTTATTCTTTTGTGTCAATATTAACAACATGGTAATTACCGGCAAGGTATGGCTACTGACTGCAAGCCAACTTAAACTCCTATCTTTCCTCTTATCTCTTTTCCGCCTGTAAAATCAAATTGAATAAAATTGTTCCGTGCTATAATATCAACGTCAACAATTCATATCAGTTGAAGTGACAAGAAGCACATTATACTTCATTGCCTTGTAAAGGCTGCTCATGTTTCTCAACTTCTTCTTACCTACATTTACAGCATTCAGCCGACGCTCCTATCCAGAGTGACTTGGAAAAGTGTTTTTAAGTCTCTAACCAATCAGTTCAACCACACTCACCAGAACATGTTTTGCATATAGTTAGGAAAGAGTGCAGTGTGGTTTGGCAGAAGGTGCACAGGAAGTCTGGGAGGAAGTGATGTTCCACAGCTGAGATGGTTTAAAGTGATCTTCCTACTACAGCGATTTGTCACCTGTTGTGGGTTTTTCTTTGGAAACTTTTTCACCGCAAAATTCCGTTCTCATAGTCTGTGACTTCTGTCTTCTTCTTCTTCTTTTCCTTTCGGCTTTTCCCTTCAGGGGTCGCCACAGCGAATCATCTGCCTCCATCTCACCCTATCCTTTGCATCTTCTTCTCTTACACCAACGACCTTCATGTCCAGTCTGTGACTTCTGTAATCGTTTGTATTATGAATGCCATGATGTTCAGTGCCATTGGGGGGGTGACCCTTGCTTAATCGTATCACTTCAGTTTGGAAACAGCTCAGCTTGTCTACATTACTTAGGTGACTGTCTTGCAGATCTAGAGTCCTGGGTTTGATCCTGAACTCAGGATACTTTTGTATTGGCATGTATGGATTTGTTGCGGACTTTTTTCGGTTTCCTCTTAAAAAAACAAAAAACAAATCATGCTGGTAAACTTTAACTAACCCGCTGATGTGTGTACTCCATTACCCTTACCAGGATAACGTGGCCTCTGTACATAAAATATTTAACTATATACTGAATGTGTGGTATGAGTGTATTCCACTGTGGTGACAGAGATTTTTCCAGCCCATTTCACTATGCCGTCCATCATCTTCTCTTTGCAACTGACAGCAGGGTCAACCACACTCATCCTGTTTTATTTCACTTTACGTATTTACATAGCCTTATCTCAAAACTGGCAGTAGATCCATCAACATTCCTGCCTAGAAGCATCATTGCTGTTGACAAATCATGTTTCCTGCTACAGGTTACACAAGGATTGCTATAAAACTTTTTGGCACCAGACCCATCTGGAATAAATACAGGTTTAAGCATGACCTACTTGCAGTCATCATCCACTTCATCTGATTTTCTATCCATAACATGCGCCATGGAGCTCAGGTGTAAATTTACACAGCCGTTTTGTGTATGAGAGATGAACTCGGACAGTAGATGGGACAGCAGTTGCTCATGCTGACAGGTTTATTGCAGGCTTCCTCTTCCTGTCTGTGTCTGTGGCCCTTGTTTGGTTTTGACGTGTTATGTTTGGAACTGAAACTAAAAATAGTCCCTCCTCTATTTAAACCCCTTTGAATATGACAGAGTTTGAGATAATAATGGATAATTTAAGTCCCTCTCCTAAAAATAAGTTTCATCATTGATCAAGGTTTTTCCACTGCTTCTTTATCCACAGGCTTGTGTCTTATTCTTAATGTTATTCAAGAAGTTCTTACAGAAAGATAGGACTGGAATGGCTTACGTGCACAGACCTAAGGTCCAGTCCAAGTTTGTACCATGCTGTAAAAAAGGGCTCTTGTGTAACCACGCATTATAAAGCATTTACCATCGATGGCTGCACTTCCTAATTTTTGTCTCAGACATTCCCAACAGCCTTGAGATTTTCCACATCATGGCTGTATGGGAGAGAACTCTTTGGGTCTGGCCCAGTAGCTGCTCTCCTGCACATGAACGTGAACAATTCATTCAGCTCCTCTTGGCTTCTGTTCCCAGTAAGCCTTCCAACCCTTAATAAAGCAAAACTATTTTTACCAGCATGGAACAGCTGGAAATGATAATGTAAGTTTCTGTGCAGGTTAGAGCGCCGTATAGATGTGATATATGAGTAAGGCATGGATCACTGTAGAGTGATGCTGATTTACTGCACATTATGTAATGGTGTTAATACCTTGGTGCGCTTTCATGCTGAAACCATGTCCTTGAAGAAAATTCAAAGTTTTCAAGAAATGTGTGCACGTTGTATAACTTTTATATTTTTTAACCTGACAAACCCCGATTTCACCTTGAAGTTCATGCCCCTCAAATGGTGGGATCGACAGGTTTTTCAGGGACTGTCAAATCGAATATTTATCTTTAGTTCCTGTGCTATCCTGTTCAGGGTTATGGAGGATAATCAACTACCCTTTCCCTAGTATCAAGGAAGTTCAGGTGTCCACAAACCTTTGACCCTATAGTGGGCATCACACCCATATATAAAGAGACCGTACTTACATAAAGAGAGACAATACCTAAATTCCCCAAACTGCTGGTCCGAAGCCTGTGATTAGGATGTCTATGTATGAGTTAGCACTACAAATCCCCCTTCACTGGCATTGTGGCATCGTGGTTGGCATGTCCGCCGAACTGTAAGAAAGTCCTCGATTTTGCAGGTTCTCCTCATGCTTGTGTGGGTTTCCTCGGGGTACTCTGGTTTGCACAAAGATGGGCCAATTGCCGTCACACCAGCATGGAATTTGGAAAAGTGTATAAGTGGTTGTGAGTGTTGGCCTTGCAATGTCTTAGTGAGCTGTAGTGTTTCACCCTCCCATCTCTCAGTCAGCCTTCTGGTTGGATTAATGAATGATTGAAGGGAACCAAGAGTCCCAAAGCGGTTCCAGCATGACCATACCCCAGAACACAGGAATGTCTCTGAAGACATGCTTTATGTTTGGAGTCAAGACCTTGAGTGTGATCCCTGACCTCAGTGTTACCGAACGCCTTTGCGATGTACTATACCTCTGACTATGTACGATCTTGAGCACCTAAACTCAGTGATGTTCTTGTATTGGAATGAGCACAGATCTCCAGAGACATTTGTAGAATCTAGTGGAAAGTGTCCCAGAGATTGAATAAATGATAGTTTTTACCTAATGTACCAACTGAAAGTTACTCTACATGTGCTCCTGAATACAGATGGCTCAAACACAGTGTGGATGAATCCATGGTCCAATTAAAGTGTAGCCCAGATTGCCATTTTCAAAAGGACAAGGACTGGTTTTCTGGATGTCCCCTGGGCATCAACTCATACTAATCCTACTATTCCTATCTGGCATTGGTACTCCACTAATACAGAATTTTGTGCTTCTACCCTACATCCTTCCACTTATTGCATTTAATAAGGGGGCAGTGGTGTCTCGTTGGAGAAGGTTCTGGGTTACTGATTAGAAAATAGACAGTTCAGGCCCTAGTAACAACAAACCGCCACTGTCGAGTCCTTCACCAAGGCCCTAATCAATTAACTGCTCAGTTGTATAAATGAGAGAACGCTAAGTTACTCTGGATGAGGGAGTCTGCGAAATGACATAACTGTAAATGTTGTTAAATGATTTTTGTGAATCAGAGAGCCGTTGCATGATGTCTTTTTGGGAAGTTTGTTTCTTGATTCTGAATTATAAAGCTAGATCCATCGATCCACAGTTGTAATTTTTAAGACCGCTCTGTGCGTTTTTTAAATGTAAAGGTCCAGAAGTAAAACTGTGGTCAAACTGATGTTTGCTCTGCAGGCACTTGGAGCTACACTCTCCTGATGCAAAACACACGGTGGTGTTGCGGGGTTCAGACTCTGGTTCAGCTCTGGCCTGGTTCGAGTCTGTGCAGTCTGCTACCCATAACCTCATGAACAAGGTGAAGTTTGAGCTCAGCGAAGCAGCCAGGAATGGAATTGGTGCGAGTCATGAGATACGCCAGCTCGGCTGGCTGGCAGAGAAGGTTAGTGCTTGCTGTGTGCACAGAGATGTTGTGAAAGAGAATAGCATTCTATTCATGGTCAACAGTTTAATATTGTATCCCATAATTTTTGTTATTTTAGGGACGTAGAACGCAGCGAACAACCAGAGTAAACCAGCATGTTTAATATACTGATATGATTTGGAAGTGTTCTGATGTGTTGGAGTATGAGGCACTGGGATTTATTACTGTGCAAACAGTTTGAGTTTTATTGCAAAATAAAAATGTGCTAGCTTTAATGAGGAAGATGATGCATGTCCTTCACTGTGACTGATGGTGAAGCATGGAGGGAAGAGAAATGGATAGATACTAACACGCAGGAGGGAAATGAATATTAGTAATCGAGGTAGAGATGTAAGTGGAATTTAGCTTTATGACTGGAAAGACATTTATTTATTATTTGTTTATTTAAAAAAAACAAAAAATAAAAAGTATGGCAATCTGATGTGCTTTTTAGAAGTGAAATTTCCTCGCTCTTCTTTATCATATCCCACCGACTTTGAAGGATTATGTTTGGCTCATCAGTATGAATCAGGAATGACGTTTTCCTGAGAGAACAGTAATGCTGTTTTGGCAAAACTCAAAACCTTAATTGAAACTTGCTGGCTGTATTCTTCAAAGTTGAGTTTGGGGTGGGCGAGTTGGAAGTAAAACGGTATAAGTAAGATGTTGCCATGGTGTTTTGCCTGGGCAATGCTTGGTTTTAAATAGATTCTGTTTGGATGAGGAATTCAGAAATTCAACTGTTTATTGACCTGTGATGGAATGTTTATCTTAATCAAATGTGAGTTTGTCCTTCACCCCCCCCCCCTGTTTTTCAGAACTTGATGTACAACGCACGGTGCGCTGCTAAAATCATTTAGCTTTTTTGATGTGTTTCATGATCCAGAAGGGAGGGGGGATGGGGTAAAGTTTATTTGATCTCTCTGTTACAGCATTGTGAACCCAGAGCTTTCATTCAGCCTCATTCCACCTGCAGCTAATACTAGCTCAACTACTCCATTTCTGAAGAGCTGGCAGTGGCAGCTAATACAGGGATCCCTCACTACTTCGCGCTTCAATTCATGCGGCTTTGGTGCATCGTGTTTTTTTTTTTTTTTAATATTCATCGAATTAAAAAATAAGGAAATTAAGGAAGAATAGGGGGAAAAGTTAAGGAAAATGCTGCAAAAACAAGGCCAATTATGCAAAAAAAAAAAAACCTAAACAACCCAAAACCTCCCATCAAAACTACTTACATTTTAATGTGAGGTGTGCATCTGAGTGCGTGCATGTGCGTGCGTTCGTGCTCATCTGTATGTGTTTGTATTTATTTACATCTTATGCATTATTTTTTAATGTTTAATTGTTATTATAAGCATTTATAGCATTGAATATGTATGTATTGATATTATATACACATATACATAAACGTATACTTTGGTTGGGGGGGGTTAATACTACTTTGTGGAATTCGGTGGTCGCGGGGGATCTCGGTCCCAATTAATGTGAGGGATCCCTGTATAAGCAAAATTTTACGTGAAAGTTGAGGTGACAATCAGGCTAGCTTATCAGCGCTTCTCTCACTGGTTTTTAATGAGTTACTGCTTACTGTCTCTTCTTACCAAACTGTCAGACTCTTGATGAATGAATATAAGGGGAGAAAAGCCTCGAGAGCATCAAGGGGCCCTAAGTAACCTAGTTCCCTTTGTAACTTGTGTGTGCATGTGTGTGCCTGTCTGGCCCTGCCAGTGTCTCTTTTTAGCTTGCCCTATGAAGAGCACACTAGTGATTTGTGGTGAATTGAATAGGCCAGGCTGTCAGGTGATATTTCAAAGCAGCCAAGATGTATTCTGTGCTCTAAGCATTTACAGTGATCCTGATTGGTTCTCTTCCTCCGGGCAGGTGATGTGGTTAACCATCGTTTTCTGATAGGCTGATTGCCATCATCATGATTCTCTATATTTACTATAAATACCATATGCTGTATTTTAAATGTGTTATTAAATCAGCACTTACTACAATAATTTGTTCGTTCATAGCTGCCATAACGAAGGAAGATCACAGTTTGAGACTTTGGAAAAGGGCACTGTAACCAGATGCGCCTGGCCTTAAGAGGTTCCCACAGAGAATCTGGGCTTTGATGAGTCATCAAGGAATCTTTCACATGATAAATGAATCAATCAAATTCATATTTCACATTAAATACCCATCCGCTGTCCTCCGCTGCCTGTTGTCCAGGGATTTTGGGATCCGAGTTGAATAAACAGTTATATCTGATTAAGAATGCATGAATATTGGCTATGAATGTCAGGTTAATGAAAAATGCATAAATCTAGCCGATCCCAAGGTTCCTATGACAGTGCCGTTGGGTGGCTATTTGTTCAACATACTGTTTTGGTTAAAAATCTTTGAGGAATGAAGCAAATATGGCACTGTGTTTGCATTTCAGACGGAGAGTGAGAGGCCACGCTGGAAGCCAGTGGTTGTTGTAGTAACTGACAAAGACCTGATGCTCTATGACAGCATGACTCGTATGAAGGACAACCGACTACACCCAGCACACACATATCCTCTACTTTCTACACGGTATTTTATACACACACACACACACACACACACTATGAGCAAGGAATACACTACCACCCAAAAGTTTTAAACCCCCCCCCCCCCCCCCCATTTTTTCCACTTATGTAAATCGAGGTACAGTAGGCCCTTGACATTCGCGGGGGTTCGGTTCCGGACCCTCCCGCAAATCGAGATAATCCGCGAGTTCTGTACCCGGCAGTAAAACCCCATGTATGACATCACATGCGCGAATGAGCAGCTGTAAGTAAAATACTATATATCTATTACATGCGCTAACATATGCTTCTTAAACACATTCTATAGATAGTCTTACTCATTAATACAGTATTAATGTAGTAAAATGTACTAATGATTAAGAAAAACTTTTCAATTTTTACTGTTATATTTATCGATGCTAAAATATAAACATTATACAGCATACACATAAAACATCTTTCAGTGCATTCTCTTTATAAACATACAGCACTGTAGTTTTCAAAAATGCCCACTCGAGGAACGTACTGTATTGCATTAGGCATGACACATGACACGACTGAATTCAGATATTAACTGCATTAAGTCCGAGCAGCTCAGCCACCGCCACCGCTTTTTTACTTATTTTATGAGATTGCCTAATATGAAACACTCAGATTGAACCTCAAACTGTTTTTGCCTTGTTTTGACTTTTTAGAGCTTTGCTAGCTGGAGTGTCCCATATCTTAAAATAGCTCCTCACCCAGTTAGAACATGATTATACAAAGGTCACAATTTT
Organism: Plotosus lineatus; assembly: GCA_024760905.1. NCBI lineage: Eukaryota > Metazoa > Chordata > Actinopteri > Siluriformes > Plotosidae > Plotosus > Plotosus lineatus. The sequence continues at coordinate 50,422,049 of CM045728.1, forward strand.
GTTGACTCCATTTGGCCTTATATAATTAGCTGCATCAGTACTTCCTACTGTTACTGAGGAAGTTCTTCTGAATTTGAAATTATAATATTAGTACAGAAATAGTGAAAACTATTGACAGTTGAAATCGCAGAGCCAGAATCGTTCAATGGGACTGTCGGCAGGAAATCTTTCTGCACTGAAAGATACATTCTGACTTCCCTCAGTCCGAACATAACATTCTTCACTCTCATATATTAATGCTTTTCCTGTTAGCTTCACTTTAGTGATTGTAAATTCCATAGTAGTTACTGAATAATATGTTTCAAGGAAGCGTTTATAGGCTTTAAATGATTTCACTGTATCATTGGTACTGAGCACCAGACCACTGCAGTTCCAACACACTCGCAAATATTCACAGACGTTTTCACACCTCGGGCAATTTGGAACAGCCAATTAACTAATGTGCATGTGTTCAGACTGTGGGAGGCAACCACATGAGCACAAGGAGACCCAATAAACAAGTGCTCTTGCCGAACCTTGGACCTGAACCCAGAACCTACTTGCTGTGAAGTCAGATGTGCTAACCATTGTCACCGTGCCACCCAGATTACTTGATCATGGTTTCCATATAACACGTTTTTGGACGGGACGCGAAACCTTTTTTATGCCTCGGTATGTCTTCAGGTTGGTACATTCTGGTCCAGATAGAGGGTCACCTCAGCCAGGCGGGGAGCTATCCTTCGCTACACGCACGGGTACAAGACTAGGAATCGAGACTCATGTTTTCCGAGCTGAGACTTGTAAGGACCTGTCACTGTGGACCAGACAAATTGTCACCGGCTGCCATGCTGCTGCTGAGATGATCAAAGAAGTGACCACTAGTAAGTCCAGGCTTCTTTATATTCTTGTTATTTCAGGCACAAATACTGAAATTTTCAGTTCAGTAATGCCTGTCTAACACTTGTTTCTCATGAGCTCAAGCTGAATAGCGCCATACTTTCCTCTGATTATTCAGTTCGATTCCAATCAACATGATGTATGAGATTCGCTGGAGGATTTAGACTTGGGTAATTTTTGGAAAGATTAGTGGGACACAAAGATTTTTTTTTTTTTGACATGTCAGTTTAATCAGCTTTGTTGCACAATATTTGTATCTTTCTGAAAACATTATCAAGTGAAAATGTTTGAGAGAAATGATTGCAGTGACATAAAACCCAGAATCCTCTTTACTGACCCCACTTTTCTTGTATATTTGCATAAACTATTTGAATTGCTGTGGATTTTAGAGAAAATCAGATACGACTAACTGGGGCCTTTTTGTAAATTCCCAGAAGCATGACAGGTCATTTAGTAGCTGGCTTACGTGCGTCATTTCTATTGAAAACATAAGAGATTGCAAGTATTTTCAGAGTGGCCAACTTCCTGTGTGGTCTCTGTGCGGCTGGCAAATGGGTACAGGACAGAGCATTCTGGGTAATAAGTTGCTGGAGCAGTCCCGAAGCTCAGAGTGATTAGAAGCATGTGAGACCCTGACGATCAGAATGACATCAAAATAGTTTTACTCTTTCTTGTTTTATTTTTTGCTCACTTCTTTTTAGTTTTTCTTTTCACATGGGATTGAAAAATGTAATGCAACTGTGCTTGCAGTAGTAACTCTGAAACTACCTTCAGCAAGATTGTTCCTATTTTTTTTTCCTACAAAAGTAAATTTTCAAGCTCTGCCTTTAATCATGATTTATCAGTGATCGACCCGAAGGTCAGGAGATAAACATGTGCAGGCGTAACTTTAATACACAGTGTACTAGAGCAGGGTTTGTTCATCTGGAAAACATACAGGTCCTTCTCAAAAAATTAGCATATTGTGATAAAGTTCATTATTTTCTGTAATGTACTGATAAAAATTAAACTTTCATATATTCATTGCACACCAACTGAAATATTTCAGGTCTGTTATTGTTTTAACACTGATGATTTTGGCATACAGCTCATGAAAACCCAAAATTCCTATCTCAAAAAATTAGCATATCATGAAAAGGTACTCTAAACGAGCTATTAACCTAATCATCTGAATCAACCAATTAACTCTAAACACCTGCAAAAGATTCCTGAGGCTTTTAAAAACTCCCAGCCTGGTTCATTACTCAAAACAGCAATCATGGGTAAGACTGTCGACCTGACTGCTGTCCAGAAGGCCATCATTGACACCCTCAAGAAAGAGGGTAAGACACAGAAAGAAATCTCTGAGCGAATAGGTTGTTCCCAGAGTGCTGTATCAAGGCACCTCAGTGGGACGTCTGTGGGAAGGAAAAAGTGTGGCAGAAAACACTGCACAACCAGAAGAGGTGACCGGACCGTGAGGAAGATTGTGGAGAAGGGCCGATTCCAGACCTTGGGGGACCGGCGGAAGCAGTGGACTGGGCTACAGGTGCCGCATTCCCCAGGTCAAGCCACTTTTGAACCAGAAACAGCGGCAGAAGCGCCTGGACTGTTGCTCAGTGGTCCAAAGTACTTTTTTTGGATGAAAGCAAATTTTGCATGTCATTCGGAAATCAAGGTGCAATGCAGCCATGAGGCGGGAAGGGGGGGGACTAACCAGTGTCTCTCCCCCTTATGCTGGTCCCAAGCCCGGATAAATGCAGAGGGTTGCGACAAGAAGGGCATCCGGCGTAAAACTTCTGCCACATTTAAAAATGCAAATGATCAAAACAAAATTCATACCGGATCGGTCGAGGCTCGGGTTAACAACGACCGCCATCAGTGCTGTCAACCAACAGGGTGCTGATGGAAATTGGACTACTGTTGGTCGAAGAAGGAGAGGCGGGAGGAGTGTCTGTAGGCAAAGAGAGAAGAGGAAATGCGTGAGCCTAGGACTGAGCGTAGGGACTTTGAATGTTGGAACTATGCAAGGAAAAGATAGGGAACTGGCTGACATGATGCAGAGGAGGAAGGTGGACATACTGTGTGTTCAGGAGACCAGGTGGAAAGGTAGCAAGGCTAGAAGCTTAGGAGCAGGGTTTAAGCTGTTTTATAATGGTGTGGATGGGAAGAGAAATGGAGTAGGAGTCATCTCGAAAGAGGGGTTCGTCAGGAATGTTCGAGAAGTGAAAAGAGTGTTAGACAGAGTGATGAGTCTCAAGTTAGAAATTGAAGGCGTGATGGTCAATGTTGTTAGTGCTTATGCCCCACAGGCAGGATGTAAGCTAGAAGAGAAGGAGAGATTCTGGAGTGACTTAGATGAAGTGATGCAGAGTACCCCCAGAGGTGAAAGAGTGGTCATTGGGGCAGACTTCAATGGACATGTTGGTGCAGGCAACAGAGGGGACGAGGAAGTGATGGGCAGGTTTGGTATCCAGGACAGGAACACAGAAGGACAGATGTTGATCGATTTTGCAAAAAGGATGGAAATGGCTGTGGTGAATACTTTCTTCAAGAAGAAACAGGAGCATAGGGTGACTTATGAAAGCGGAGGTAAGAGCACACAGATAGACTACATCTTGTGTAGGCGATGTAATTTGAAGGAAGTCAGTGACTGCAAAGTAGTAGTGGGTGAGAGTGTTGCCAAACAGCATAGGATGGTGGTGTGCAGGATGACATTGATGGTGAGAAAGGTGAAAAAGGCAAAGGCAGAGCAGAAGACAAAGTGGTGGAAGCTGAAAAAGGAAGAGTGTCGTGTTTTCTTCAAGGAGGAATTGAAACAGGCTTTGGGTAGTCAGGAAGTGCTTCCAGATGACTGGACAACCACAGCCAATGTGATCAGGGAGACCGGTAGGGGAGTACTTGGTGTGTCCTCTGGAAGGAAAGTAGATAAGGAAACTTGGTGGTGGAATGAGGAAGTGCAGGAGTGTGTACAAAAGAAGAAGTTAGCTAAGAAGAAGTGGGACATTGAGAGGACCGAAGAGAGTAAACAGCAGTACAGGGAGACACAGCGTAAGGCGAAGGTAGCGGTGTCAAAGGCCAAACAGAGGGCGTATGATGACTTGTATGATAGGTTGAACAGTAAGGAGGGAGAAAATGATTTATACAGGTTAGCACAGCAGAGAAATAGAGATGGGAAAGATGTGCAGCAAGTTAGAGTGATAAAGGACAGAGAGGGGAAATGTATTGACTGATGACAGAAGTGTGCTGGGAAGATGGAAAGAGTACTTTGAAGAGCTGATGAATGAGGAAAATGAGAGAGAAAAAAGAGTAGAAGGGGTGACCGTTGAGGAGCAGGAAGTAGCAAAGATTAGTAAGGGAGAAGTGAGGAGGGTATTGAAGAGGATGAAGAGTGGAAAGGCAGTTGGCCCTGATGACATACCAGTTGAGGTATGGAAGTGTCTAGGGGAGGTAGCAGTAGATTTTCTGACAAGAATATTCAACAAGGTCTTAGAAAGTGAGCAGATGCCAGAGGAATGGAGGAGAAGTGTGCTTGTGCCCATTTTTAAGAACATGGGAGATGCACAGAGTTGTGGCAACTACAGAGGGATAAAGTTGATGAGCCATACAATGAAGCTATGGGAAAGAATAGTGGAAGCAAGACTAAGGGCAGAGGTCAGCATTTGTGAACAACAGTTTGGTTTCATGCCAAGAAAGAGCACCACAGATGCAGTGTTTGCTTTGAGGATGTTAATAGAGAAGTACACAGAAGGTCAGAAGGAGCTGCATTGTGCCTTTGTGGATCTGGAGAAAGCATATGACAGGGTGCCGAGAGAAGAACTGTGGTATTGTATGAGGAAGTCTGGAGTGACAGAGAAGTATGTTAGAGTGGTGCAGGACATGTATGAGAGATGTAAGACAGTGGTGAGGTGTGCTGTCGGTGTGACAGAAGAGTTCAAGGTGGAGGTGGGACTGCATCAAGGATCAGCTCTGAGCCCCTTCTTGTTTGCTATGGTGATGGACAGGCTGACAGACGAGGTTAGACAAGAATCTCCATGGACTATGATGTTTGCAGATGACATCGTGATCTGTAGTGAGAGCAGAGAACAACTGGAGGAAAATCTAGAGAGGTGGAGGTATGCCCTGGAAAGGAGGGGATTGAAGGTTAGTCTCAATAAGACAGAATACGTGTGAACGACAAGGACCCAAGAGGAACTTTGAGGTTACAGGGGGCAGAGATAAAGAAGGTGGAGGATTTTAAGTACTTAGGCTCAACAATCCAGAGCAATGGAGAGTGTGGAAAAGAGGTGAAGAAGCGCGTGCAGGCAGGTTGGAATGGATGGAGAAAAGTGTCCGGTGTGATGTGTGATAGGATAGTATCAGCAAGAATGAAGGGAAACGTGTACAAGACGGTGATGAGGCCAGCAATGTTGTATGGTTTAGAGACAGTGGCCCTGGGGAAAAGACAGGAGTCAGAGTTGGAGGTAGCAGAGATGAAAATGTTGAGGTTCTCTTTGGGAGTAACGAGGATGGATAGGATCAGAAATGAGTACATCAGAGGGACAGCACATGTTAGATGTTTTGGAGACAAAGTCAGAGAGGCTAGATTGAGATGGTTTGGACATGTACAGAGGAGGGATAGTGAGTATATTGGTAGTAGGATGCTGAGGTTGGAACTACCAGGCAAAAGGCCCAGAGGAAGACCAAAGAGAAGATTTATGGATGTGGTGAAGGTGGACATGAAGGTCGTTGGAGTAAGAGTAGAAGATGCAGAGGATAGGGAGAGATGGAGGCAGATCATTTGCTGTGGCGACTCCTGAAGGGAACAGCCGGAAGGAAAAGAAGAAGATTCGGAGATCAAGGTGCCAGAGTCTGGAGGAAGACTGGGGAGAAGGAAATGCCAAAATGCCTGAAGTCCAGTGTCAAGTACCCACAGTCAGTGATGGTCTGGGGTGTCATGTCAGCTGCTGGTGTTGGTCCGCTGTGTTTTATCAAGGACGGGGTCAATGCAGCTAGCTATCAGGAGATTTTGGAGCACTTCATTCTTCCTTTTGCTGAAAAGCTTTATGGAGATGAAGATTTAATTCTTCAGCACAACCTGGCACCTGCTCACAGTGCCAAAACCACTGGTAAATGGTTTACTGACCATGGTATTACTGTGCTCAATTGGCCTGCCAACTCGCCTGACCTGAACCCCATAGAGAATCTGTGGGATATTGTGAAGAGAAAGTTGAGAGACACCAGACCCAACACTTTGGATGAGCTTAAGGCCGCTATCAAAGCATCCTGGGCCTCCATAACACCTCAGCAGTGCCACAGGCTGATTGTCTCCATGCCACGCCGTATTGAAGCAGTCATTTCTGCAAAAGGATTCCCGAGCAAGTATTGAGTGCATAACTGAACATAATTATTTGAAGGTTGACTTTTTTTGTATTAAAAGCACTTTTTATTGGTCGATTGAAATATGCAAATTTTTTTGAGATAGGAATTTTTAGTTTTTCTTTATTTTTTGCCAAAATTATCAATATTAAAACAATAAAAGGCTTGAACTACTTCAGTTGTGTAATGAATCTAAAATATATGAAAATCTAATGTTTATCAGTACATTACAGAAAATAATGAACTTTCTCACAATATGCTAATTTTTTGAGAAGGATCTGTATAGCCTGAAAATAAAGCAAAGAAGGATATTCATCAAGCATTGCTATCGAGTTCTATTGTTATTATACACTCACCAGTCACTCTAAAGAACCATATTCTTACGTAGTGGTTATTGTTCCGAGATCTTCATGGACTTCACAAGGGGTTGAAAACATACTTTGAGATTCTGGTCCACACTGACTTGAACTTCTGCAGACATGTCAGCTGCACAGTCTTGTATTCTGTCTCTTTCTACTATTTCCTAAAGGTGCTCTATTGCATTCAGACCCGATGAGTGGAAAAGGTCACTGTCGTACAGTGATGTCATTGTCATGCTCCTGGAATCAGCCTAAGATGAGTAAACTGTGGCCGTAAACTGATGCAGACGCACATGCTGAGCAACAATACTCAGGCTGTGGCATACAAAATAGTCTTGATTGGTATTAACTTGTGCACCTGGAGTCTGTCTGTCTTTTTTTTTTTTTTTGTCCGTCCATCCATGGAAGTTTATGACCACAATTCCTCCTAAATTGTTTGATAGATCTTTGATGAACTTTTACACGTTTGTAGTGAATCATCTGAGGATACACATGAAGAAAATTATCCAAGTTCAATGTTTTGAAGGGAAAATAATTCAGCGATTAAATCTTATTGCAGGAGGAAGTATTCTGTAATGTTTACTTAAAGTTCTAGTTGGACCAGGAAATGTTTTTATCCAACTTTCCTAGGCTGTGTACTCATTGTCGCCTCAGATTCCTCTTCCTGTCTGACAGACATGGAACCCGATGTTGTCTTCTGCTGTTGTATCCCATCTACCTCAAGGTTTCAGATGCTGTGTGTATGTTTTTCTGCTCACCATATTATTCAAGGTCCAGACATTCCTCTCCCCAACCACTTCCTAAAGCTCTTCCGGGGGGGGACACCAAGGCATTTCCAGACCAGCTGAGAGACATAATCCCTCCAGCATGTTTTAGCTTGACCCCGGGGTCTCTTCCTGGTTGCAAATGCCCAAAACACTACACCAAAGAGGCGTTCCAGAGGCATTCTAACCAGATGCCCCAGCCACCTCAACTGGTTCCTCTCAATGTGGAGGAGCAGCGGTTCTATTCCAAGCTCTTTTTGGATGGTTGAACTTCTCACCCTGTCTCTAAAGGAGAACTTCGCCACCCTACGAAGTAAGCTCGTTTCAGCTACTTGTATCATTGAGCTTGTTCTTTTGGTCAATACCCAAAGCTCGTGACCATAGGTGAGGGTTGGAATGTTGACCAGCTGGTAAATTGAGAGTTTTGCTTTGCGGCTCAGCTCCCTCTTCACCATGACAGACCGGTCAGGCGTCGCTTTACAGCAGAGGCTGTAGCGATTTGCCTGTCGATCTTCTGCTCCATCCTTCTTTCATTCGTGAACAAGACCCCGAGATACTTCAACCCCTCCATTTATGGCAAGATCCTCATTCCGAACCCGGAGTGTGCATTCCAGCCTTTTCTGGCTATGAACCACTGCTTTTTGTGGGTAGTGATTTTTTTTTTTTTTGGCTTCATACATCCAGCTCTCATTGGACAGATTTGCAGCCAAGTGCAAAGCGGCTGGGTTGATAATCAGTACCTCCAAGTCCGAAGCCATGGTTCTCAGCCTTTTAAATTGTCTATGGCTTATTTTCTGTCGTTTTTATTTATTCTGTGACTCATACAAGGCCTGAAGCAGTCAGAGTAAAGTCCAACTAATATCTGGTTTGGTTTTCCTTTTCTGTGGTGGAATCAAATCAATGTGTTCGTTATTTTGTTCCTGTGTTTTTAGTCTATTAAACACTGAACAAATTGTAAAATCATAGATAGCTCATTTAGGTTTATTATGTCGCTTGTATGCACTGTATGATGAATTATGTGAGGGTTTTCTTCTTGAAGAGGGAGGGTACTGACGATATGAATGTGACACTAACCCTCCATATGTACTCCTACTCTGTTCTTTAAAAAAATAAAAGTAAAATTACTCAGTCAACATGAACTTGACACTGAATAGTTGTTCAGACTTGAACATGAAAAATGTATGGGATCATAAATTCCTGGCATTACTGCTATGCTGAGTGTTGTAAAGACCCAGTTGGTGTGGATGAAGAAGAGTTCTTTGCGCACTGACTGTTGCTTTCATCCACACACAAAGAGACTCCACTGAGCAACAGTGTGTGAATCCACTGTGTGGGAAAGCCTCAGTCAGCCTTTTAGGTCAGGAGTAAGGTTACAGTATTGTTAACTAGAAAAAGATGAATGAGGGTAAGAAAAAAGAACATGAAGTATGTTTGTTTGTCTTTTCAAAGGTTTCGTTTTTCATCACCAGAGAGGCATTTATCATTTGTTACAGATAAATTTCCATGCCAAGAGTGTTGTAAATAACTCTGTGGGAAAACAGTATCGGATTTTTTTAACTTCACCGAATGCTAAGAGCCTTTTAGTGAATACAGCCAAAGTGACAGCTCCCCCCCCCATATTTGTCCTGGATATTTTATGAAGTATATGTTACTCTGTTTCAAAAATATCAGGAAATTTTAAAGGAGTGGTTTCCCTGACTTGAAGTGTGTTACAGCATCCAAAACAAAAGATGAATGGTTTGGAAATTCTGTACAAGCTCTGCTATTAGTTGATCATTGAGCGCAATATGTCTTATTCAAAAGTCCTATTGACATTACTAGACTTCTAATCTCAGGAGTCCATGCTCATACAGAAAGAATTTAAAGCTGATGACAGGTGTGTACACCAGGAGATGGTTGACGTTATTCTCAAAGGTGATGTTACATATTTATCTGAATATTTTTAAGAGTTGTATAATGCATACAAAGTTTAATATTTGTTGATACTTATATACAGTTAACAACACAGTCTACCTTTTGGTGATTTAAGATGGGAAGCGAATCGATGATATTAAGTTCTAAACCTCTGGCTGACCAGATAAGTTCAGACAAGGAAGTTGGTTAGAAATGTGATCAATAAGTGTGAAGATCGACTTTAAAAGACCTTGACCTGACAGGCTAAATGTTTTAGTGAGAGCTGAAGTCAGGTTTCTAATTAACTGCTTTTGGTGTATAGTGAGTGTTAAATATTTGAGACATTGAGTCAATTTCTTTGCTTCCTGCCATTACAAATTAATTTTCAAATTTCCGTATGGACTTGATTCTGGAGGAGCTTGTGGTCAAATAAATTAGACGTGCTCTGGAAGCCGATGCTGCTCATTGCCTTTACACATTTACTCTGGACACAACTGCTGAGGATTCGTCCCAGCACATTCAATCAAATATTTCTCTTATAATGCCCCTACAGGGATCCCTTGCTACTTCGCGCTTAAATTTATGCGGCTTCAGTGCATCGCGTTTTTTTTTTTTTTTTAATATTCATTGAATTCAAAAATAAAGAAATTAAGGAAGGATAGGGGAAAAGCTAAGGAAAATAACGCAAAAACAAGGCCAATTATGCAAAAAAAAAAAAAAAACAACCCCCCCCCAAAAAAACCCTAAACACAAAACAAAACAAAAAAACAACCCAAAACCTCCCATCAAAACTAGTTACATTGTTGCGAGGTGCGCATCTGAGTGCGTGCGTCTGTATGTGTGTATTTATATTTTATTTACATCCTATGCATTATTTTTTAATGTTTGTTATTGTAAGCATTTATAGCATTGAATATGTATTTATTGATATATACACACATACATGTATGTATACATCAGTTAAGTGGGGGTGGGGTTGGGGGGTGATCCTACTTTGTGAAATTCGGTGGTCGCGGGGGATCTCGTTCCCAATTAACTGTGGAAAGTGAGGGATCCCTGTAGATGTACAGATAACTTATGAGTGACATTTTTTTTCAGATACGAACTTATTCTAATTTAAAACATTACAAATTAGTACTCTTTCAGTATTACGATGAAAACACACAAAGCTTGGCTTGCATGCCAGGGTGAAATTAGCCAATTGTATAGGTCATGTCTATTAATACACATGTTCACATAGTTTTCATTCTATTGTAACTTGTATTTTCAGTACCTGTGTAATGACCGCTAGCTTTCATTTAGCTACATTTGGCCTATATGTGGTTGTTCCTTTCTGTCTGATATGCTGAATTTGTTCAGACACTCCCCCACAACTGACTGCTTCATCCTCATGCAGGGTTGAATCAGTAAATGCAGGGGTTAAGCTGATCGGTGCAGTTTATGCTCTTCATGTGACCCTATTGTAGTGTCTAAATCGTGTTACTGGCCTTCCTAGAAACATCAATCAAAAATGCGCCCAAGCTTTTACACCTGGCACATGGAATCCTGATTTCTTCCATGTGTAGCAAAAGGAACAAAAGTTAAACTTGTAGCTTCCTGGTGCACCCACAGTGTAGAAATCTGATAATTCTTGGCTTTTACTATGTGCTTGAAGAACGTTCTTAAAATAACTGAAGCAGTGGGAGGGACTCGGTACATGCAGGATGACCCCAGTAAAACCTCCCACAGTTCAAAGGTAAATAACTTTTTTTTTTAATCAAATTATTTGCACACATGGAATGCCATTTAGTTCAGCCTTATTAGATCATGCTTTAGAGAGAAAACCTCCCCAAAAAGTGGCCCTCGCTGTCTATAAACACTTGATGGTGATTTCTGAAGGCGGCTATGGCCCGGCAGGTCATGTCAAGTGGAATGGTGGCGAGCGCCTGCCGGATAGCAGCCTTCAGTTCTTAAGAGTGTGGTGTCAATGGGTATACACTTGTGGTTTAAAGGAGCTCCACAGACAAAAAAAAAAAAAAATCAAGGTGCAAGGTCAAGGAAAACCACACGTTTCCGAGTAGAGATCACCAGAAACGTTTCTCTCACCACTTGTCAGATGTGTGCTCACAGTCACTCCATCTTACGGAAGCCACACATCACGTTCTTCAAGCCCAAGGTGCTCAAATGGGGTTGGGCTACTAACAGACTTGGGGCTGTCAACGCTGCCTCACTAAATTTCATGTGTGCAAATAATCTTTACCCAATTTTTTAACTTTTAAAATGTGGGAGGTTTCATTAAAGAGCTCAACAATATGTCACTATTTTGGTATTTGTGGTGGAGTGTAGCGCGGAGTTTTTTTCCTTTATTCAAATATAATCTCATATGTATGTATTCTGATGGGGGCAGTCGTGGGCTGGTGGTAAAGGGTGCTGGATCGCTGATCCTAAGGTTGGAGGTTTGAGTCCCACTCTCCTCAAGGTTGTCACCCCATCCCAGTGCAGCTAACTGGGTTATCAAAGGCGGGCCGTGTCTCTCAGTGTCTATGGTGAGAGGTTCATGTAAAAGAACAGTTGCTGACTTTCGTAAAGAGTAGCTGCATAGCCGTCAGCGTGTTTCTGTCCCTTGCTAAAGTGTCAGGAAGGACATCTGACATAAAAACCTATGCCAAACCAATCGTGCGAATCAGATGGTTCGCTGTGGCGACCCCTGAACAAGGGGAAGAAGCCAAAAGGAAAAGATGATGTATTGAGATATTTTAAAGGTGAATGTAAAACCCTTCAATTTTTTTTCCTCAAGAGGACATGAGTCACGGTTTGGTTCAGGATTGAACTTTAAGGCCTTTCTCTTCGTTCCAGGTTGTCTATATAAGGGGCAAGACTGCAGGCTGGTCCTTCACTATGAACTGGGCTTTTCAGTCCTGTCTGAAGCAGAACCTCCTCATGGCCATCCTCTATTCAGCTATCCTTTTGAGAAACTCCGAATGTCCTCAGATGATGGAGTACGCATGCTCTACTTGGATTTTGGAGGCAAAGAAGGTGAAATTGTGAGTATAATAAAGCTGCTTATACATTTTATATGCATCGCTTTTCAAGAAAATGTTTGCTGTCATGTTTGTCACTTATATGGTTGTTTAACATTGCACTGAAGATCAAGCGCTTATTGTTTGTTCTATTCACAGCAACTGGACCTGCACTCTTGTCCTAAGCCCATTGTCTTCATTCTTCACTCCTTCCTTTCAGCAAAGATCACCAGATTAGGCTTACTGGCCTGAAATGCACTTCGGAACTGTTAAGGACTCAGTTGGTCCAGAGAGGAGTTTCTAATTGTATGGCCAGGACAAAATGGAACTGAAAGGTATAAAAGCCCCTTTAGAAAAAGAGAGTTTTGGTAAATCTCAAACAGTTACTGTTTTTTTTCTTTTTCTTTTTTAAAGCCGTGATCGGATTTGTCTATTTTAGCGAGTGAAACACAATCAATTCCACATGCAGAAGATTTATGCTAAGACAAAATGATCAAACTCAGAATGAACACTAACTTGGGATCAGCTGTCCACGAAGTACAACACACTGCTTTAGAGTTCACTGATTAAACAGTATTAAGCACTGAACATGACTGATGAGACTCATCTGGTTGGGAACTAAGTGACTGAGTAGATCTGTCTTGTGTATCTGGCAGCTAAATATGATTGGAGTATGATTTTTCCATTGCTGTAAATTCAGATATATAAATTTCACAGTACAAGAACCCATCCTGGTTTTTTTTTTGTCTATAATTTTTATGTGGAAGGTTTGGTCCTCCTGGAGGCTCTAATAAAAGGACATGCTGAGCATTAATCATCAGAACATACTCCATTGGGGCTCGTTAGAAATTATCAGAAGCAACAGGGAATTTCTTATGCAGTATGAAAAATTCTGTTATGAACCAGCCAGTGTCCGCCCACAAAGCAGTGTGTTCAAGACACTGAAAGCTGAAATGATGTGAAATTTTTCTGTCTGTGTTAATCAGGCTAATCGTTGCTAAATATTTTTCTGTTGCTTGAAGTCACTTTATATTCAGATGAAACCCACACCGCAGCCAGTGATGGACATCAGCATGCACAATAATTCAGAGCCTGCTTGAGTTTATTAAACAAATTAGTGAGACCCCAAATAGATGACTTTGTTCTTCCACGGTCTCTTTAGTGCTGCTTAAGGAAGTATCAGGTTACTTAACTTCCTCTTATATTTGAATAAAACAAAAAAAACATGCCCGCCTCCACTTCCAAAGAAAACATATCAGGTTCTGAGAAATGCACAGGTCCAAAAATACTTCAGAATAATAATTAAAAAAAAAATCCTGCAGAACCTGGCACAACATTCTGTAAACATTTAATTACCTCAAATTTAACATGCTGGTGATTGCTGCATAAATTGTGAAATGCCTTTTTTGGGGAAAAAAAAAAAAAAAAAAACTTAAGAAAACCAACTGGAATATAAATCAACACTTGAACTAGAGCAACAGTTTCTGCTCCCACAGCCAGTAAGCTCATCTTGCAATCTGCTTTTCGAGAGTTGTTGAAGTTGCCAGCATGTTGTACAACTCCCCATTTACCACCAACCCTCTGGGCACCCAGGGAGAAAACAATAGGCCTCTGTGAAGCTGGAATGCAGACTGTAGTTCTGCCAAAAAGTGAGAGCACTCTCAGCCCATACTGGACAAGTGATGCCGGAGGGACAGCTGAGGAAAGGGCATTGCTGCAACAGGATGTATATTACCTTTGTTGTGAGACAAACAGACAGTGGAGTCTGGTGTTCAGGAGTCAGGATAGGCATATAACAGCACAGAGGCTATCATCATCCTGAATGCATACACAACATTGCAAAGATGTACTGCTTGCACACAATCTGTTTTGGATAAGATAACCAATAAAGTTTGAAGTGGATGCCCCAATAATCAGCATAATGCACTGCCATCCAAATCTTGGTTTAACTTGGAGATACAGTCCCCTGAAGTCTTCAAAGGCCCTGTGATTGATCCAAAGGGACTTAAAGTCATACTGTTGACATGAACATACTCTTTAAGGGGAAGTTGAACAGTCTTGCTTCAGTGGTTCATTCAAACACTAAATTTCCGGACACCATCTTGTGAACCTAGAGATGAACACCAAAGCAGAGAGATGAGGTCATCCAAGCTAAGCCTGCTGGGAGATCAAGGGGAAGTGCAGCTCAAGTGTTTTTTACTTTTCATTACACTGCTTTGGTGTTAGCAATTTCAAGGTTGGCTGCGGCTTTGAATGAATGCGTAGTTACGAAATGAGTTTGAGGGAAAGGAGACCAAACCCCCCCACACATTTGATTGTTCTGCAAGTTAAAAGAAAAACACTCCTTTAAGAATGTCTGATTATGATATTTCAATACCGATCCCAGAATCACTCCGACTGGGTGACTCGATTTATAGTGAGCCCTCTGCTCCCCGCTTTATTTTGTGGTTCGCAAGAATCTTGACACTTCCATAATATCAATACGATATTGAAATTAAATATTTTAACCAGTGATAATGTGATCAATTAGATTTTCTTTCAGTCAGTGTATGTATGTATATATATATATAGGATTTTCTGAGTAGATCCTTCCGTAGGAGAGTGCTCAATACTTTTTGGTAGAGCAAATAAACAAAAATAAAGGACAGGACAAAGACTTTCTATTGAAACTCCATTTATCACTACAGATCTGTTTCGAGGGGTGGTGAAACCATCCTCTCTCTTCAGGTGATTATAGAAGAATATATAATTATAATATAATTAGAATTAGAATAGAATTATAATATAATTCTTCTATAATCACCTGAAGAGAGAGGATGGTTTCACCACCCCTCGAAACAGATCTGTAGTGATAAATGGAGTTTCAATAGAAAGTCTTTGTCCTGTCCTTTATTTTTGTGTATATATATATATATATATATATATATATCACACAAAAGAGTTGAGAATTATAAATCAATGATTATACTAGATCTATTTGACAAGTTTTAGTCAATCAAATACCAGATTAATCCTGGACACATTCAAAACTCATTGTTCTGCACCACTTAATCAGAGGGAGGTTGGTGCCTATCTCAACCGACACTGGGCGAAAGCAGGAACATCTTGGGTAGCACTTCTAGACCATTGCAGAGCAACACGCACCAAGAGACAATTTGAAATGGCGACTTGGTCTAATGTGAATGTCATTGGACTCTGGGAGGAAACTAGAATAGAGTACCTGGAGAACAAACCCACACAGACATGCAAATTCCACATGCAGCCTGGGATTTGAACCCAAGACCTTTTTACTGTGAGGCAGATATGCTACCCACGCCACAACTGTGCGGCTCAACCATCACTGAACACATCAATCTAATAAGTCTGTCATCCAGTACAGGTTTGTGAATAAATAAGTACATCGCAATACACAGAACCTTAAAATATATTTCATCCTCTCTGAGACAGTCCTCACAGATAAAGGTGATGTACTCCAACAACAGATGCATCAAGTTGACATTTTGCAGTGATTTTTACTATTAAGATCAGCAGAACAGATTAAGGGTGCGTGTACTTATTCCATGTGATGTTTAATCATAAAAATCAACTGAAATAGAATCAGCTGTTTCAGATTAGGTGTTATTGAAGAGAACCCCCTGAAAGCCAAACCCATCTTATTTAATTCAATGGTCTGGTGTTCTGTGTTGGAGTGCTCTTCAGAGCTATTACACACTAAGACCAATCTGAAAAAAGAATGCTAAGGTCTGGTGATACTTAAAACAATGAGTTATATGAAAAATCATTTCACTGTTTAAAAAAAAAAAAAAATCTGTGACTGTTTTTAAACAGTTGGTAAAGATGTCCAGCAATAACCGCCCCAGCGTTTAGGTCAGGCGTGCACTGTTTGATGCAAAATAAATAAATTTCCCAAGAATTTCATCACAGATTCTGCATATTACAGCTCCTGAGGTAAAAGTGCATATGTCTCCGTTCAGAATAAGATTGGACAAACTTCATTGGCATGGCAGGCGTGCCAGAAAAAAGGCCTTTGTCGAAAGAAACTATTAGCATAAGATGATTTGACAATGATCATATTAGCAAAATGTCGACCTTTTCACAGGATCAGTGTTCAAGGGAAGCCTTGTGCTGCTGTGCTTACTTCCACAAAAATTGTTCCATTATGTTCTGAGGACTGAAAATTCATTCACAGAAGTAAGGAGGAGTTACAGGTTAATGATGGCAACCCTGTTACAAAGTCCATGTTTTGGTAGGGGGGAATTATTTCATAAAAAAAAAAAAAAAAAAAATGATAGGACATATACACTAGCATGATGTAAATAGTATTCTGCGAAAGTTTGGGGTGGTGTAGTGGGTCTTCAGTCACTTCACAGAAAGAAGGTCCTGAATTTGGATCTGCTCAGGTGTTTCTGTGGAGTTTTCATGTTCTCCCTTTGCTTGCATGGGTTTCTGCCAGGTACTCCAGTCCACGTGTGGCTGGGAGTGTGAATTGTGTGTTGCTCTGGAATGGTCTTTTGAGCTGCAAATGAGTGAGTGAAAGTTTGGTTAAAATAATTCGACTTATTGAGGAGCAGTTGAGGATAAGCAAGTTTGAAAATGGATCCCTATGGGTCACTCCATCTTCACTGGCAGGCTCAATAGTGTGCTCTGGACGATCAGAGATGTTTGCCCGCAGTCACAGTGCATGTGAACAAAAGAAGCTCACAAGAAATGTGACGCATATGGTATAAATGTTATGGTTTAGAGTTGCTTCACTGCCTCAGGGACTGGAAAACTTGCAGCCAGTGAGTCAGTGATAACATCTGCGTCATATTAAAGTGATTGAAGGTAATGTGAGTGAGTATCTGTCCGAAAGTTGGAGTTGAACCAGTGGTGGACTGTTCAAAAGAATAATGATTCGAAGCAGACTAGTACATCAATCAGTCAGTCAATCAATAAATAATGAAAATGACATCACGGAAAAGCAGAATACAATCAAATGCTGTGGAGGGATCTGAATAGTGCAAAACATGCAAAACATGTTAAATAAATAAACAAACTTGGAACTGATTGAAAGGGCAGCCAAAAGACTTTAGCAGGTTGATGCCAGAAACTAGTGTGAAAATGCTGCAAAACACCCACAAGCAGTTATTTATGCTAAAGTGTTAATACTAGCTTGCGAGGCCAAGTGTGTACTTTCTTGTCCTGCCGAAGAATATCTCATTGCTGAACAAATGACGAATAAATGAAAGTAACATTTCCTTGTAGTTTGTTCAAATGTATTACCTCACTCACCTGCCAAACTCCTTAATGCTATTTGCGTTATCGAAAGATGGAGCTTATCTCAGCTGACACTTAATGAAGGTGGGGTACATCCTGGAAAACTCACCAGAGCAATGCCAGGCAACACACACACACAACCATTCATCACTGACAACACACACGTAAGGTCATGTTGGAACAGCCATTTCGCCCAAGATGGAGATCTCTGGACTGTGAGAGGAAACTGGAGTAGCTGGAGGAAACCCAGACACGCACAGGGGTGAAAAAGATGAGGTGGGTGTGTTGACAACTAAGCCACCCTCAACTGTTTTAAG
>CM045728.1:50444849-50594849 GCA_024760905.1 Plotosus lineatus
CCTATCACAGTAGGTTAACACTCACTCTATGCCATGGTAGTGGGCACTGACTGCTTGCTGAAATGGGAGCCTGGTCACTTTTCTGGGCGTGAGATCATGTGACAGCTGGAACATGTTGTCCCTACACACATTGTAGGAAAACAACTAAGTACAAGGTATTCTATTCATACTTCAATGACATTAACTGCAGTTGAGGGACAGCAAGACCTGAAAGCACTTATATAGGAGTCAATTACAGCAAGCCTGATTAAATCACAAGGAATTGATTGTAATTGCATATCGACAGTGACAAATGGCAAATGACAAAAGGCAAACCAGCAAAGGGGCCATAAAATGAGATGAGAGAGGCGGGTATGCAGGAAGCCAGATGGAGGCATTAAGTGGATGTTTTAAAAGGTGCCCGCTGAATCCTTTTGACTTGTAGAGCAAGAACAGATTAGTCTCATTGTGGTACATTTTGTGCCATCTGCCCGAGACACACCAATATAGTCAGCTAGTTAGACAGGAATTTATATAATGGGTTCATCGAAGGTCGTAACCTTCAGAAGTCTCCTTTGCAGCATTTTTCACTTTAACTATTACGGTACGTCTAATATGTAAATCATTGCATTCATACAGTGTTTTTTTACGGGAAAAAATGAGTACACGAACACTCACTAAGCACTTTATTAGGAACAGCAATGCTCCTACTCATTTATGCCATTATCTAATCATTCAACCGGGTGGCAGCAGTGCAAGACATAACGCCATGCGCATGCAGGCTAGCAGCGGTGGGTAATGTTCCCATCAACCACCAGAAATGGGGGAACATGCAATCTGGGCGATTTTGAACATAGTATGACCGTTAGTGTCAGATGTTTCAGCATTGAGTTCGAGCAACAAGAAAAGTATTTAAGCCAAGTCAGGTGACAAATATGTTTCGGTCACTGTGGATGATCATTATGCATCCCTTAGTTGCCACAAATTATCCTTCTTCTAATGGCTACTACCAGCATGATAAAAAGCATCAGGCCCCAACGCAAAAGTTATTTCAAGCTGGTTTCATGAACAAAAGTTAAACATGGCTTTCACAGTTACCAGATATAAATCCAGTGCAACACTTTTGGGATTACAGTCGAACAAGAAAAAGACGATATGAAAGAGCACCTAACCATCAGGAATTTTATGATGCATGTATTATGTCAAAGGGCGAGGTGGTGTAGTAGTTAATACATCCATCTCACAGCAAAAAGGCCCTAGGTTCGAGTTCCGGGTTCAGCAAAGATGTTTCTGGGCATAGTTTCCATGTTTTCTCCAGGTACTCTGATGTACTCCCATAGTTGTTACACTGGACCAATTGGCCCTTTGTCAGATTAAACCAAGGTGTGCATGTGATTGGTTGTGTACATGTCTGTTGGTGCTGTAATGGTCTGTGCTTTGTGTCTGCCCAGAGTCAGCTGAGGTAGGCTACTGCTTCACCACAACGATAGTAACATTAAGTGGTTTGGCAAATTAAAGAAAAACAAACCTGTCACCATGGTCCAGAATCTTAAATTGATGCCTCTTACATCATGTGGGGCCGTATCAATATGAATTGAGACGGCGTTCAGAGCAAAGGCAGGCCCTAACCAGTCCTAACCATAAGGCTAATGAAGTGCCTGGTACTCTGAATAGAAATGAATATCTGAGATAAAATTATGTGGACGGATAATCACCTCATGATTTTATGCTGTTTATAGAAATTTTATTGGCAGACAAGGCAAGTCATGTGCTTTTTTCTAACTTATTTCTATAAATGTCTTGTCTTCCTTTTGGCTTTTTCCCTTTTACTCGGGAGTCACCACAGCGAATCATCTGATTCGCACGCTTGATTTGGCAGAGTTTTTTTTTTTTTACGTCGGATGCCCTTCCTGTCACAACCCTTTTTAACAAGGGACAGAAACACGCTGACGGCTTTGAAGCTACTTTTCACAAAAGTCAGCAATGGTTCTTTTACATGCCTCTCACCATAGACAGTGAGAGACATGGCCCGCCTGTGATAACCCAGTTAGCTGCACTGGGGGGAGACAGTGACAACCTTGTGGCGAGTGGGACTCGAACCCCCAACCTTTGGATCAGCGATCCAGCGCCCTATACCACTAGACCACCACTGCCCCTAACTTATTTGTATAAATATGACCTTAAAAATGTACAATTGCCCACAACTAAACTGAATTTTATTTTCCAATTGTGAAAAGTACTTTATCAAGTGCCATAATTATGGCACATAAATGTCTCAGAGAAATAGCTTAATTTAATTTTTGTTTCTGAGCACTCTGTATATGTCTCAACTTGCCACACTAGCAGACCTTGTGCACCATCGTCTGAATGTTTTGACATGGTGAATTTGCACTTTACCAACTTGTCAAAAATAACCAAGCAAAATCTTTTTAAAACAAATAAATAAATAAGGGTTGCAATAATAAAGTGATGTGTTTTTAGCAGCAAATAAAAAGCAAAAACAAAAAAAAAAATCCTTACTGCTAGACATGCTGATAAATCTGTGACACTGATGCCTGTACACTCAAACAGAAACAAAATATGGAAATATGATCAGTGTAAACCAAAACCACATTTTCTCGCTAACAGATAAACAGCTCCTGAGGTATGAAACCAAAGCCTGAAGTGCAAAAATGCCCTCAAATTGTGTTCAACAGCTATTAATGTAATTACTGGTAATGAACATGTATCCCATGAAGCTATCTTACTGTTCAAATTCTTAATTAGAACCTGTCTGCAGTCTTTATCCTCATTGGATTATTGAAATAATGATAAATTGGTAGTCATACTGTGTAAAACAATGAGTACCTGACAGTTGAAAGGGAAACTTCATAAATTCTCCTTAAATGATATTTAAAACCTTATTTCCAAAGTGTCCTCTAAAAGCTAGATTATAGATGAACATTTTCAGGAGGATTACAATTGAAGTGTGTGAATCAAATACGGATGCTGAAGAGAAACAAAACCCCTATTGTACCCAAGATTAGACATATTTAACGGGATCAAAAAGCTTCATTCAGAAACATCAGAATAGATTTACAGGGATGCCAACTCAGGAAAGTACCATTTTGTAGTCGATAAAACAAAAATTTGCATTTTGAGCTGAAATTAGTATTCGTAATAGACAAAATTAGTACTCAAATTAGGATTCTACAAAATCGCATAGGCATTCGATAAAACGTTGTACTTATGAGTTAATGCATTAGATTCATTCGACCAACCTCTCCTCCTTTTGGAATGTCCTACCAAATATTTTTTGCCTTTTATGATCAAACTATCTGCTATTACATTTGCTTTTATGCATTCATGCCTGTTTGTAAATCACATTTTTTTTTTATTATTCTAATTCAAATAAAACAGGGGCAACAACTACAAAATGAAAATCTTTAAATCATCATAGCCACTGGTTTTCTTGTGTGGTATCTTGCTTCTCACTCTATTTATTTGGGACTTACCCTCTGAGGACAGAGAGTGGTTGAAGTTCTCCACTTGGTAGCCCATCAACAGTAAAGTGCTTTAGGAGCTCTTGTGCATCCAGTGGTGCAGAAACATCCTTCTGGCCTTCTTTAGGGCCCATGAGAAAGTCTGAAGAGCCACTGCTGAAAAGCTTAGCCCTGAAGAGGTTATAAGAACATCTGATATGCACAAGCACCAACAGACTCAAAAACACTACCAACTACAATAGAGCCAAGCACAGTTTCCTGCACCATAAATGGATAAATAGAGATGCAGTTATGCTACGACAGCACAAGCCACATTATTATACATTATTCACATCTTTACCAGATTTTCAGATAACTTGCAACCGTTAAAACTAAAGTTTATGATTCGTTAATTAATGTGAATCTTTAAGTGAAAAAACTACAAAAAAACAAACAAAACAAAAACATTTTCAATATTTTTTACTGACAACATGCATTTTACTGGCACCATGTCTCTTTAAAATTCCAATGTAAATGTCAGTAGCAGTTTCCCCACACATAAAACTTACCCATTCTGTGGAAACTGCTGCCCCTGTGGCTGTATTTCACATGTTTGTATTTTATATGTATTTGTTCATATTTATCATGCATTATTAAATTGGTTCGGTAATTCTTTTAAAAATATATTTGTACATTTATCAGTTAAATATAGGTTGCCATAAATTAATAAATCAGATTTTAGTTTCTTTTCCATTTTTGACAAGATCCCTACTTAATGAAAATGGGTTACTAGTTGTCTTGGGACAATCATGCCAAATCTAGAGAAATCTATCAATAAGAGTAAATATCGTGGCTGAAGCTGCTATCTTTCAAAACATTTTTTGCATTTTTGCCCTGAATGATCAGTGGTCACACCATTTGGTATTTGCTGTTTTGTATACACATGGGGCAGGTTTGGTGTTAAGGTGCTGGATCACTGATCCCAAAGTCGGGGGTTCAAGCCCCACTCTCAACAGATTGTCACTGCCCCCCCCCCCAGTGCAGCTAATTGGGTTATCAAAGGTCGGCCATGTCTCTCACTGTCCATGGTGAGAGGCATGTAAAAGAACCATTGCTGACTTTCGTCAAGAGTAGGCTGCATAGCCGTCAGCGTGCTTCTGCCCCATGATGGCCTGGCGAGCTGTCCAGAGTGTACTCTGCCCTCACCCAAAGTCAACTGAGATGGGCACCAGCCTCCCTGCGACCCTAATTAGAATTAGGCAGTTCAAAAAATGAATGAATAAAATGTATGCACATGATTTTCAAGGGAACAGTTTGCATTTTTATCTGTGACAACAGAATCCTGTTTTCATCTGCTGAGCATTCATTGCATCATGGTTTATTTTGTGGGAATTCCTTCACTAGATATTGATTATATTATGGATTATGAAGTTGCAAGGACTGAATATGTTCAGAATAAAAGTGCAGCAAGCAACGTTTTGAACCATTTTTCTTGTAAAAGTTTGACAAACTCCAAAAACACCAGTAAGAGTGGAACATTTGTAGTGATTAACAAAGAGAGAAGAGGCAAGTACTTAACCTATCCAGCGTTTGGATTATAAATAAATGACTTGAGTTTTCTTGACCAGACCACGATACCTTGAGCAAGCTTGCCAATTCTCATCCTTAGTTACTAAGTATGAAATTATATTGCAAATATTGTATAATGCTCCCTGAAATGATGACTGAATGATCAAGATATACCTATTTTTGTTCCGAATCTTCTGCGTGTTTTCATAGTTCCGCAGAATGCTTCTCTCTGGCCATTCTGAGTAGACGGCATGCTTAGTATCTGCAAGAAAGCACTAATATAGGAGGCCAAAAAGCAAACAACCCCTATTGAGCACAGAAGGATGAATGTGAAACAGTGTTGGTTTAAAGTATTCTGATGATTACCTCCTGTAACCGAAGTGTTGTTCTCTTTCTCTACTGGTACACATGATGCTTTGGGCTGGGTGGCATTTTGCATCTTTAGGTACTGCTCTCTGGCCAGACGCAGCAGGACTCTCAGGTCATTTAGTGGGACAGCTGCAGGCTTGTGTGCTTGCTTTCTTTTTCCTGTGCATTTAAAAAAAAAAAAATGAAACATTCCACCATCCAACATGGTTCTTGCCTCATCAGCTATATCCTTGTATAATTCAGACCTAGGCCTCTTACTGCCTAAACAGCTTAATTAATAGATCAATAAGCAATACAACAAATTTATCAATATCTGTGCTGTGTCACAAATCTATAAAAATAAACTTCAGGAATTTTGACAGAACTCTAATTTTAAGCCGGTACCCAGGTGTGTATGTGCTTGTGTGTATAGGCGTTCAGGCACAATGGGGTCACTGAAAATTCCATCTGAACAAGAAAGAGTTCATGTGAACGGTCTGTGGTTTCCCAGGTAACCACTTACGGGAGCATTCCTCAACAACCTGCTGCTGCACCTTGGCCAATCTCTGTTCCCTCCGCAAGAGATCGTCGCCACAGAGACGAGGCAGAGAGTGCAGCCAATCAGCAATCTTCGTGCCTGTTGAGATGGTGAGAGGTTAATAGAGTTCACAACCTTCTGCATCACCGTCTTGATACCAAATTCACAGCAGAACCCAGTTTGTCCGACACACTTTCAACGAACCTGTCTAGCACCTGACTTGCTTACAACTTCACAACTGTTATTTCAGAAATTACTAAAGACACCAGTGAATGCTGCCTGCAAGAAAAAAAAGCAATTATTATATTTGAAGAATGTTTTTGGTAAGAAATTCTGTTTAATAATAGTCAAGTAGTGTGCTCTCATTTCATAGTTGTGGAGGCTAGTTTCTCCTTGAATTCATTATAAAATATAGGAAACGCCCCGCATGAACTGAAATAATAATTGTTGTACACAACTCTGAAGAGCTACATTTCTCTTCATATGACCTGTTCAAGAACATTGTTTCTCTGAAAGTATGAGGACGTGACCCTGTTCATCAGTGTGTGTGTTTATATCAGTGCTTCTCAATTACTTTCTGTGGCGCCCCTCTAGGAAGGAAAAAAACATCAAGCCCCCCACTGCCCTGCGAGCGACTACAAATAGTATTAATTGTCTATAAAAATGTTATTAGTGCACCTCTGCATAACATTGTATCTTTATTAACATTAAAAATTAAAAAAAAGAGAGAAATATAGTTCAACTTATAATAATTGAAGTTTTTTTTTTTCCCTCATTAGCGCACCCCACTATTTGAGAAGCACTGGTTTATACTGGTGGTACTGCTGCTTTATTTCTTTGAGTAAATATTAAAATTAGGGTCTTGCTTAAATGTTTTATGAATGTTCCTTTGTCCATCATCATAAGATTTGATATGTAAATAAGCCCATCCTTTAAAAAAACAAGGTAAGGCAAGGCTGTTGGGCTTTTTACACCCGAGCCTAGTGGCTCATCAGGCCGTTGCTTATTCCCAGTCTCCGTTAGGTGAAGCGACCAGGAGTTTAACTCCTCCTGGATAGGACGCTAGTCCATCGCAGGTTACCTTCCCAGTATTTTAGGTAATTATTTTTTTTTTTACTGGTAACCATTTATACTGCTGGGTGAACAGAGGCACACTTGTGGTTAAGACCTTGCCCAGGGGTCTTAGCACAGTGAGAGTCTCAGTGGGATTTGAACACACAACCTCCCGATCATGAGCCCAGCATCCTAACCACTATGCCACTGGCCCCAATTCATAAAACATTCATTGTTATAAATAGCTCAGCTTTGTGGGAGAATCAAAGGATGAAGAGGTTGAAATTTCTCAATAATCTTCTATCGATGAATCATCACCACCACCACCACCATCACTACCACAAATGCCGTAACACCATTCAAAAGGAACTCTGAACAAATGAACTACCATAAATGTCTTCAAATGGTTATAGTAGCATTTATTGCTCAGCACAAGCACCTAATTACAGAACAAAGATAGAGCAAACTCGCGCCACCACTGAAGAACAGAACAGCAATTTACCTCAACAAACATCAGCAAGAGTGATCTTAACACTTACACAAATGAAGAGCACAAACAGCTCTTCAGTGCCATAAAGAACACCGAACCGTTGCAATGCCATTACACTCCACACGATCCACTAAACAGCGAAGAAATACTTCACTACACAATCGTGAAATTAGGTGGACTTTGACATGTCATTTGAAATCAGACAAATTAACATGGTGCACCTTTCAACCTTTTACTAAAGGCATTACTTTCGATGTCCAGATCAAGTCCAACTGAAACATTAATTTATTACCCTTTTAAAGTCAGAATTAGCAGAGAAGAGAGAACACCAAGAGCTGATGAAAACAGCGGCACAAGACACACACTGTTTAGCTACAGGATGCTACAGCAATAATGTTGCATTTGAAGGGTGGAAAAAGACAAGTGCAAGTCATGTAGTCAATAAATCATCTCAGACATTTCAAGTAGAAATAAATGGTGTGTGCACAATGTGAAGATTTGTATTATTATTTTGCGTGGAAGCAGCAGGGTGGGACAATTTTGTTTTCATGTGTTTAAGGTCCAGCTGGCCTCGGGTGCTGTGGGATTTGCTCGGACTGTGGAGGGCTTTTAATTCCACTCTAATGAGAAGGCATGCTGGAAGGATGTGAATGCTTCAGCAAAGAGAGTAAAGAGCATCGAATCACTTCAGAACAAACACACATGTTTATTCATCCTTTGTGAACATTTCCACATTTTGTATTGCTACAAACTGAAAATAAAACAGATTTATTCAGGATTATATATCATATAAATGATAGGCAATTTAAGTTTTCTTCAAAATCTTCCCCAACTGCTTTTTAACAGAGGAATTCAACAAAGCATATCCAGACTAGTTTAATTATGTATAATTGCATCATGTTCGTTGGTCTGTTATTTTTTTATATACTAGTCCTTCTCAAAAAAATTGGCATATTGTGATAAAGTTCATTATTTTTTGTAATGTACTGATAACAATTAAACTTTCATATATTTTAGATTCATTGCACACCAACTGAAATATTTCAGGTCTTTTATTGTTTTAATACTGATGATTTTGGCATACAGCTCATGAAAACCCAAAATTCCTCTCTCAAAAAATTAGCATATCATGAAAAGGTACTCTAAACGAGCTATTAACCTAATCATCTGAATCAACCAATTAACTCTAAACACCTGCAAAAGATTCCTGAGGCTTTTAAAAACTCCCAGCCTGGTTGATTACTCAAAACCGCAATCATGGGTAAGACTGCCGACCTGACTGCTGTCCAGAAGGCCATCATTGACACCCTCAAGCAAGAGGGTAAGATACAGAAAGAAATCTCTGAGCGAATAGGCTGTTCCCAGAGTGCTGTATCAAGGCACCTCAGTGGGACGTCTGTGGGAAGGAAAAAGTGAAAGAAGGGCCGATTCCAGACCTTGTGGGCCCTGTGGAAGCAGTGAACCGAGTCTGGAGTAGAAACATCCAGAGCCACCGTGCACAGGCGTGTGCAGGAAATGGGCTACAGGTCCCGCATTCCCCAGGTCAAGCCACTTTTGAACCAGAAACAGCTGCAGAAGCGCCTTACCTGGGCTACAGAGAAGCAGCACTGGACTGTTGCTCAGTGGTCCAAAGTACTTTTTTCAGATGAAAGCAAATTTTGCATGTCATTCGGAAATCAAGGTTTCAGAGTCTGGAGGAAGACTGTGGAGAAGGAAATGCCAAAATGCCTGAAGTCCAGTGTCAAGTACCCACAGTCCAGTGATGGTCTGGGATGCCATGTCAGCTGCTGGTGTTGGTCCACTGTGTTTTATTCAGGGCAGGGTCAATGCAGCGAGCTATCAGGAGATTTTGGAGCACTTCATGCTTCCTTCTGCTGTCACATTCGCCACAGCAAATCATCCGCCTCCATCTCACCTTATCCTCTGCATCTTCTTCTCTGACTCCAACAACCTTCATGTCTTCCTTCACCACATCCATAAATCTCTTCTTTGGTCTTCCTCTAGGCCCTCTGCCTGGTAGTTCCAACCTCAGCATCCTACTGCCAATATACTCACTATCCCTCCTCTGTACATGTCCAAACCATCTCAATCTAGCCTCTCTGACTTTGTCTCCAAAACACCTAACATGGGCTGACCCTCTGATGTACTCATCAAAGCTTTCTGAAAAGCTTTATGGAGATTTTTATTTTTCAGCACAACCTGGCACCTGCTCACAGTGCCAAAACCACTGGTAAATGGTTTACTGACCATGGTATTACTGTGCTCAATTGGCCTGCCAAGTCTCCTGACCTGAGCCCCATAGAGAATCTGTGGGACATTGTGAAGAGAAGGTTGAGCGACACCAGACCCAACACTGTGGATGAGCTTAAGGCTGCTATCGAAACATCCTGGGCCTCCATTACACCTCAGCAGTGCCACAGGCTGATTGTCTCCATGCCACGCCGTATTGAAGCAGTCATTTCTGCAAAAGGATTCCCGACCAAGTATTGAGTGCATAACTGAACATAATTATTTGAAGGTTGACCTTTTTTTTGTATTAAAAGCACTTTATTGGTCGGGTGAAATATGCAAATTTTTTGAGATAGGGATTTTTGGTTTTTCTTTACTTTTTCGCCAAAATTAATCTTAAAACAATAAAAGGCTTGAACTACTTCAGTTGCGTATAATGAAGCTGAGAAGAAGCAGAAGAAATCTTCATAGGTCAAAGACACAATGAAGTTCGCGTCAATACTCCGTTATTTTTTTTTTATTTTTTATATATGAAAGTGTAATGTTTATCAGTACTGTATACAATTTCTCCCTCTCTCTCTCTCCAGATAATCATCTGTACATTATATGTAAATGTTTAAATATTAAACTCCTGGTTCCTCTCAAGCACAGCACAGCCGATCTGATCAGATTTACAGAGAGTTTCACTCTTATCCAGTTTATTATAATACTGAAGTCAATTTTGTATCTTCTTTGAAAAATTTGGGAGGAGTTCAGAAAAGTATGGTTCTCCTCTTCTCGGACTGTGTCAGCCCCGCCCCCCTCTGCCAGCGCCTAGTACAGTTGGACTGCTACGAAAACCTCTGAACACGAAAAACATGTTCCTAAATTTTCGCCCTCTGTATATGAAACAACCTCTTCTTATGAAAAGCACCCAAAACGCCAGTCAAAAATTCTAACAATGCGCGAGTTGCTCTCTCATTGGCTGTCAAGCCAACATCCCACCCCGCTGGCCTCCCACGGGTCAGGAGGGAGCTGAATCTCCATAGTACTGCACCCATAAAGCTTGTTTGTCACACGTGTAAAGGAGAGCTGTACTGTACTGTATTATTTTTCGTTTTTTAAGTTGTTTAATTCAGTAAATGTTTAATAAATGTGGTGCGCTCCGCTGAATGTGGGCCAAACGCGGCTCATCCGGACCTCTGATCCCTCAAGCAAACGAGTGAATGTTGAGTACTAAACAAGTGTTCAAAGCGCGCTTGTCCGCTTGACATATCGGAAGTCCGGACAAGCTGCATTCCACCCCAAAAGCTCTGGTGTCGGCCGTGACGCCTCCCGCACTTGGCAGAGCGCGTCACAAATGTTTAATAAGGTTTAACATTGTTTGGTTCATAAAAAAAATGTTCTGACTCTCCATAGTAGTGTACCCATGCCTGTTTGTCACATGCATAAAGGAGAGTTGTACTGTTGGTTCATGAATTTTGTGAGTTTATTTGAGAGGGCTTATCTTATAATCTTTTAAGCACGGCTCATTGGTAGTGATTATGGGTTTTCATGACTAGACAACCAAGCGAAACAATAAGGAATGAAGACAGTTTTTATGACCGATTTGAGCAGAGATGTGGCACACTTGCCCTGACAGACACATAACTGCACTATGCTTGTCTATGAACGGTTGGCCCTACTACAGCTATGAGATTGGAGTCTTTGGATGTTTAGCACTGAGCACGCTCAACTCCTATCCTGAGCTAATATGTTATGGTAGCTCAATGCTAGCCGCACCCCCAGCTAACAATAAGCCCAGGCCCCCTCTCGCCCACGTGCAACTATACATAATGTTTACTGCACTTCATATCATTTACTCAGTGCTTTTTCTCTATACAGTGAACACAGTGAGAGCACCACTGCCACCTGGTGTAGAGGATGCGCAATCACACTTTAGTCTGGTCCAGTCTGTTAAAAAAGCATGTTCCCCAGGGTCATAGCCTTGTTAAAACAATTAAAAAAAAAATCTAAAAAATTAAATAAATAAACAAAAAGTAAAAAGTTTGTGCCGGGTTATGAGTTTTTAGAGGGGGTTGGGACGGATGAATTGGTTTTCTATTGTTTCCTCTAACGAACGTTTCGACTTACGAGCTTGCTGTCAGAACGGATTAAAAGTCGAGGTACCACTGTGTGTACACACACGCAAGCTTGTGTAAAGTAAACAAAATACTGACTGCACAAGTGGACTCTTGGCTGATTTAATTAAACACCACCCAATTTTCTATTGAATAGCCTCCTCTAGTCGACCATTTGTGATAATTTGGGGGTTTCACAGCAACAGGTTTTCAATTGATTCAATCAGCTTTTTATGTGGAGCAGCACAAGACATGCAATTATGCAAATACAGGTCAACAGCTTCTGTTAATGTTCACAATGAACATCATAATGGTTAAACATGTGATTGCAGTGTCTCGGGTATTGCTGGTTTAAAACAAACTAGTTTGAATAGTTTACAAAATACTGAACACCTGGAATTTTGACAAAGTGTTTAGATACAATAAATAAACAAAAATATGACAAATAAATAGATCTACATCGTGCTACAGTTCTGCAAGATGAGGCAGGACCAGGGAGAATGGCTAGACTGGTTGAAGCTGACAGAACATTGACATCTATGCTGAACAGAATCATAAATGAAGTTTAAATAAATAGAGATGACACAAACTCCTTGTTTCGTTCTGATATTTTTTTGTAGTGCCAAAATAAATTCCAATCTTGCTCTAATATGCATTCTGAAGTATCCGAGCTTCCATGCTCTTAACTGGGTATCAGATCAATCTCATCTGTAGCTACAACAGCAGATCACATTGGATTCCTACTCGTTTAGCCAACCTCAGGTACCTGAGCCTACAGTGTATATATGACCACAAACACTGAACAGATTGGAGAAATAATTTGGATTTTAAAGATTGGTTATCTAGGTTGCCAGTGTCTTCCTGTGAAGATAAAAGTGTGACAAAATAGTTACAAGATAAACCCAATTATAAGAATTACACCATATAATAAATACAGTATATATATACACTATATATAATAAAGAGGTAGAAAATAAACTGTTCAAAAACCACTGTAAATTATGATCAGATCAATCTCTATAAACAGATGGGCCATTAAATAAAATTGTTTTTTTTTTTTTTTTTACACCCGAGCCTAGTGGCTCATCAGGCTGGTGCTTATCCCCGGTTTCCATAGCGTGAAGCGACCAGGAGTTCAACTCCTCCTGGATGGGACGCTAGTTCATCGGAGGTTACCTTCCCAGTATATTTTTACTGGTACCCATTTATACTGCTGGGTTAAGAGACGCACATTTGTGGTTGAGACCTTGCCCAGAGGTCCTAGCACAGTGAGGGTCTCAGTGGAATTCGAACTCACAAACTCCCGATCATGAGGGCAGCACCCTAACCACTACACCACCAGCCCCACATATTAAATAAAATTAGGATTAGGAAAAAGAAGTGATGAATCGCAGACTGACTACATTGTTCCTTGCGCAAAGTTGTTAAAATATGTAAACATTTGTCTGCTTTGTTAAGCTTAGTTTTGCCATGTGCACTAATGTCTGCTTAGTTAGAACCTGCCTGCCGGGTGAGATGAAGTCCTCGAGGGCGAATACTTATGCAAAGCACTGCACATTACTGCCTGTGCCAATCAACATTATGGTTGATTATAATCAACATTCAGGTTTAATGAAGGAAAATTGTGATTAAATAAGCCTATGTATGCAACCATGCACAATACTGATAATCTTACCTGAGGATAATGGAACTTTTTCCTGAATAAGGCTGTTGATGGTTTCCTGGGCAACTGCACCATTAATCTGACTGGCGGAGTGAATCAGGCGTGCTTTGCAGCCACCAGTCTCTGTCCCCTGAACTAAGAGAAGATAGTGACCCTTCTCTCCTTTCACCTTGACATCAGGAGCTGACGGAGGAGCATCATAAGAATCACAATTTTCAATAATGTTCACCATTGTTTCATGATCAATATCAGTTAGTGCTGGGATATGTTGTACTTTTTTACAGTTATATGCAAAATCACTACATTTGGCACTACTACCTAGATTCAATTATAGCTTCAATTTGCATTCAATTACATTGTTCAATCAGCTGGAGATCTACAATAAGCACCATTGTGATTAACTGGTTGGGGGTGTGAATTGATGGAATATAAATTTATCGTTGCATGTACTGTATGACGGATGATTTTGCATGGGTTCTTTCTGATTTCAAAAGCAGAGCACTTGAGACGGCAGCAGTAATTTCAGGTGAAGTGCTGCTGTACTTTAACGCTACCATGTATTCATGCTCTCTGTATGAACCGTTTCAATACTGTAAGGTGTTGGTGAAAAATAAAAATATATATTTGTTGTATATATGTGAAGAATTGTTTAGGAGTCTGCTTATAATTATTTTTAAAGTGAATCCTGATGTTTATACCAGAGAAGGTTTTCGGGCACTTGGCCACAAAATCCTTCCATTTGGAGGCACTGAGCTGGGAGGCTGGAGGAAAAGCTTCAAAACTCACCACACAGGAAAGACAGAACAGAGCCCCAACCTGCCACATGAACAAAGAACTTGCCATCAGAAAACACACACAGTCTCCAGTATGTCACTCTGGTCTTTAGTGATGGTGGCAGAAAAAGCAAGCCTTTGCCACATAATACTACATTGTATAACGAAAGACTAAGTTTTATGGAGAAAAAAAGGCCTTATGTGTAAGGCCAGGTACCTCTCCGCATAGAGCTCGGAGCTGCTCTAACAGAAGCTTGGCTTTGGCGGATTTGCTGGATAAGGCACTGGATGGACAAGTCAAGATAAATACTGACAATCGTAGCAAAGTAGTTTGAGACAGTAAAAATGAAATGTGGAATCTGCATAACAACTGGCTCTTCAAGAAAAGTTGTCCGGTTGAAAGTGGTAAGAGAATGACTGACAATGTACCTCCCCAGCAAATTATTCAAGGTCAGCTCAGAGATTGAAAATTTTAAGGATAAGGGCATTCTATTTTGTTATTCCCTGTTTATGCTATATGTTTATAATAATATTCAAAATTGAGGTCGCATTAAAAATACTTTCATAGATGTCCCGTTTCACTCTGCCCCTGAAGGTAGGATTAAAACTGACCGAACCCACAGGTAGCTTTTTATGCTACAGCCATCAGCTCAAGATAAAGAATGCCTGCATGTAGAATAAAATCAGAAGTCTCTACTTTCTAAAGTATAAAAAAAAAAACCCAAAAACAAACAAAAAAACCCCTGTATTGACCAATTCTGTCAGATGTTCATAGTATGGCTTCTCGTGTGTCAGACATTTGTACACACAAGCACTGAGTAGATTGCTGGATTCTAAACAGCAGCTGAGTGAAGTGACACTTCTGACAGGCAAAAACGTATGCGCAGATGTAGTTACAGAGGGCATGGAATACCGTCTTGGCAGAAAAAGAGCAACTTTGACATAAAATTAGATGTGATTAAAATAAATACAACCTCTGAGCTTTAACAGAAAAAGCAGTAAAATGGCCTTCATCCACATCAAGACCGAACAAAGAGAATTGGGCACTGCCTAAAAATGCAACTTTAAATAGATATCCCAACGGATAGGTGTTGAACCTGGGTTTGTTTTTTTTCCTACCCGATTTCCACTTTAATTTCCATCACCTATTTTTTTGTTTTGTTTTATATTTTGTTTAAGCTTCTAATTTCAGTATTTTATTCATGAACATTTGTTTACCTGAAAGTTTGTCTGCCGAGCCAAGTTATGTTTTTTTTATTCTGTGCGAGTCTGAGTGGTGTATGAGCTTCTTTTTAGGATTTCTCTCTTGTTATTAATGTCTTTTTTTTATTATTGTTGTGGGTTCTCATGCAAATCAGTGACATTAAACATCCAATCAGCATCAATTCAGCAGCCTTACTGGTGTTGCAGTAGTCGGCATGCAAGGACACAAAACACCCATCCCTGCCTTGTTCCACGAAAATGGTGCTCCACGTGGGAGCTTTGTTAAAACATTATCTACACAGACTTTTTTCTCTTCTGGAAGAAGAAGCTGCAGCAATGCAGATATAGAAAGGATACAGCTCAAATTCCATGGAGGAAAAAAAGATCATTGGAAGATCCACAACTCTAACCAACTGGATCAATTCCAGCACTGGCTGGTAATAGTGAAACACCTGTGGGAGAGACAATGTAGTATAATTAGGAATCATTGTATGTAACTTGATCGCTAGAAAATAATCACTACTGGATGGTTTTTTTAATGGAGGGGTGTAGGTTTTTAAGGGTAAAGCTATATTTCAAATGCAGGCAGAATTTCCAGCTGGAAAAGAATTGGCAGAAAAACATGCAAAACAAAGACTGAGGAAAGAAGATTCAAATAACCAAAATGAAACCAGTTGACAAAAGAAAGTGATACTGTATGTGGCAGGTTATGAAACTAGAAACACAATGATTGATGTGCTCAGTGTCTGCCCCTCGGCTAGCTCTCAGATGTGGTCCCCCCCCCCCGTGCTCTGTCTGTATTGCTGATTTCCCCAAAAATGTCATCTCTATCCAAGCTCATCTCTACACATTCATGCAGCTTGATGGCTTTAATAAGCTAAAATTGGCGTCATCCCTCAATAAACCCTCATTTAGATCCAAAATTGATGCAGGCTGCAGGCAGGGGAATCTAAAGATAAGCAGATTTAAAATGTGAGAAACAAACATTACTCAGCATTTCTAGAACAAAACACAAACAGAGATAGCTGCATAAATGCATAATAATGCTGGAAACAGACGGACAAAAACAAACAAACAAAAAAAAGATCTATGACACAACACCCTCAGTGGCTAATTTAATAAGAAAACTTGACTGTTCAATTAGCCAATCAACAGCACAGATTACTCCATGTATAAAGTTAAATATATACAGATATGAGTCAGGTGCTTCAGTTATTTGTCAAACAGAAATAAGGTTCACTCGATTTATTACTACTTACAGAAGTAACTGACATGCAGATACAAAACATAAGATACACAGCAAATCTGCATTACATCATCGTCTTCCACAATGGTAAACATACAGTTGTAATGTATTCAGAACATTATATTTAAATGACATGCTTCAGCCCCTAAAATCAGTGGTTCTTAACCTTCTTGGAGGTCCTGAACCCCACCAGTTTCATATGCTTATTCACCGAACCCTTCTTTATTGAAAAATAAAATGTGATTTTTTTTTTTTTTTTTTTTTTTTTTTAATTCAGGACATAGGTACAGTATATGTTTTTAATGGGGCACCAAAATGAACTGTGTATTAACATCACTGTGCTCAAAGAACAAAACCAATACAATGCATAAACTCCCCCAATCAAAACTACTTACATTTTTATGTGAGGTGCGCATCTGTGTGCACGCGCATCTGTGTGTGTGTGTGTATTTATGTTTTATTTACATCTTATGCATTATTTTTGAATGTTTGTTATTATAAGCATTTATAGTGTTGAATATGTATTTACTGATATTATATACACATATACATATATGTCAGTCAGCAGGGGGTTGATCCTATTTCGCAAATCATGCACTGACTAGCATCACGTTCCGTCATATGTGAATCCATGTTGTACATATTCGTCTGACCACTATCTTCTTTTTTTTTTGCTCACCATAGTATAGATTAAAACATTAAGAAAGAAATCACATGACGTACCATCACAACAGTCACAAGTCAACTACTGAGCGCACCAAAGTTCCTGCAGCACAGATTGGCCAAGCAATGTAGCATGATCACCTGCAACCAGTGATGGCCAAGCGGGCGTGTCGTCATGAATATGAGTCGGGTGTGTCTTGACCTCCACTGAACCCCTGAGATTGACTCACCGAACCCCTAGAATTTGATCGAACCCAGGTTGAGAACCACTGATATAAATGGTGTAGAAAATGCAACATATAAGACCAGATACTGCACATTTCAATTTATAATACACATTTTCTTTCCTCCTGTTAAATTTGCTGCAGGCAAATACGAGTGTTCAGATTATGCAGATCTCAGTAGTTCCATAACATTGCTACATCTTTCAGACAGCACTTTCCTGCACACATGCTGCATGAAGATAGCGAATACTCGTACTGCCATACTACATAGTACACAGAAACTTACTTACCATCTTCGAGCCATGGTAGGCTCATATGGCCTGCCAGCATCCTCTGCCATCCCTCTTGATCTTTTGCTGCTGCACCAGCTTCACTCCATGTTTGCCACCCAAGCTCTTTCCGTTCGGCTTCGGTGCGTCGCCTCCATGTTGTTCTTGGGAGACCTCTCTTCTCCCATCTGGTGTCCATGTCAGTGCTATTCTAGGGTCATGTGATTTCCTTAAGGTTTGTCCTATCCACCGCCATCTTCTGGTCCTAACCGTTTCGCCCACTGGGTACATTTCTGTCCTGCAGTAGAGCTCATTATTGCTGATTTCTGTTTTACAGAAAATCCAGAGAATTCTCACAAGACACTTCCTCTGGAATCTCTCCAGCCTGATGGTATCTCCTTCATTTAATTTCCACATTACATTGCTGTTAAATATCCTGATCTTAGTCTTTCTGCTGTACTTGCTTGATTTGCATAGGGGGCCAAGCATGGCAGAGGCAGTGTGTTTTATGTCTTCTGTAGATTCCAGTCTTATTTAGCACAGCACTGAGGTACGTGAGAGTGTCCACATCTTCAACACTTCTGCCGATAACACTTCTGCGATATCATCAGCATAGTCAAAGTCTTCAAGCTGGGTGGTAAACTTCCATATGATGGCTGTTCTCTTTCCGGGAGTTGTTTTCCTCATAATCCAGTCCACAGCAATGATGAAAAGAAACCCAGAGATTACGCAACCTTGCCGAACTCCAGTTCTGACCGGGAACCATTCTGACATCTATTTGTTGTTAAATGACACAACTACAGCTTCTATTGTACATCTCTTTAATGATCTCAGTGGAAAAATCAGGAATTCCATACAGCTTCAGTATCTTCCAGAGCCTCAATCTGTCAACGCTGTCAAAAGCCTTGCTTCAGTCAATGAAATTGATGTACAGCGAAGACTGCCACTCAATGCTTTGCTCAACAATGTTTCGCAAGATGAAAATCTGTTCAGCTGTTCCGTGTCCTTTCCGATAAGCTGCTTACTCTTGCTCAATCTTTCTCCAACTCCTTTTCGAATCCTCTCCATAACTCTGCAGAAAACTTTTCCAGGTATGGAGAGCAGTGATATTCCTCTACTATTGTCACATCTAGTCAGATGGCCTTTCTTTGGTATTTTAGCTATCATTGATTTTTTTCCAATCACCCGGCATTGTGATTGATTTTCCTCACACGTTCATACATGTGCAGCAACATCTTGTACGTTATCTCGTTTCCAGCTTTCAACATTTCACCGCTGACGTTGTCCACACCGGCTGCTTTACCAATCTTTAACTTTATTACTGCCTTTTTTCACCTCTTCTTCTGTAAAAGGCCCAGTGTTGATTTCTTATATAATTTTGATGTTGTTGAGGTTAAACTCATCCTCGGCTTTGTCTTCATCGCACAGGTTTTCCACACTTAATACCTCTTCAAAGTGTTCTTTCCATCTCTGAAGTATCTGATCATCTTCAATGAGTAGCTTACCATGCTTATCTCTCACTCCAGTTGCTGGCAGTCTCTTTTTATCACACAGCTCTTTTGTAATCTTATACAGAGACCCCAAGTCATTTGTCTTTGCAGCATGCTCTGCCTCCTCAGCAAGCCTGTTGATCATCTCTCATTTATCTGCTCGAACCTTCTTCACATTCCGATCCATATCCCTATACTGTTGTTGTTTGATGGTTCGTATTCTCTCTGAGCGCACACCGTTTATTTCACTTTTCACCTTTTCCCTTTCATCTATAGCCTTCCAGGTTTCACTGCTTATCCATTTCTTATGCTCCCTTTGCTTCTTTCCCAAGATGTTCTCCGCTACCTCTATGTACACTGTAGTGAAGTTCTCCCAGTCTCTTTGTGTGTTATCCTCATCTACACCATCCTGCGTGCTCTCTTCTAGTGCCCTGAATCTGTTCTTCAACTGTAATACGAACAGCCTTTGGACACCTTTTTGTTTTAGGAGTGCGGTATAATTTGTCCTTTTGCTGGCATTCCCAGCTTTGAGTACACAGAAACAGTGTTTATTAATCTGCATGCTGTGATATTCAGGACATGCTGAGAACATTTCACCAATTTTTTTTTAAATTATTTCACTGTTTCATTTCATTTCAGACCCCTAACTTGGCAAACCACAATCTGCCTGCATACATGAACACAGTTTGTGGTGGCCAACTCCCCCAACCCCCATGAACCAAGTGGAGCGGACATATCATGATCTGTAATCACACGTAGTTGGCCATTTTTGTGTTGGCAGGTTGTGTGCGCCATTTCCACCAGCTACCACCACCACGATATTTTAGACCCCGACTGTCACCACTTGCACCCTCACAGCCAAAGCACATTAATCCGATAATTCCAGTTCCCACAAGGGGCACGGTAAGAGATTAGCATTAGTGATAGGTCACTCGTGGACAAATAATCACTTTGACATTATTGTTTTGCTCCCATTCTCAGACAAGAGCATAAGAGAACAACAGCAGTAAACATGCATGTTTTGGTATCAGTGGCAATGGCGTGAAACAAAGAAAAGTTCAAGCATCATCAGGAGAGAAAACTGATGTGGATCCCTTCCTGTTAGTTGTGTGCGTGTGGTTATTTCACACACACACACACGTATGTATATTGCGAGGGTTGATGGTGTAGTGGTTAGGGTGCTGCACTCATGATCGGGAGGTTGTGTGTTCAAATCCCAGTTAGACACCCACTGTGCTAAGACCCCTGGGCAAAGTCTCAACCACAAGTGTGCCTCTGTTCACCCAGCAGTATAAATGGGTACCAGTAAAAATATACTGGGAAGGTAACCCGCGATGGACTAGCATCCCATCCAGGAGGAGTTGACCTCCTGGTCGCTTCACACTATGGAAACCAGAGATAAGCACCAGTCCGATGAGCCACTGTGGCTCGGGTGTAAAAGGTCCAACGAACTTTACCTTACACACACACATATATATTATATATGTGTGTGTGTGTATATATATATATATATATATATATGTATACATTATATTATATATACACACACACACTAATATATATATATATATATATATATATATAGTGTGTGTGTGTATATATATATATATATATATATATATATATATATATATATATATATATATATATATATATACACAAACAAAAATAAAGGACAGGACACAGACTTTCTAGTGAAACTCCATTTATCACTACAGATCTGTTTCGAGGGGTGGTGAAACCATGCTCTCTCTTCAGGTGATTATAGAAGAATTCTTCTATAATCACCTGAAGAGAGAGGATGGTTTCACCACCCCTAAACAGATCTGTAGTGATAAATGGAGTTTCAATAGAAAGTCTTTGTCCTGTCCTTTATTTTTGTTTATTTGCTCTACCAAAAGTATTGAGCACTCTCCTACGGAAGGATCTACTCAGAAAATTCTTTATATATATATATATATATATATATATATATATATATATATATATATATATATATATATATATATACACACATATATATATATATATATATATATATATATATATATATATATATATATATATATATATATATATATATATATACATATACACATACACACACAGATATCTCTCTTTTCCTTTCAACCCCCCCCCCAGGGGTCGCCACAGTAAATCATCGCATGTTTTGATTTGGCATAGGTTTTTACGTGGGATGCCCTTCCTGACACAACTCCGAAATACGCCGACGGCTTTGCAGCTACTATGTACGAAAGTCAGCAATGGTTCTTTTACATGAACCTCTCACCATAGACAGTGAGAGACATGGCTGGCCTTTGATAACCCAGTTAGTTGCACTAGGGGGGCAGTGACAACCTTGTGGAGAGTGGGACTTGAATTACCAACCTTAGGATCAGCGATCCAGCACCCTTCACCCCCAGGCCACCACTCCCCATATATCGTATTTTCCGGATTATAAGTCGCATTGTTTTTTTTCCATGGTTTGGCAGAGTGTGCAACTTATTAATTCAATCATTCATTTTCTGAACTGCTTAAGCCCAATTAGGGGAACGGGGAAGCTGGTGCCTATCTCAGCCCACACTGGGTGAGGGCGGAGTACACCCAGGACAGCTCGCCAGGCAATTCCAGAGCAGAAACACGCTGACTGCTTTGCAGCTACTCTTGACAGAAGTCAGCAATGATTCTTTTACACAGCACACCATAGACAGTGAGACACAAGGCCAGCCTTTGATAACCCAGTTAGCTGCATTGGGGGGGGGGGGGGGGGGGGGAATGACAATCCGTTGATAGTGGGGCTTGAACCCCCAACCTTGGGACCAGTGATCCAGCACGTTAACACCAAGCCACCACTGCCGGTATAATAATTTCACACTCACAACCACAAAAGTGCACTCTAGGCTTGTGTACCACCAATTCTGTACCTCTGAATTACAAGCTGCAAGTAGTGAATTATACAGCAGAAAGTTTGTAGTGAACGAGAAACTTGTGAGGAACTGGCAACAAGCAGAGATTACAATCACTGCAATGAAGAAAAATAAACAAAAATAATCCCTGGCTAACAGCTAGACGGCCACGGCTAAAGGAACGAGTTCATACATGGGTGCTTGAGCAACATGTTGCAGGGAGAAGTTTGTCGACTGTACCGTTGCATCTTCACGATCAGGTAGTTGCCAAGGAGATGAATAGAAATTACTTTTTGCAGAGGACCTTCTTAGTGTTACCGCTTCATACAATGCAATAGCATCTTCATCAGAGCAAGAACCACAATGTCAAAAACTGCCAGCAGATTTCCAAACAAATGTAGACAGTATCCATGAGTGTGTTGAAGAGCAAGTAACTGTGCACATCGTACATTCTCAATTGTATTGTTTTTATTATGAATTGCCTCTTAAAGTGATGTTTGCTCTTGGTCCCTATTTTTTTTCAAATAAATTTCCCCCCAAAATGCGATTTATAGTCCAGTGTGACCTAC
Organism: Plotosus lineatus; assembly: GCA_024760905.1. NCBI lineage: Eukaryota > Metazoa > Chordata > Actinopteri > Siluriformes > Plotosidae > Plotosus > Plotosus lineatus. The sequence goes on from CM045728.1 coordinate 50,467,622, forward strand.
GTATGTTTTTCGTTATTATGCATTTTTTTAGCCAATTTGACTTGAAAATACTAACACACACACACCAAATATGCTCTTCATAGCTGTACAAAGGTTAATCAAGGTACTTTAGCTTTCCTGTTCAGGCCATCTAGCCATTCTGCTCTCATTCACAAAATACTCCAAGCGATACACACATACCAGGATGCGAAATTAGCGCCGGCACTTCAGCATTTGCCAGCATTTTTGTGGGAGGTCCGGAAAAATCCAACCCTAATACCGACCCCCGTGTCAGGCAGAAGGCCTTTTCAGTAAAATTAACAATCTGCTGTCGCCTAAGGGGTCATTCAACATTTTCCTAAGCATACAAAACGTACGCTGGGGAAGGGGGGGGGGGGGTAAGATGTCTGTGTACGCTTTTTAATATTATAAAAATGTCGATCAACAATAATACATGCGCTTGTGAATATATATATATATATATATATATATATATATATATATATATTTTGTGCGTGTACATTTGAAACTCTCAATGCGCGATTCGCCAACCACCTGCAGTACACGCACAACAACAACATCGTTTGATTCGCTCTGCTTGACATAACACCGGTGTTAACGCTTAAAGGGAAAAGGGCTATAGATGAGACCCGAAGGGCTATAGCTGCAGATGAGACACCGAAGCATATCTGCAAAGTCTGCAATGAATACTACCCAACCCGGGATCAGTTGCTGAAACATCAGAAGGCAGCTGATCACAAATTGAAGCGTGGTCGTCCAAAAGCCAATGACCAATAAAAAATGCAGACAATTTGAATTATATTTCAATATAAAATATTACTAAAAACAATGTCATTTTTATTATTAAAACCAAATGTCTTAATATTAATATTAAAGTAGGTGTCATTAAAAATTATTCTTGAAAGTATAATTTTTTATTGATTTCTTTACTATTTGACTGGTCCAAAAAAAAAAAAAAAAAAACAGTCATCCCTTGAATATCGTAGATAATGTAGACCAGACCTGGCCACGATATTCGAAAAACCGCGAGGTAGGAACGCCCCGCCCCATTTCTACCATGTTGTCTCATTTCTATATGTTTTCGTGTCTATACAATATCAAGAAGTGATATTAAATGTTAAAGTTATATGCATATGTAAATACTGTAATGTATTAATATTTAAATATAATTCATATATAATACTTTAAGTACTGTACTCACCGCTGACAATAGCTCTTCTCCGCGGTGCAGGACGTTCACAAACACTATACAGTCTGTGTCTTCCTTTCGGCTTTTTCCCCTTTCTCGGGAGTCGCCACAGCGAATCATCTGATTTGCACGTTTGATTTGGCAGAGGTTTTTACATCGGATGCCCTTCCTGTCACAACCCTTTTAGCAAGGGACAGAAACACGCTGACGAATTTGCATCCTACTCTTTACGAAAGTTCAGCAATGGTTCTTTTACATGCCTCTCACCATAGATAGTGAGAGACATGGCCCGCCTTTGATAACCCAGTTAGCTGCACTGGGGGACAAACACTATACAATAAGATCACAAAATCACAAAAAAAATCCCGTGGGAATTTGCGAGGCAACAGCGTCACGCGTCTCAGTCAATCGGCTTGCAAGATTGAGTTGAGTGGGTGGGAGGCAACAGCATCACACGTCTAAGCCAATCAGCTTGCGAGATTGAGTTGAGTGGGCAGTCCCTGCCTGAACTGGGGAGGAGGGGCACTTTAGTCTGTCGTTTGGAAACAATGAACGCAGCCTGCCTTGGGTCCCTGCCTTCCGCTTGCTTACATGCGAGTTTCAGCACGAAATTTGAATTTATTTTTTATTAAAATACTGCGATGTACCAAGACCGCGATGCTCAAATCACGAAGTGGCAAGGGATCACTGTACTCTCTGTACACTTGGGAAAATGTTGAACCACTCCTAAGATATGACACTTCAATGAACGCTCCTTACCAGAAGCTAGAGAAGCTGCAGGGCATTAGAGTGACATCATAGGGCTTAAATAATCATTAAAAACGTGAATTCACAATGCAATCAATCACGTTGATGACATGTGTGTGAAGAAAGAAAAAAAAAAAAAAAAAAAAAGGTGTACACATCATCTGCAACCAATCAGCAGGAAGGAGAAACAAAAGCTCTCAGCCATTGGATAAGTTAGAATTACGTGACAGTAACTTCCGGGTTTGCCGCTAATCCGCGAGTATTCAATTTAACTGTAATTAACGATGTCAAAGCAGACAAAGTTAAGTGGCTTTGTAAAAGATCAAAAAACTGACCAAAGTGACGCTGGACCATGTAGCGGTAATATCAGAGATTATAAAGATTATGAAAAGAATTGACGTCCAAAGAGGACTATTCAGGACCAATGACTATACCCACACTTTAAAGTAGTGCATTAACTCAAATGTTCAATGTTATTTAATGCTAACTATGTAGTACTAATACTGTAATAGGTCTGATTGGTCGAAGGAGGAGGGAGGTGTGTCCGTAGGCAGTGAGAGAAGAGGAAAGGCACGAGTCTAGGACTGAAAGTAGGGACTTTGAATGTTGGAACTATGGCAGGAAAAGGTAGAGAGCTGGCTGACATGATGCAGAGGAGGAAGGTGTACTATGTGTTCAGGAGACCAGGTGATAAGGTAGCAAGGATAGAAGCTTAGGAGCAGGGTTTAAGCTGTTTTTTCATGGTGTGGATGGGAAGAGAAATGGAGTAGGAGTCATCTTAAAGGAGGAGTTTGTCAGGAGTGTTCTAGAAGTGAAAAGAGTGTCAGACAGAGTGATGAGTCAAGTTAGAAATTGAAGGCGTGATGTTCAATGTTGTTAGTGCTTATGCCCCACAGGCAGGATGTGAGCTAGAAGAGAAGGAGAGATTCTGGAGTGAGTTAGATGAAGTGATGCAGTGCACCCCCAGAAGTGAAAGAGTGGTCATTGGGGCAGACTTCAATGGACATGTTGGTGCAGGCAACAGAGGGGACGAAGAAGTGATGGGCAGGTTTGGTATCCAGGACAGGAACGCAGAAGGACAGGTGATGGTAGATTTTGCAAAAAGGATGGAAATGGCTGTGGTAAATACTTTCTTCCAGAAGAGACAGGAGCATAGGGTGACTTATAAAAGCGGAGGTAGGAGCACACAGGTAGACTACATCTTGTGTAGGTGATGTAATTTGAAGGAAGTCAGTGACTGCAAAGTAGTAGTGGGTGAGAGTGTTGCCAAACAGCATAGGATGGTGGTGTGCAGGATGACGCTGATGGTGAGGAAGGTGAAAAAGACAAAGGCAGAGCAGAAGACAAAGTGGTGGAAGCTGAAAAAGGAAGAGTGTCGGGTTGTCTTCAAGGAAGAGTTGAAACAGGCTTTGGCTGGTCAGGAAGTGCTTCCAGATGACTGGACAACTACAGCTAATGTTATCAGGGAGACAGGTAAGAGAATACTTGGTGTGTCCTCTGGAAGGAGAGGAGATAAGGAGACTTGGTGGTGGAATGGGTAAGTGCAGGAGTGTGTACAAGGGAAGAGGCTAGCTAAGAAGAAGTGGCACAGCGAGAGGACCGAAGAGAGTAAACAGAAGTACAGGGAGACACAGCGTAAGGCGAAGGTAGCGGTGTCAAAGGCCAAACAAAGGGTGTATGATGACTTGTATGCGCGGTTGGAAAGTAAAGAGGGAGAAAATGATTTATATAGGTTGGCACAGCAAAGAAATACAGATGGGAAGGATGTGCAGCAAGTTAGTGATTAAGGACAGAGAGGGAAATGTATTGACTGATGACAGAAGTGTGGTGGGAAGATGGAAAGAGTACTGATGAATGAGGAAAATGAGAGAAAAAAGAGTAGAAGAGGTGACTGTTGAGGACCAGGAAGTAGCAAAGATTAGTAAGGGTGAAGTGAGGAGGGCATTGAAGAGGATGAAGAATGGAAAGGCAGTTGGTCCTGATGACATAACGATGGAGGTATGGAAGTGTCTAGGAGAGGTAGCAGTAGATTTCCTGACAAGAACATTCAACAAGGTCTTGGAGAGTGAGAGGATGCCAGAGGAATGAAGGAGAAGTGTGCTGGTGCCCATTTTTACGAACAAGGAAGATGTGCAGAGTTGTGGCAACTACAGAGGGATAAGTTGATGAGCCATGGGAAAGAATAGTGGAAGCTAGACTAAGGGCAGAGGTCAGCATTTGTGAACAACAGTTTGGTTTCATGCCAAGAAAGAGCACCACAGATGCACTGTTTGCCTTGAGGATGTTAATAGAGAAGTAACGAGATGGTCAGAAGGAGCTGCATTGTGCCTTTGTGGATCTGGAGAAAGCATATGACAGGGTGCCGAGAGAGGAACTGTGGTATTGTATGAGAAAGTCTGGAGTGGCAGAGAACAATGTTAGAGTGGTGCAGGACATGTATGAGAGATGTAAGACAGTGGTGAGGTGTGCTGTCGGTGTGACAGGGGAGTTCAAGGTGGAAATGGGACTGCTCTGAGCCCCTTCTTGTTTGCTATGGCGATGGACAGGCTGACAGACGGGGTTAGATAAGAATCCCCATGGACTATAATGTTTGCAGATGACATTGTGATCTGCAGTGAGAGCAGAGAACAATTGCAGGAAAATCTAGAGAGGTGGAGGTATGCCCTGGAAAGGAGGGGAATGAAGGTTAGCCTCAGTAAGACAGAATACATGTGTATGAATGCCAAGGACCCAGGAGGAACGGTGATGTTACAGGGAGCAGAGATAACGAAGGTGGAGGATTTTAAGTACTTTGGCTCAACAATCCAGAGCAATGGAGAGTGTGGAAAAGAGGTGAAGAAGCATGTGCAGGCTGGTTGGAATGGTTGGAGAAAAGTGTCCGGTGTGATAGGAAGGTATCGGCAAGAATGAAAGGAAAAGTGTACAAGACGGTGTTGAGGCCAGCAATGTTGTATGGTTTAGAAACAGTGGCCCTGGGAAAAGACAGGAGGCAGAGCTGGAAGTAGCAGAGATGAAAATTTTGAGGTTCTCTTTGGGAGTAACGAGGATGCATAGGATCAGGAATGAGCACATCAGAGGGACAGCACATGTAAGACGTTTTGGAGACAAAGTCAGAGAGGCTAGATTGAGACGGTTTGGACATATTCATGGACGTGGTGAAAGAGGACATGAAGGCAGTTGGTGTAAGAGAAGAAGATAGGGTGAGATGGAGGCAGATGATTCACTGTGGCGACCCCTGAAGGGAAAAGCCGAAAGGAAAAGAAGAAGACTGCTGCCGCCACATGATTGGATAATTGCGTGAATGTACACATGGTGCTCTAAAGTGGCTACTGGATGACACAGGAGCTGATTTTTTTTTCTCTCTGTTTGCTACAGCAGGCCAATGGAGATACAATATCATAACAACGAAAGCTGAAAGCACCAGTGATTGCACACACTTTTCTGTCTTTGCAAAAGCAATCTGAGCAGCAAGCATTGAGGGGACGAAAAATCTGTTAAATTAACCCATGGAAATATAAAGACCATAACAATATAATTGAATGATAGCAAATAGGTTGCTGTTTTCAACCTCGAGCAACAGCTCATACCATTATACGATTGAAATTAAGGTTTATATCGCAAAGAAAACCAGATTAGAGAAGAACACGCTCTCCTTTCAGATGTCATCACACTGAAGTGCCATTGTCTGTAATTTGTGGAACTGCTCGAGTCAAATTCGCAAGTCTGCCTGCTCTGTCTTCTCTCTGTATGAAACACTCTTGTACAATGTGATCTCAGCAGCATATTGAAGGTAATGCTTCAAACTCGTAAACACAGAGATACATGGAAGAATTACATTTTAATGCCTGTCGCACTAATAATGCTCATAAAGATGGCAGGAGCAGCAGGGGAAGTTAATGGCACTAATCAGCGAGGGGGCAGTAAATCTTGCACGCACAAGGCAAGCCCAAGGTAAACAGCCCACGGGACACAATCTGCTTCTTTAGAGTCCGTGGCCCTGCTGATTCATCCACAGTGGAAAAACTCATTATGGCTACATTCCCCACACTCACATTTATGACTGAAGAAAGAAAGACGAGCTTAGAGCATGAACATGCAAGAGCACGACAAAGATAGTAAGCAGACCAAAGACAGATGGTTAAGAGAGAAAATTATACAAAAAGAGAACGCTTCCACATCAACGAGAGGGGATGAAGACAAATTGAGTTTCAAAACAGTTCATATATCTACAGGCGAAAGGAATAATTCAAACTTTTATTACGTCGCAAAGATGTGCAGGACCATTTGACGCATACAATCTACTGCTGCTGTTTGAAAACAACACTTTTGGGCTCTTAATAGATATTGTTCAATTTTAACCCCGAGTTCACAAACCTGAAGGAAAGGCTACAGCAGAAAAAAGGTAGATAAAAAAAATCTTTAGTTTCTCTCAGATACAAAATAAATTGTCTTTCTGGGAGAGGGAAATCATAATATGGCTTCTGTTACAGTTCATACAGACAAGTATTTAGCTGTACACAGCACACTGAAACAAAGTTAGGCTACAGCACTTAAAACAACTGATATGATAGCCTGTTTAAAATAAATAAAACTGAATCATCATCATCTATGACAAATCCAGCATGGTCATAGTAGCAGGGGTTTATTCTTTCAATATCGGATGCTTGTGATGTTTGAGCCCTTAGATGGTACCGAGATGAAAACAGGCAGAACTCAGTCATGGAAAAATTACTGCATTTGTTCAGGAACACTTCCAAAAAAATCACTGTCTGTAAATGTGATTTCTGATTTGTTTCACCAGAATAATTCTCCATATTGTCTCAATCCATATTGAATAAGCTATGACTCAAAGAAGATGGTGGTATTTCTGGATCATGTTAATATATCGTTCTCCTTTGCATGACGGAGCTTCAACATGCATTTGTGGATGGCTCGTTAAATGTGTACACAGACTATGGCTTTTGGAAACGTTCCACAGCCAGAAATGTTCCTTATAGAAAATCATGATGGTTTTTACTGCAGTGAAATCTGAGGGCCAGAAGATCACAGGCATCCAATGTTGCTTTTCATCCCTTGTGCAGAGGATTACTCCAGATCAACCAATGGGAAAGACCTGCTACAATCACTGGCTCAAATAGTGTTGTGTGGCTTGCTCCGAGCCACTTTCTTGGTTTTAAAGCTATGGATCCAAGATCATATATATACACACACACACACACACACACACACACACACACACACTGGACCCCCCCACCCCCCACATGGAAGGGACAACTAGCAGATTATGAGGGGCTGAATATGGCCAAAAAGGTGCACTGGATTTGAGTAGATGACTGCACCTTTATGCATTAAACTATAGCTGCCCTCACAACTTAATCTGGTTCCCTCCTGAACTTTTGTAAGAAAATAATCTAAATTTTACTTAACTTTTATAATCTGTGGTTGAATGTCAACAATAAAGTTATATGGTCCGAAAAACATTATATATATCCATCTGCTACCATTTGACCTTGCTGGATGTTTGAATGTGTGGATGGATGTGTGTGGCATCAATAATAGAACAGAAAAACTAAGACCACTTACCTCAGGCTGAATCATGTGGTCAGTGAAACAGCAGGGGTTGGTGTGTGAGTACAGCATGTGGCTGCAGCCACCTTGGTTTTGACACTTCAAACTGAAACCCTCAAACAGCAGCTCAGAGACAAACTGGAACAAGCACGCACACACAGGAACATACCAGAAGACATCATTGCTTGACATAAATGATTGACTTACCAATCAGACAGGCAAAAATGTCAACAGATATACTGTACTACAAAAACAAAGCATTTTGTGTTGATTAGTAATTGTCTGATTTCGCCAACCTTAAATATTTCCAAAGACTAAATATGAACTATGAGGTTTTTCCTCTTGAATAATTTCTCATGCTGTTTTGGTCAGTGAATAACAAATACAAAAGATGGACAGGATTCTCATAGATGCATTAGTGAAATCGCATTCATTCACTATTTCTCATTTTAATGCAAAACGCAGATACTGAACAGAGTTCAGCCTATACATAACGTACTTATGACAGCTCTGCATGCTTGAAGGCAGATTCACCAATAACTCAACACTGTTCATTCCATTACAACACTGCAAAAAATGCAAGCCCTTATTTGGTATTCAGGCGAAGTTAATTAAACTAACCCCCCCCCCCCCAAAATAAATAAATAAACAAAAAAGAGAAAAGAAAGGCAGTAGATCAATGCCGAAAATACCTAATGACCTTCCAAGCTTCTAATTTTCTACACATCACACTTAGAGCTTTCAATCATGTTAAACTCTTCTTCCGTTACCCTGGGGCTGGCAACTCTGATTTCTATCCTTATTTCACAGCTGTCATTTAAGGCTTTAGTCTTTACAAACATACAGTGATCCGGATCTTATCCCTTCAAAACAAGTATTGAAAAATTAGATGAAGAATTGTGCTCTGTGTTAAACCTCATTCAAATATATATTACACACAGACACACTATATATAACAAGCAACAACCTTCAGAATCTGTGACTTGTGGTTGCCCTTTCAAAATGTTTAAAATATTACAATCGACCAGTACTGTATTTTAGATTTAACACACAGCAAGACTGATGGAACAATGCATACCTGCGAATACATTCCACAAGTCACCCATTTCTTCTTCAGGCATGAAATTATATGATAAGATACAGTGGTATTTAAAAAAAATTGTTGTACTGTAATACCTATGGTTCATGACTGCCCTCTGGTGGTTAGACAGTGAAAGTAGATAGATGTTTGTGCTACAGTGTTAGTGAGAATCAACTTTCTTTAATTACAAAAGTTCAGCGTGTCAGATTAGGAGCAGAGGTTTTCAATGCATGACAGACCACGGCAAGCTTTTTTAGTCTTGCCTCTTGAATCAACCCAATTTTAAGTTGATGTGTAATGATCAATTTTACGTCATTAGCATATGCGTCTCATTCATCAAGTACACGTACGTTTGTAGTTTTTAAAAGGTGTCCATTCACTTAACATGTAATTAATCCTGTACGTGAGTATTAATGACCCCTGTACCAGGCAGAAAATATATCTTGAGATAAGCGAGAGCATGGAATTTGCATCATCATGGCTGCTATTAGGACAGTACAGATACGGATAACGTGAACAGTCACACTGTATGCATGTGCACGTGTGAGAGAGAGTCAAATGTGGAACACTAATTTTATTTCTCTTAATACTGTACAATCTTTTCTTTTTCTTAACACTTGGACTTTTCCCACTTTCTCTGAATCAGTGTTTGCATTGCCACGTTAATGAGCATATGGAAGATCATTCCTCCAGTCATACAATCGTATCATTGCTCCTGTAAATCGACATCGAACCAAAACAAGATGTAAAACAAGTGGGGGAAAAAAACCCACAAAGCCTGTGAACTGCAACTTTGAATTCGGCAAAAATGAACTGATAAAGGAAGATAAAACCTCCACTATTCACTGGTGAATGGGTAGCTTTCAAAGACTGGATCACCTACCTGTGCAGCAAAAAGAAATTTAAAAACCATCGAAGACAAAAATGCAGATGATCATATTACCTTCTTCTCTCGGATCAGCAACCCTCCTCTCCAAAACTCCATGGGATCAATGCAGTGCTCGACATCACATGGAGAACACACTCGGCTTAACAGGTAAGAGGCTGCTGTTCGCCATCTGAATAATACAGACCCATTGTGTGAACTCTTCTGCGCACAGTTATAATTAAAAAACATCAAATGATAGATGTTTTTTAATGTCATAAATATAATCATTTTACTTCATTGGGAACATGTTATACTTAAATGTGAGTGACCGTTCTGTAAAATTGAGTGGTGAACTCTACACCTAAACTGTGGCAGATTTCTGAATTCGAAAAGAAATTCCAATTGAGATTTAGGGGACCAGTCCAGAATGAAGCTGCAGGACATGAAGGGGAGGGGCCTCAAACCACCACCAAGGGGTTGATTTCTAAACAAGAGATGTTGTATACAGTATTAACATGTTTCTCACATAGCTGCTTACCGAAGAAATCAATAATGATTTAAAAGCTTTCACTCATGATGTGGCCCAAAACATGGTCTGTTGTACTGTACATAGCAGTGGCATGTGCCATGACTCACCAATCAAATTGAGTCTTGATTCCTGGGGGGGTGGGGGGGGGTGGGGGGGTGGTCATACAACACATCCTTAAGTTAAGGTCTGAGGTTTGACCGCTGAACCTAGGGACCATCCATAAAGTACATACGCATAAATCCTCGCAAAAATGTAACCCCACCCCAACATGTATGCATATGGTACATGTCGAGATGGTACCTGTACGCATAAATGGAATGAACTATGCTGTGTCTTTCAAAACGGATGAATACACTCATTATATGTATCTCAATGTAATGTTTGTTTGGTGATCGATATTCAACGTTAACACTGTTCGGGTCACTTGAAACCACAGAAAAAACATAACCGGTCATATTGTCTGGGAGGAATACATCACTGTGTTTTAGTATCTCATGGTTGACTTACAGGTGAGCGCAAATCAAATGGAATAGAAACTGACTTGAAGAAAGGGTCAAACAAAATCCAGTGGACAGTATGCAGAATTTTCTGTCTAAGAATTTATCTGGAATAACAAAAGGCCGATGCAAAAATAAATAATGAACACAGGATAAAAATGTGTCCCTAGCCAGGATTCAAACTTGGGTCAGTTAACAGAGAATCTGACGCACTGCTTGCTGTGCCATAGAGACATATGTATGTTTGAATGTGTTATATAATGCGTATCTAATGCGCATGTACGCATTTGCCAGTGACCCCTCCTGTTCGTATGCATCATGTATGCAAATCAGTCACACACCCCTACTTGTGCCATGCATACATAATTAATGGTTGTCCCCTTCCCATACATAGGGTATACTTAAGTTTAATGATAATTTAGCTCAAAATATACAACAAAAAACAAAAAGAAAATGATTGTCTTCTTGGTTTAAAAAGACCTTCTACATCAATAACAGTGTTATTATGCTAATATTTTGCATCTATGTGTTTTTCACTGCAGAAATGTTTACACTGATTTCAGGCTAATAGGAATGCTGCCGAATGAATAACAATAATAAAAGTAAATTGTAGTTTATGACAACGGCTTGTGGAGCTGTTACCTTTCTCTATGCACTGTAACCATGGTCATCTGTGCAGAGTGCCAAGACTGCATGTGTTTCAGGGATCCGATCATTGGCAGCAAGTCCTTCATCCCGACCTCGCCCTCACACAACAGTATTACGTCTAACAGCAGCCTTCCTGTAAATCGCAAAGCGCACAGGTTCTACAACAGCCAGTCGAGCCACCAACGTATTCCGAGCAACTGCATCACTTCCAAAGAACTGAATCACCACCTTTAATTGCTTGCACAAATCTGAATCTTGGCGTGTCTGGAATTTATTACCTGGAGGAGGAAGTATGTCTGCTAAATGATGAAGAGACTCAGCTGCTTCCTCAAAGAGCCTACGAAAAAAAAGTCAGAGTGAATCTCCCATTTTCAACTTCTTCCCTGTGCCTGTATTTAAACTTAACCTTTTAAACATGTGAAATAGAATAAGAAAGGAAAAACCGAGCACGCACTCCGTGTGTGAGGTGATCTCGGACAGCTGGTTTTGCTCCTCTTGCTCCTGCAGGGCATTGGCACAGCTGTCTACAGGAGATTCTGATTCTTCACCATCACTCTGCTGCATGCACAGCTCATCCCACTCAGAGCTACAAAACTACCAGGTGAAAAAACAACAAATGAAGCTTACGCAAAACACTGCCGCCATCAAGGTGCACTAAAATATGAATCTGTAAAATATCATTACACAACCCACATACACTGTCCAGGCCAAAGAGATGCAGCATCTGAATACTTGGAAGCCACAAATTGGATCATTACTGCAGTGAGTAATGTGTCTGTTGATGCAGGGAGTAGCTTCTCATTGATTAAAAGGAAACCCAAACTTAATAAAAGCTTGCATGCATAGCTAATGTCTGGTTTGATTAAAATGCAATGTTTCATGAACATTTTTTCATGTGGCGAACTTGTATATTAAAAAAAAAAAAAAAAATTAAATAAATAAATAAAAAACCCATTAACGCCGCATACAGGAAGTTGTTTGTGAACTGAATGTGGACAAAAGCACTTCGGACTTGTAATTGTGTTTCATTTTATTTCAAAGTTCACTACTTTATCTGATTTGTTTTCATTTTATAAATTACTTGCCTTATATGAACTGAGGGATTCATATTTTACTTTTTAATGCAGCCATGAGGTGGGAGGGGGGTAAGGGGGGGCACGAACCAGTGTCTCTCCCCCCCTTATGTTGGTCCCAAGCCCGGAGAAATGCAGAGGGTTGTGTCAGGAAGGGCATCCGACCTAAAACCAATGCCAAACTTTGATGATGCAAATCAGAAGTATTACCCCCATACCGGATCGTTCGAGACCCGGGTTAACAACGACCGCCATCAGTGCGGTCAATCAACAGGGTGCTGATGGAAATTGGACTACTGTTGGTCGAAGACGTCGAAGAAGGAGAGGCGGAAGGCGTGTCCGTAGGCAGAGAGAGAAGAGGAAAGGCATGAGTCGAGGACTGACAGTAGGGACTCTGAATGTTGGAACTATGACAAGAAAAGGTAGAGAGCTGGCTGACATAATGCAGAGGAGGAAGGTGGACATACTGTGTTGTTCAGGAGACCAGGTGGAAAGGTAGCAAAGCTAAAAGCTTAGGAGCAGGGTTTAAGCTGTTTTTTTCATGGTGTGGATGGGAAGAGAAATGGAGTAGGAGTTATCTTGAAGGAGGGGTTGGACAGGAATGTTCTAGAAGTGAAAAGAGTGTTAGACAGAGTGATGAGTCTCAAATTAGAAATTGAAGGCGTGATACTCAGTGTTGTTAGTGCTTATGCCCCACAGGCAGGATGTGAGCTAGAAGAGAAGGAGAGATTCTGGAGTGAGTTAGATGAAATGATGCAGAGTACCCCCAGAGGTGAAAGAGTGGTCATTGGGGCAGACTTCAATGGACATGTTGGTGCAGGCAACAGAGGGGACGAGGAAGTGATGGGCAGGTTTGGTATCCAGGACAGGAACGCAGGAGGACAGATGATAGATTTTGCAAAAAGGATGGAAATGGCTGTGGTGAATACTTTCTTCCAGAAGAAACAGGAGCATAGGGTGACTTATAAAAGCGGAGGTAGGAGCACACAGGTAGACTACATCTTGTGCAGGCGATGTAATTTAAAGGAAGTCAGTGACTGCAAAGTAGTAGTGGGTGAGAGTATTGCCAAACAGCATAGGATGGTGGTGTGCAGGATGACGCTGATGGTGAGGAAGGTGAAGAAGGCAAAGGCAGAGCAGAAGACAAAGTGGTGGCAGTTGAAAAAGGAAGAGTGTCGTGTTGTCTTCAAAGAGGAGTTGAAACAGGCTTTGGGTGGCCAGGAAGTGCTTCCAGATGACTGGACAACCACAGCAAATGTGATCAGGGAGACAGGTAGGAGAGTACTTGGTGTGTCCTCTGGAAGGAAAGTAGATAAGGAGACTTGGTGGTGGAATGAGGAAGTGCAGGAAATGTGTACAAAGGAAGAGGTTAACTAAGAAAAAGTGTGACACAGAGAGGACCGAAGAGAGTAAACAGGAGTACAGGGAGACACAGCGTAAGGTGAAAGTAGCAGTGGCTAAGGCCAAACAAAGGGCGTATGATGACTTGTATGAGAGGTTGGACAGTAAAGAGGGAGAAAATGATCTATACAGGTTGGCACAGCAGAGAAATAGAGAGGGGAAGGACGTGCAGCAAGTTAGATTGATAAAGGACAGAGAGGGAAATGTATTGACGGATGACAGAAGTGTGCTGGGAAGATGGAAAGAGTATTTGGAAGAGCTGATGAATGAGGGAGAAAAAAAAAAAAAAAAAAAAAAAAAAAGAGTAGAAGAGGTAACCGTTGAGGACCAGGATGTAGCAAAGATCAGCAAGTGTGAAGTGAGAAGGGCATTGAAGAGGATGAAAAATGGAAAGGCAGTTGGTCCTGATGATATACCTGTGGAGGTATGGAAGTGTCTAGGAGAGGTGGCAGTAGATTTTCTGACAAGAACATTCAACAAGGTCCTAGAGAGTGAGCAGATGCCGGAGGAGTGGAGGAGAAGTGTGCTGGTGCCCATTTTTAAGAATAAGGGAGACATGCAGAGTTGCGGCAACTACAGAGGGATAAAGTTGATGAGCCATACGATGAAGTTATGGGAAAGAATAGTGGAAGCTAGACTAAGGGCAGGGTCAGCATTTGTGAACAACAGTTTGGTTTCATGCCAAGAAAGAGCACCACAGATGCAATGTTTGCTTTGAGGATGTTAATAGAGAAGTACAGAGGAGGTCAGAGGGAACTGCATTGTGCCTTTGTGGATCTGGAAAAAGCATATGATAGGGTGCCAAGAGAAGAACTGTGGTATTGCATGAGGAAGTCTGGAGTGGCAGAGAAGTATGTTAGAGTGGTGCAGGACATGTATGAGAGATGTAAGACAGTGGTGAGGTGTGCTGTCGGTGTGACAGACGAATTCAAGGTGGAGGTGGGACTGCATCAAGGATCAGCTCTGAGCCCCTTCTTGTTTGCTATGGTGATGGACAGGCTGACAGATGAGGTGAGACAAGAATCTCCATGGACTATGATGTTTGCAGATGACATTGTGATCTGTAGTGAGAGCAGAGAACAAGTGCAGGAAAATCTAGAGAGGTGGAGGTATGCCCTGGAAAGCAGAGGAATGAAGGTTAGCCTCAGAAAATCAGAATACATGTGTGTGAATGAGAAGGACCCAGGAGAAACGGTGATGTTACAGGGAGCAGAGATAACGAAGGTGGAGGATTTTAAGTACTTAGGCTCAACAATCCAGAGCAATGGAGAGTGTGGAAAAGAGGTTGGAGTGTCAGGCTGGAATGGTTGGAGAAAAGTGTCTGGTGTGATGTGCGATAGGAGAATGTCAGCAAGAATGAAGGGAAAAGTGTATAAGACAGTGGTGAGGCCAGCGATGTTGTATGGCACTGAGGAAAAGGCAGGAGGCAGAGCTGGAGGTAGCGGAGATGAAAATGTTGAGGTTCTCTCTGGGAGTAACGAGGATGGATAGGATCAGAAATGAGTATATCAGAGGGACAGCCCATGTAAGATGTTTTGGAGACAAAGTCAGAGAGGCTAGATTGAGATGGTTTGGACATGTACAGAGGAGGGATAGCAAGTATATTGGCGGTAGGATTCTGAGGTTGGAACTACCGGGCAGAAGGCCTCGAGGAAGACCAAAGAAGAGATTTATGGATGTGGTGACGGAAGACATAACGGTCGTTGGAGTCAGAAAAGAAGACGCAGGGGACAGGGTGAGATGGAGGTGGATGATTTGCTGTGGCGACCCCTGAAGGGAGCAGCCGAAAGTAAAAGAAGGATTCATATTTTATTTTTTGTGATTTCACTCTCTCTCTCGCTCTTGTTCTCTCTCTCAAACGGCTAAATCAAACTATCAAATGGATTTTAGCAAGTTGTAACTTTGAAAATGCAAGTTAAAAAAAAAAATCCAGATAACGAAAATATACATGTTCATGCACAACAAGAGTTCAGTAGGCTTGCCTTTCATTCCACTAGAAACAACCACGCCAAAGCATGAGTCCCATGGTCATGGAATAAAGTCTTCATTTCAGAACAGTCATATTATTGGCATGCATCGACCAAAGCAAAACTACTGAGAGATCCGAAATAATTAGAATTAGATTACAAACGTTCCAACAAGGATACGCAATGCAATGGGATCTTGTAAGATTGGGACGGAATAGCTGTTTAGGTTAATCAGAATACAAGACATCAATTTGCTAGGAAGCATCAAGATCGGAATACTCTGGTGCAATAGGGTCATGTGATCTGATGAGTCCCGATTCACTCCGTCCCACAGCACAAGAGAAGACCGGATAAAAGGGGAGGAATGTACCCACCATGCATAGTGGTCACTGTACGAGGCGTGTATGAAAAGTTAAGCATCAGAAAAACTAAAAGGGATAAGGGATTTTTGATAATTTATTTTTCAACATAGTCCCCCCTCAAGGACTAAGCACTTGCTCCATCGGCACTGAAGCGCTTTTATCCAGGTGTAGAAGAACTCTTTTGTTTTGGACTCAAGAAACCCCTCAACTGCAGCTATGACATCATCATCACTGGCAAAATGGTGACCAGTCAAGGCTTTTTTCATTTGGAGGAAGAGATGGAAGTCGGAGGGGGCCAGGTCTGACAAATAAGGTGGATGGGGAACAAGTTTAAATCCATAATCGTGAATTGTTGCCATGGCAGCCACTGAGGTGTTGGCTGGTGCATTGTCTTGGTGGAAGAGGATTCCTCTTGTGAGAAATCCTGCCCCCCCCCCAAAATTTCTGAACAAATTTCTTTTTTCTCCATTTTCACTGAATCATTTACCCTTGCTTATTCATTAAAAAAAAAAAAAAATCTGCAAAAACTAAGCAGCATGTTAGAATCTTAAAATTTGGCAGGAGTACTTAGAAAAGATTGAACTTTCAAAGAATCATAGGTTTGAACATGCATCAACGCTTCTTTTACACGATGCTTAAAACATTCCTACGCCCCTTGTACAAGCCTCCGGAGGAGGCGTTAAGCCTTGTTCACATCGGAAGTGACAAGCAACAAGCAAACATGCCAAGTCAGCAAGCATGTGCAAAAAAAGTGAGTGGGTGCAGAATTCAACGGAGCTGAACTTTGACACGTCAAGAGTCAAGCGAACACCAATCAGAGCTTAAAGATCCATAAGAAGTGTGAAACAGTTGGCATTTCCTATGAGTGTATGTTCATATACCAGTCCTTCTCAAAAAATTAGCATATTGTGATGAAGTTCATTATTTTCTGTAATGTTCTGATAAACATTAGACTTTCATATATTTTAGATTCATTACACACAACTGAAGTAGTTCAAGCCTTTTATTGTTTTAATATCGATAATTTTGGCAAAAAAATAAAGAAAAACCAAAAATCTCTATCTCAAAAATTAGCATATTTTATCTGACGAAGAAAAAAAGTTTTTAATACAAAAAAGTCAACCTTCAAATAATTATGTTCAGTTATGCACTCAATACTTGGTCGGGAATCCTTTTGCAGAAAGAATGCAGCGTGGCATGGAGGCAATCAGCCTGTGGCACTGCTGAGGTGTTATGGAGGCCCAGGATGCTTCGATAGCGGCCTTAAGCTCATCCACAGTGTTGGGTCTGGTGTCTCTCAACTTTCTCTTCACAATATCCCACAGATTCTCTATGGGGTTCAGGTCAGGAGAGTTGGCAGGCCAATTGAGCACAGTAATACCATGGTCAGTAAACCATTTACCAGTGGTTTTGGCACTGTGAGCAGGTGCCAGGTCGTGCTGAAAAATGAAATCTTCATCTCCATAAAGCTTTTCAGCAGAACGAAGCATGAAGTGCTCCAAAATCTCCTGATAGCTCGCTGCATTGACCCTGCCCTGAATAAAACACAGTGGACCAACACCAGCAGCTGACATGGCATCCCAGACCATCACTGACTGTGGGTACTTGACACTGGACTTCAGGCATTTTGGCATTTCCTTCACCCCAGTCTTTGGCACCTTGATTTCATCCAAAAAAAGTACTTTGGACCACTGAGCAACAGTCCAGTGCTGCTTCTCTGTAGCCCAGGATAGGCGCTTCTGCCACTGTTTCTGGTTCAAAAGTGGCTTGATCTGGGGAAAGCGGCACCTGTAGCCCAGTCCACTGCTTCCACAGGTCCCCCAAGGTCTGGAATCAGCCCTTCTCCACAATCTTCCTCAGGGTCCGGTCACCTCTTCTGGTTGTGCAGTGTTTTCTGCCAAACTTTTTCCTTCCCACAGACGTCGTACTGAGGTGCCTTGATACAGCACTCTGGGAACAGCCTATTCGCTCAGAGATTTCTTTGTGTCTTACCCTCTTGCTTGAGGGTGTCAATGATGGCCTTCTGGACAGCAGTCAGGTCGGCAGTCTTACCCATGATTGCGGTTTTGAGTAATGATCCAGGCTGGGAGTTTTTAAAAGCCTCAGGAATCTTTTGCAGGTGTTTAGAGTTAATTGGTTGATTCAGATGATTAGGTTAATAGCTCGTTTAGAGTACCTTTTCATGATGGGCTAATTTTTTTGAGATAGGAATTTTGGGTTTTCATGAGCTGTATGCCAAAATCATCAGTATTAAAACAATAAAAGACCTGAAATATTTCAGTTGGTGTGCAATGAATCTAAAATATGAAAGTTTAATTGTTATCAGTACATTACAGAAAATAATTAACTTTATCACAGTATGCTAATTTTTTTAGAAGGACTAGTACACGGTTCCACGATTAATGGGGACCGAGATCCCCATGCGACCATCTAAATCTGCAAAGGAGTACCACCCGCCCACTGATGTATACGTACATGTATATACAGTATGCCCTTGACTATTCGCGGTTTTGCACCCACGGTTTGAGTATTCACTGACTGCCGAGCAACCGGCACGTGATTCAAATTCAGCCAATGGCTGTCCCCGTTCTCCTGACTGGTTGAGCTGATGTCCCGCCCCTTTTTCCTCATTCGTGCACAAGTCGTCAATGAGCCTCTTTTTTTGTTTGTGTTTTAATTACCAGTTCAGCTCTATATGGCTAAGCGATAGAAAACGCTGGATGTCTCTTCTGAAGAAATAAGACTTTCTCCTGAGAAACGATGGTTTTCTCTGAACTGTTGTATTAAAATCTTTTTCAATTATTATTCCAGTACAGTACCCAAGTTCATGTTTATGCGTGAGATTTTATGTTCTGTAGCATGTTAACAGACGATACCAAAAGGATAAACTTTATTACAGTACTCTTCATGTCCTTTTACATTGAAGTTGGAGTGATGTCTCCAAGATGGTGCTGCCCAGAGGGCGACGTTGCAGAGTTCTCAGAGTCAAATTGTTTCTTTGTTCGTTTTAATTTGTTTTGTTTGTTCATGTTTTGCACTATGCTCGTCTACGACCGGTCAACTCTACTACAGCTATAAGACTGGAGTATCTTTGGGCGTGTATAACTAAACAGAGCTAACAATGCTGTTAGCAGAGCTAACAATGCTATGGTAGGCAGCTCAATGCGAGCCGCATCCCAGCTAGCAATAAGCCCAGGCGGCAAGGGGCCGAACGCCGTATAGCCAGCTGGTATAAATCACCTTATCAGGTGTACTCTCCTCGAGCCATGTTTCACAGAAACACAGTCCTGTAGATCCCTCTGCCCTGCAATCTGAGCATGAAGCTCATCCATCTTGTTTCGCAGGGACTGAACATTTTCAAGTAGTATGGCCGGAAGTGCTAACCAGCCCTCTGAGAACTGCTACTTTGCTTAGCCCGTAACCGCTAGCATTGAGCTGCCATATTAGCTCACGATAGAAGTTGCGTGCTTAGTTGCCCGAAGTTGAAGCTGCTCATAGCTGTCGTAGGGTCGACCGATCATCGTGCAAAACATGAACAAACAAATAAAACAAACAAAGAAACAATTTGACTGAGAACTCTGCGACGTTGCCCTCTCGGCAGTGCCATCTTGGAGACATCACTCCAAGTTCAATGTAAAAGGACATGAAGCGTAATAAAGTTTATCCTTTTGGTATCATCTTTTAAACATGCTACAGAACTTAAAATCTCACGCACAAACATTCTCAGAATTAACTTAGGTATCGTACTGGAATAATAATTGAAAGATTTAAAACGAGTGCTTTACAACAGTATTAGCTGTATAATATATATATTTTAAAATGAGTAAAAATTGAAAAGCTTTTCTTAAACACATTCTATAGACAGTCTTGCTCATTAATACAGTATTAATGTAGTAAAATATAGTCAAGATTAAGAAGCATATTTTCGCGCATCTAATCGATGCATAGTATTTTACTTTCGGCTGTTCATTCGCGCATGTGACATTTTACATGGGGTCTTACTTCCGGGTACAGAACTCGCAAATTATCTCGATTCACGGGAGGGCTCGGAACCGAACCCCCGCGAATGTCGAGGACCTACTGTAATATCAATAAATACATATTCAATGCTATAAATGCTTATAATAAACGTTAAAAAAAATAACAAGCTGTAAATAAAATATAAATACACACATACAGATGGTATTGCATGAGATGACGACGACACACGCGCGCAACAACGTAACAAGTTTTGATGGGAGATTTTGGGTTCTTTTTTTTTTTGCATAATTGGCCTTCTTTTTGTGGCATTTTCCTTAACGTTTTCACCTACTCCTCCTTAATTTCCTTATTTTTTTAATTCGATGAACATTTATTTATTTAAAAAAACTGCGATACACTGAAGCCACATGAATTGAAGCAGCATGTGGCAAGGGATCCCTGTGTGTGTGTGTGTGTGTATATATACACGCACACACACATGTGTCACATAGTGGTGACATGGTGGTATAGGGCACTGGACCGCTGATCCTAAGGTTGGGGGTTCGAGTCCCACTCTCCACAAGGTTGTGAGGGATCCCTGTATGTTCATTTAGAACTGCACGGAATGTACATTATATGAATCGGGTAGTAACTCATTCACATGTTTTTGCTAATGTCTTACCCCACTGAATTGTTTTGAGATACATTAACAAAAATAATTAAATCACTACATAAAAACTGTGAGGTTCAGAATAAACTACTGCTGAAGTCTCACACTCTGGCATCAATAAACTATTTTGATTCTTATCGTAATGATACTGGGCTTGCATCATTGGGTGAACCCTGCAGGAGCAGTGACATCATGAAGCTCTTTCTCAAACAATCAGCGGAGAGCCAACTGTTCACAGTTGGTGCAAAAGATTCTTGATTCTATACTTGCTGTGTGATAATAAGAATGTATATAATGAAAACAACAAAGATAATATAAGCTCTTGATGACCTGCTGTAGCGAAGTGTGACTGTGCTCAGTTTCACTCAAAGATTTTGAAGCAGGAAACATGTGAGGATGTTACCAAGGCAACAAGAGTTGAGAGGGGAAGCAATCGGCCTTTCTCGCTAGGCAATGCCGTGTGTTGCTAAGCTATGAGCATGTCGTTTGTCACTTACTGCGTGAATGCTGTGTTATGATCTGGGATTGCTTTAATTGTCCAGGTCACGACTCAGCAATATTATCCATTAATGAAATAACATCAGCTGATGACCTGAATGTTCTGACTGACCAAATGATCCTAGTAATAGGAATTTTCTTCTTCCAGAGTGATGCGGTCATAAAACACATGCAAGTTGTTAATATGTGGTTCAGGGAGCAAAATAAATTATTTTCCACACATGAATTAGCATCACAGAATCCTCACCATAACCCCCCCCAACATTTTAACCCTAACAAGGCCATTCTGGGTACAAGAGACCACAGGGCGATTTACTTTAGCTTGTATGTTTTGAATTTATAAAAAAAAAAAAAAAAAAAAAAAAGTGTTGTTGGGTCACTGCATTCCTCAGGTAAACAGTAGTGTACATTTTGGAATGGTGAGAGAGAAGTGTCTGGTGTGATTTGTGATAGGAGTGAGCCGGGAAAATGAAAGGAAAAGTGTACAAGATGGTGATGAGGCCAGTGATGTATGGTTTGGAAACAGTAGCACTAAGGAAAAGACAATGAAATGAAAATGTTGAGGTTATCTTTGGGAGTAACGAGGATGGATAGAATCAGGAATGAGTACATCAGAGGGACAGCACATGTTAGAGGTTTTGGAGACAAAGTCAGAGAGTTTAGATTGAGATGGTTTAGACATTTACAAAGGAGGGATACTGAGTATATTGGTAGTAGGATGCTGAGGTTGGAACTACCAGGTAGAAGGCCTAGAGGAAGACCAGAGAAGATTTACGGATGTGGTGAAGGAGGACATGAAGGTAGCTGGTGTAAGAAAAGAAGATGCAGAGGATCGGGTGGGATGGAGGCAGATGATTCGCTGTGGCGACCCCTGAAGGGAACAGCCGAAAGGAAAAGAAGAGGAGGCGAGTTTTAGATGGCTTGTTTTGTATATTCCAGGATATGCCTTGTGTTCCATTGGACTCTAAATTTACTCAGCATAAACTGTAAACTGTTAATTTGTGTACGTCACTAATTGAGAAGTGAAACTGTAGAGAAACGGCAAAAAGACAGATTCTCAGTTGCAGAAGTCATATGAATAGATGTGCGATTGTATGATATAACAACTTGTATGATACAACACCAAGTACAGATATTGTACTAAGAGACTGCACTCTTTGTTGCTACTGTACAATTATTGAGTTCATGGGGGTCCAATGGACCTTATGGGTTATTACTACACTATAGCTGATATTTTGCCAAAACACGCCCAACACACACTTATTTATGGCAGGGTAATTAAGCAGATTTTGTTTGAAAAGGTATCTTCATATTTGGACTGAAATGTAATGAAAAAAAAAAAAATCCCAAGGTTGGGGCTCCAAGTCCCCCTATCCATCAGTGGGTTCTCATTGCTGTCCCCAAAGCAGCCAACTGGGTTAATAAAGGTCGGCCATGTCTCTCACTGTCTCGGGTGACAGGGCTGTAGAAGAATCATTGCTGACTTTCAAGAGTAGCTGCATAGCCGCCACTGTGGTTATGCCCTACGATGGCCTGTAGAGCTGTCCAGGGTGTACAGAAATGGGTGCCAACCTCCCTGCGACCCCAAATACATACAGTAGGCCCTTGACCACTCGCAGTTTTGCACTCACGTCCCTGCATACAGTACTCGCAGATTGCCGACTGACCCGAAAGTAACTTGCACATGATTCAAATTCAGCTAATGGCGGTTCTCCTTCCCGCTGATTGGTTGAGATTATATGTATACACCCCTTTTTTCTCATTCACGCACATGCTGTCAATGTGCATTTTTTTTGTGTGTCTTAATTACCATTGTTATGATACATCTCTAGGATGCTCCTGAACACATCATCAGTGATGTAACCTGAGGTCCTCGGATGTTTCGGGTCTTTCAACATCAGACACCCTCGCCCAGGCGACCCAGCCATGGTTGATCAGACTCGACTTGTGTTCAGGTGGCTTTTGCTTTCCATGGATCTCCTCTCCTAATCCACAGCCATCTCGAGGCTTTCTCTGCTTCCTCAGTGATCCTCTTGATGGCTCTTCCCCTCTCTATCCCCGTAATGCCCAGCACACTCAAGGTTTTATAGAGTGATTGGCCTGCGAACCCTCTGCAGCCAACCTCGATGGGCATACACTGTGCCTTCCAGCCCTGCTTACGGCAGCCTACGACCAGATCTTCATATTTGGTCTTCTTTCTCTCATGGGCCTCATCCAGTCGGTCCTCCCATGGCACGGTGAGCTCCATCAAGATGATGCTCTTTGTCTCCTTTGACACCAGGAGGATGTCTGGCCTCAGGGTGGTTGAGACAATACACTGGGGGAACTCGAGTTGTTTCTCCAGGTCAACAGACAGCTGCCAGTCTTTTGCGGTTGCCAGTAGCCCCGATGAGTTCCTGGCTCCTGTGGTTTTTCCCAACTTCTCGCCCGCCTTCACAAAAGTGATCAACTGAGTGGTGGGGCAGGACCGTCTGCTGCTTTTGCTGATTCCCATGCTGATGACTTCCGCAATGGGTTTCAGAACCTGGTTGCGGAGCCAGGTGTCCCGCCCCTGCCCAAGGGCTACTGGACAGCAGCTCAGAATGTGCTCCAACGTGCCTCTGCCTGGGCACTGCGGGCAGTTGGGAGACTCTATTCTACCCCAAATGGAGAGGTTTGATGGAATGGGCAGAATGTCATAGACCGCTTGGACAAGGAACTTTATTCGGTGCGGCTCTGCCCGCCAAAGCTCTGCCCATGTGACTTTTCGTTCCATGGCCTGCTCCCACCTTGTCCAGGCACCCTTGCTGCCTTAGGCCGACTGCTCCTCCTCTCCTCCACTTCTGCCTTAACCTCCTCCTGCACCAATCGCCGTCTCTCCTTCCCCTTGGCCTTCTCATACTGTGGCGTTGTACATGTTCCCAGACCAGCCCTACCGTGGGTCACTGCTCCAACCAGGGCTCTGTGTCGTATCCGCAATTCAGCGTGTGTGACAGCTTCATCGGCTCTCCACTTCCTACCGGTTTTCACTCTGACCCCTGCCTGGGCCACCTTAGGGTCGCTGGAGTCCCGGTACATCATCACTTGCCTTTGTCACCTTAAACTCCTCCTCTAGTGATCTCAGAGGCAGTTGGAGCTTGGTGTTGCGTCCATAGAGAGCGATGCTACTAAGACTCCTAGGCAGACCCAGCCACCTCCTGAGGAAACTGCTAACCTTCCTCTCTAGGCCCTCCACGATTGAAATTGGAACCTCGTAGATGAGTAGAGGCCACAGCACTTTGGGCAGGATGCCATGTTGATAAATCCAGGCCTTGAACTTCCCGGGTAGCCCAGACCGGTCCACTGTTCTCAACCAGCTCTCCAGCTCCTGACAGGTTTCTTGAATGGATGCTGAATCCTGAAGGCTGCTGTTAAACGCCCTGCGTCTTCTCTGGCTAAGCGCCAGAAAAAGGTAATGACGTTGGATGTCTCTTATGAAGAAATAAGACTTTCTCCTGAAGAAACGACAGTTTCTTCTGAAGTGCCTGAAAATGATTAATCATCTGGACTGTTGGAAAGCACTGTAGTATGTGTTTTTCAATTATTACTCCAGTACAGTACCTAAGTTAATGTTTAGAATGTTTGTTTGTGAGATTTTATGTACTGTGCAGTAGTATGTGTATCCAAATTTATCCTTTTTGTATCCAGTTTATTACGCTTCATGTACAGCAGTTATAATGCAATGCCTCCCTCTCGTGGGCGTCTGATAAGCATTTATGGCAACTACTGTACTGTGGTATGTTAATCGAAGTTTATCGCTTTTCTAGCCAGTTTATTACACTTCATATTCATACACACATACCTAAGTTAATGTACAATGTGTGTGTGATTTTATGTATTGTGGTGTAGCATGCTTATCTTTGTTTTATTTATCCAATTTACTATACTTTGTTGTTTTATGTTCTTTTTGTTATGGTCTGT
Source organism: Plotosus lineatus (assembly GCA_024760905.1). Taxonomy (NCBI): domain Eukaryota; kingdom Metazoa; phylum Chordata; class Actinopteri; order Siluriformes; family Plotosidae; genus Plotosus; species Plotosus lineatus. The sequence continues at coordinate 50,492,619 of CM045728.1, forward strand.
GTTTTTGGGGGACTTGGATTTTGACAGCTGTGCTCATTTAACTGTTTTCTTTCCACTCCGGGTGAGCAGCGAGCGAGAGAGATTTTTCCGCCACAGGGGTTTGTAATCCAGGAACAGAAATCACAGCTGAAGTAAGAGACGGTGGATGAGATTTGTGATGCACTCCACCGAAAGTAGGTGCTTTTTTTTATAAGTGATACACGGAGCTTGTGAGACGAATTGCAGCTTATCAGAACTTTCGTGAGTAAGTTAAGTGAGCAAGTGCGCGTTGAATACTTGTTCAGTATACATATGGCTGCAGCCGTTCCCTGCTTCGTCAGATAAATATGCTTTGTCTTTATAAAAATACAAAGAGGATTTGAACACATTTCATTTTCTGAACCGCTTAATCATAATTAGGGTTGCGGGGAGGCTGGAGCACCACAGATGCAGTGTTTGCCTTGAGGATGTTAATGGAGAAGTTCAGAGAAGGTCAGAGGGAGCTGCATTGTGCCTTTGTGGATCTGGAGAAAGCATATGACAGGGTGCCGAGAGAAGAACTGTGGTATTGCATGAGGAAGTCTGGAGTGGCAGAGAAGTATGTTAGAGTGGTGCAGGACATGTATGAGAGATGTAAGACAGTGGTGAGGTGTGCTGTCGGTGTGACAGAAGAGTTCAAGGTGGAGGTGGGACTGCATCAAGGGTCAGCTCTCAGCCCCTTCTTGTTTGCTATGGTGATGGACAGGCTGACAGACGAGGTTAGACAAGATTCCCCATGGACTATGATGTTTGCAGATGACATCGTGATCTGTAGTGAGAGCAGAGAACAAGTGCAGGAAAATCTCGAGAGGTGGAGGTATGCCCTGGAAAGGAGGGGAATGAAGATTAGCCTCAGTAAGACAGAATACATGTGCATGAATGACAAGGACCAAAGAGGAACGGTGAGATTACAGGGAGCAGAGATAAGAAAGGTGGAGGATTTTAAGTACTTAGGCTCAACAATCCAGAGCAATGGAGAGTGTGGAAAAGAGGTCAAGAAGCGTGTGCAGGCAGGTTGGAATGGTTGGAGAAAAGTGTCCAGTGTGATATGTGATAGGAGGGTATCGGCAAGAATGAAAGGAAAAGTGTACAAGACGGTGTTGAGGCCAACGATGTTGTACGAGTTAGAAACAGTAGCCCTGGGGAAAAGACAGGAGGGCCCACGTAAGATGTTTTGGAGACAAAGTCAGAGAGGCTAGATTGAGATGGTTTGGACATGTACAGAGGAGGGATAGTGAGTATATTGGTAATAGGATGCTGAGGCTGGAACTACCAGGCAAAAGGCCTAGAGGAAGACCAAAGAGACGATTCATGGATGTGGTGAAGGAGGACATGAAGGTCGTTGGTGTAAGAGAACATGCAGCAAAGGATAGGGTGAGATGGAGGCAGATGATTCGCTGTGGTGACCCCTGAAGGGAAAAGCCGAAAGGAAAAGAAGAAGAAGGAGGCTGGTGATTTTATTTTTTCTTTAATCTACATGTTTTTGTTGCAAACAGAGTTGTAATTTAATTGTCTCTGCAGTCGTTTAAATCAATGAAAACACATTGTTTTATATTAACAAAGGAAAAAGGGGAAAAACATTATATGCAGTGTTATTTGATTTTAAATGTCAAAAAAGGATTTGTGGCTCCCAGTGTTTTCTTTAATGTGAAAAACGTGTCCAAATGGCTCTTTGAACGGTAAAGGTTGCCGACCCCTGAACTAGAAGTATACCGAATACTAAGGCAGGTTCCATTGTGATGATGACCTTGTTTCATACAACATTCACTTTAGCACGTCTGCAGCAAAACGTTTTTCCTTCCTGAATCATATCAAGTAGTTCTACTTTTTCCAGGCAGCATCATTACCTTTTTCTGGCACTTCGGCGCCTTACCAGTGGCCTGAAAAGGTGCACAGCATTTGGGTGGCATGATGGAGCTTAACTGTAACTAAAAACACACAAAAAAGCGCACATTTGTGGGGCGCTCCGCCGAAGACACCGGAGCTTTTGAGATGGGTAGCGGCTCATCTAGACATCCGATCTATCAAGCAGGTAAGTGCGCTTTGAATACTTGTTTAGTATCAACATTCTCCTGTTTACTTGAGGGATCGGAGGTCCGGATGAACAGTGTTTTACCCACATTCGGCGGAGTACACCACATTTATTAAACATTTACCGAATTAAGCAACTTTAAAAACGAAAAATAAGCTGCAATGAGCACTTTCAGAAAAACTCACAAACCAACAGTACAGCTCTGTGTGACAAACGAGCTTTATAAGTACAGTTCTATGGAGAACCAATGGGAGGCCAGCGGGGCGGGATGTTGGGAAACAGCCAATGGAGAGCAACTCATGCATTGTTTGAATGGCACGTTTGGCGCTTTTCATAAGAACAAGTTGCTTTGTATACAGAGGACAAAAATTCAGTAAAATGTTTTTCGTATACAGATGCTTACTTTTTACAGATACTTACGTTTTTAAATGGTTCCGGATGGCCGAACATAAGTTGAAATTAAACGCAAGTTGTTACAGTGAGGTATGACTCTCATACTGTACTATACATCCATAAATACCATTACCGTATCTCATAAAACACCCCTAATTCAATTATTATTAACATAGCATTGTAAAAGAATATCAAATATATCAACATGAATTTCAAATAAGTTACTTATTTATACCGAGTTACTTTATATGAAGCTTAAAACAGTCAATCAACGCTTACAATATGTGAAGCGCTCAATACAGAAAGTAGTGTACTTGCTGTGGGTTATACAGACTTCTGGTCTTTCAAGTGCACAAGGGTGCCGATGAACTCGTTTAGAACACAGCCTGCACTGTGTGAATCCCAGCAAAGCAGAGAGTTCTTTCTTTTGTGTAAGTAAGTAAACTTTATTCAAGAGATGCATACAAAGAACAAGTACAAATCCTAATGAATATTAATATAAACATAAAGTATACACTCTTAGGATTCTGCAAAAAGATAATAAATATAAATATTGTGCCGGTCTGAGCTGATAGTTAATTCATCTCTGTGTATGAGACTTGCACCCATGCTAGTAGGCTTACACTTCTGACCAAGCATATTTGCTTCGGGTTACAGCAAAACAGTGTAAACACATTTTAACACAAGGGTAACACGCTATATAACATTATATATATACACGCACACACACACATACAAAAAACCATAACGTGAACACAAGACGGGAAGCGTCTGTACTGGATTTTTTGTATTCAGGGGTTTTTGTAAGAAGGGGGCCGACTGTGTGCGTGTATATGTGTGTGTGTGTGTGTATATATATATATATATATATATATATAAAAAACACACGTCCTTCTCAAAAAATTAGCATCTTGTGATAAAGTTCATTATTTTATGTAATGTACTGATAAAAATTAAACTTTCATATATTTTAGATTCATTGCACACCAACTGAAACATTTCAGGTCTTTTATTGTTTTAATACTGATGATTTTGGCATACAGGTCATGAAAACCCAAAATTCCTCTCTCAAAAAAATTAGCATATTTCATCCAACCAATAAAAAAATGTTTTTAATACAAAAAAGTCAACCTTCAAATAATTATGTTCAGTTATGCACTCAATACTTGGTCGGGAATCCTTTTGCAGAAATGACTGCTTCAATGCGGCGTGGCATGGAGGCAATCAGCCTGTGGCACTGCTGAGGTGTTATGGAGGCTCAGGATGCTTCAATAACGGTCTTAAGCTCATCCACAGTGTTGGGTCTGGTGTCTCAACTTTCTCTTCACAATATCCCGCAGATTCTCTATGGGGTTCAGGTCAAGAGAGTTGGCAGGCCAATTGAGCACAGTAATACCATGGTCAGTAAACCATTTACCAGTGGTTTTGGCACTGTGAGCAGGTGCCAGGTCGTGCTGAAAAATGAAAATCATCTCCATAAAGCTTTTCAGCAGATGGAAGCATGAAGTGCTCCAAAATCTCCTGATAGCTAGCTGCATTGACCCTGCCCTTGATAAAACACAGTGGACCAACACCAGCAGCTGACATGGCACCCCAGACCATCACTGACTGTGGGTACTTGACACTGGACTTCAGGCATTTTGGCATTTCCTTCTCCCCAGTCTTCCTCCAGACTCTGGAACCTTGATTTCCGAATGACATGCAAAATTTGCTTTCATCCGAAAAAAATACTTTGGACCACTGAGCAACAGTCCAGTGCAGCTTCTCTGTAGCCCAGGTCAGGCACTTCTGCCGCTGTTTCTGGTTCCAAAGTGGCTTTACCTGGGGAATGCGGCACCTGTAGCCCATTTCCTGCACACGCCTGTGCACGGTGGCTCTGGATGTTTCTACTCCAAACTCAGTCCACTGCTTCAACAGGTCCCCCAAGGTTTGGAAATCGGCCCTTCTTTCACTTTTTCCTTCCCACAGACGTCCCACCGAGGTGCCTTGATACAGCACTCTGGGAACAGAATATTCGCTCAGAGGTTTCTTTCTGTGTCTTACCCTCTTGCTTGAGGGTGTCAATGATGGCCTTCTGGACTGCAGTCAGGTCGGCAGTCTTACCCATGATTGCGGTTTTGAGTAATCAACCAGGCTGGGAGTTTTTAAAAGCCTCAGGAATCTTTTGCTTGTGTTTAGAGTTGATTCGTTAATTCAGATGATTAGGTTAATAGCTCGTTTAGAGTACCTTTTCATGATATGCTCATTTTTTGAGATAGGAATTTTGGGTTTTCATGAGCTATATGCCAAAATCATCAGTATTAAAACAATAAAAGACCTGAAATATTTCAGTTGGTGTGCAATGAATCCAAAATATATGAAAGTTTAATTTTTATCAGTACATTACAGAAAATAGTGAACTTGATCACAATATGCTCATTTTTTGAGAAGGACTAGTGTATATATGTTGTATGGTGTTTATATTTATATTGTAGATATTTATATTAAAATTATTTTAATAATTTATATAGTTAGTTTATATTATAGTGTTTAAATATTTTATCAATAAATATCACAGTACAAAATTAAAAAAAGTTTTTCTTAATCACTACATTTTACTACATTATTACTGTATTAATGAGTAAAACTGTATAGAATGTGTTCAAGAAGCACATTTTAGCGCATGTAATATCATACATAGGGTTTTACTTCCGGGTACAGAACATGTGGATTTTCTTGATTCGCAGGAGAGGCTAGAACCAAACCACCGCAAATAACGGGGGCCTACTTTAATGAATAAACAAATTACAATTTTTCTGAATCTTATTCAAATCTAGTCTCTATTTCCAACAATTTCAGTGAAATGCTAAAAATATTACCATCACCACTTGCATCTCACTGAAATATTCTATGCAACTGGGAAATGTATGAGAACTAAACCATACAACCGTACATTGTGAACACTAACCAAGAATATTGAGGAATGGGGTCCAATTGATCCCAAACAGCCTTGAATGTAGAAAGATGCTTCTGAAAGATACATTCGTCATAATCAAGTTGTATGGGGTTTTTATATTTATATACCCATTCCAACACATGGATTCATGGGACACTTTCAGCAACTATGCTGGTCACTGTCGTGGTTATAATGGCATTATTTTTATCTGATCCATGATTATGCAAAGTTATGTGAAACTGGTCCTACTGACTTGCAGTTGTGAGAAATGATTAAAAGTGCTTTCACCGCCATGTATTATACTTTTTTGTAATGAGTTCTTGTGCTTTTCAGCTGAAAAGCTGTACAGAGATTTTATTTATTTATTTGTTTCCACACGAAATTGATGCGATTATATCTAGCTGCACATATACAGTATTTCTATGAAAATAATTCACCAGCACTGCTTTATCTTCATGCCCAGTTGCTACAAGAAGCTTAGAGATTATGTTTGTATACCTGATTAGGTAGAAGCTAATTATACCATCTCTGAATTCATTCCTTTTGGCAGAAATATGCTGAAAATATGTTGCCCGAGTCTATTCTCATAATTTACGGACAATAAACTAATACTTGAGTCATGTTCTTCATATTTGATTTCTATTAAATATTTCTCAGCTTCATAATATTCTTCACATTTAAAATTCCAAACAATCAACTCCCAACCTATTAAGGACTTCTGCCATATCCATAATTCAAAGCACATTTGTGCAGAATGAGCAATGACTCTACAGAAACAGGTGCTCTATGATAAGAGGAATTGGAAGAAAAAAAACTAAGAAGCTACTCATATCAGACAGGCAACAGGCTCTTTGAATAATGCTCAATAAAAAGCACTTCAGGGAACTGTTGAAACAAAGACTTTCTGCCCAGAGTGGAAAAATATGATGCTCTGGTGGGATATTATTAGTACAGTAGTTTAAAAATAAAGCATTTGATTACACCTTGAACATTTTTGTAGGTTTCATAACAAAGAGAAAACCATTTCAATAATACCGCAGTTCTTTTACATGATTGCAGCAAATGTCTCATTGACGGTCATTAGTAAGATCAGTGCAATCAGAATAGAAAGAACAGCCTTTTAAGGGTATACCGCAAAGTCATGATGATCAGTTAGAATTCAACTGTGAACCATCACAGCAAAGCGGGTATTAAGTCAGAAATTATTAAATACTTTGTTGAACTTGACACAGTTTATCAAAGTTGCTCAAGCCCCGTTGCTACGGGCCATTCGGTCTCTGTATCACCGGAGACAAAGCTTGGTCTGCATTGGTAACAACAGGTTGAATTTGTTTCCAGTGAGCGTTGGAGTCCGCCAAGCCTGTCCTTTGTCACTGATTCTGTTCATAATTTTTTATGGACAGAATTTCTAGGCACTGCTGTAGCATTGAGGCGGATCTTGTTTGGTAGCCATTGGATCTCGCCTCTAGTTGCGGTGGCTCAGGTATCTGGTTAAAATGCCTCCTGAACACCTTCCCGGCGTGGCGTTTTGGGCATGTCCAACTGGTAAGAGACCCTAGAACACGTTAGAGGGATTATGGCTCTCGACTGGTCTAGAAACGCCTCGGTGTCCCCCCCAGAAGAGCTGGAGGAAGTGGCTGGGGAGAGGGATGTCTGGACCCCATTGCTTAGGCTGTTTCCCCCTTGACCCAACCCAGAATTAAATGGATGATGGCTGAAATTTCCTGGTAGGATTTGGTAAGTTACTCCAAAGCCAGATAATTACGTTTGTAAATTTGGTACCCTTTAAAAGCTTAGGGTATCAGCTACAGAATGGTGCCAATAACTCAAAATTAATTATTTCCAACTTAATACCCACTCAGCTGTGCCTGTGATGGTTCACGATTATGCCGTATAACCTTGGAAAATACTAAGAGTTCAAAAAAAACATCTACTGCTTTCCAGTTTATAAATCTGACAATGCTAAGAGCATGCGGAAGAATAGAGCTCTATTTGAGTGAAAAATGAATGGTACAGCCATAAAACACTCATAAGGCTCTACACACCCCCACACCAATCTCACCTGTGTCAGGCCACACGTTGCTTGAATAGCAAAGAACCATTTTTGGGAGGCAGGAGTTCCACTCAGAGAGCAAGCTAAGGAGCAAATCACACAGACATAAACAAACAAACTGATGAGAGGACAGAAACAAAGAGTGAAGTTTTGCTACAAAGCCAATCCTGATAGTTATTAGGGATGGGAAATCACAAGGCATCTGATAATCACAATCCTGTAACTAGATGCTGATTCAATATGCACCGAGATTGTTCAAATATCCTAATTCTATCAATATCCCTATGCAATCTTACAATTTTTTTCAGTTGCCGTTACAGTTTTGAAATCTACAGCCATGTAAAAGAAAGGTTATTAACTTGGCCTTAGACAAATTTACCAAATAATTATATACAGTACTACCGTATGAGACGTTGAGCTGCCTACCAATGTGTAAATAGTTTAGAGTGCACCACCTGTAGGATTATAGAAGCACTGCAATATTTTCCGTATTTATTTCAATTAAAAGGAATTTTTAAAAATTATTTCGAAATAATAAAATTAATTTTGGAACCAGTGTGGCACTACATGAAATCACCACACAAAAATAATCATCATATTACGAGATAAAAAGAGGGGGAAAATATCGAAGATAAAAAGTTAAGCTCATATAAAACCTAGTTCAACAATATCACTAACCAACGCTAGAAGGCGCACAAGTAAAATAATAAAATACATGAAGATCCATCGGACCCATACTGAATTTCTTCCCAAAGTTGGTGCCACGGAAGATAAGATACAGCTTTATTAATCTCACAATGGAGAAATTCACTGTTACAGGCTCTTGAGGTACCATCAGTAGGGGGTGCAAAAATAGATACATATTATATAAGTAAATAAATAAATTAAACAATAAAAGAAAAGAAGGGAACGACTTTGTAGACTGGCCTATATTAAAGTGTAATGTATCTGAGTGCAGAGTAGATGGGTTGATATGGTTCACAGTCAGTGGGGTAGATGTGGTTGATTAAAGTGCACGGGGTTTTTATTGCACATAACCGGTTTTTTTCATAGACAGTTACAAAGTGGCGTTGTACAGTCTGACAGCGGTGGGAATGAACGACCTGCGCTCCTTCCTGCACTGAGGATGTCTCAGTCGTCCACTGAAGGAGCTACTCAGCTTCTCTACAGTCTGGTGCAGTGGATGAGAGCTGTTGACCATGATGGATGTGAGCTTTGCTACCATCCTCCTCTCACTCATCTCCTCCACAGAGTCCAGTGGGCAGCCGAGGACAGAGCTGGCCCTCCTGACCAGCTTGTTCAGTCTCTTTCTGTCCCGCTCTGTGCTGCCCGGGGCCCAGCAGATGGCAGCGTAGAGGATTGCAGAGGCTACCACAGTCATAAAATGTCCTGAGCAGAGGTCTGCATACTCCGAAGGACCCGAGTCTCCTCAGGAGGTGGAGGTGACTCTGGCCCTTCTTGTACAGGACGTTGGTGTTGTGGGACCAGTCCAGTTTATTGTTAAGGTGAACGCCCAGGTATTTGAAACTGTCCACTGTCTCAATGTTCTGTCCCTGGACGTTCACTAGTGAGTGTGTGTGTTAGAGTGCTTCTTCTGAAGTCGACCACCACCATCTCCCTTCGTCTTCCTGGTGTTCAAGCACAAGTGGTTGCGCTCACACTAGTCCACGAAGTCAACGATGACCGACCGGTACTCCAGCTCATTCCCCTCTGACAAACGGCCCACGATGGCAGAGTCGTCCGAGAACTTCTGGAGGTGGCAGCTGTCTGTGCTATAGCTAAAGTCCGAGGTATAAATGCTGAAAAGGAAGGGTGAGAGGATGGTGCCCTGCGGTGCCCCCGTGCTGCAGACTGCCACCTTTGACTTACAGCCGCGCAGCCGCACGTACTGTGGACGGTTAGTAAGGTAGTCGGTGATCCAGGCAGCAAGATGCCCATCCACTCCCACGTCCTCCAGCTTCCCCCGCAGAAGCACTGGCCTGATGGTGTTGAAGGCATTGGAGAAGTCAAAGAACATGACCCTCACAGCGCTGCCAACGATTTCCAGGAGGGTGAGTGCCCGCTGCAGAAGGTAGATGACGGCGTCTTCTACTCCGATGTTGGGCCTGTAGGCAAACTGCAGTGGATCTAGGGTGGGGGTCACCATAGAGCGGAGGTGTTCAAGGAGGAGCCTTTCCATGGTCTTCATAAGGTGGGAGGTCAAGGCGACAGGTCTGTAGTGGGCTGGTTCCTTCGCTTGAGCTGTTTTGGGAACCGGAACCACACAGGACGTCTTCCACAGGACGGGAACCTTCTCCAGGCTGAGGCTCAGGTTGTACAGGTAGCATAGTACCTCACAGAGCTGGTCTGCGCAGGTCCTCAGCAGCCTGGGACTGATGCCATCTGGTCCTTCAGATTTCCTCTGATTTAGTCGCCTCAGCTGTCTCCTCACCTGGTCTGATGTGAGGGAGAGGGGGGGCTGGGGTGGGCTGCAGAGGGAGGGGGATGTGTCTGTCGGGCTGTAGCAGTCAAGTGAAGTTGGCCTGGGGAGGGGGGGGGGGGTCTGCTGGTCTGGAGACGTGTGAAGAGAGGGGGAGGGGGGAGAATCAAACCTGTTGAAGTAACAGTTTAGTTCATCCGCCCAGTGCTGGTCACCATCAGCTGTCCCTCTGACACCCTGCCCAAATCCAGACATCGTTTTTAGTCCTCTCCAGACATCCCGCACATTGTTCTGAGCCAGCTTCTCCTCCAGCTTCTTCCCATAGTCCTTCTTTGCCCTCCTGATCCTCCACTGGAGCTCACGCTGGACCTTCTTCTGCTCCTCTCTGTCCCCCGAGATGAAAGCCCTCTTTTTCAGGAGGACTTTAAGCTCAGGGGTGACCCATGGGTGGTTGTTGGAGAAGCACCGTACCCTCCGTGTTGGCACAGTGCTGTCCACGAAGAAGTTCATGTAATCAGTGATACAGTGTGTGAGGCCATCGATGTCATCACCAAAGGAGTTACAGAGCATGCTCCAGTCTGTGGTCTGGAAACAGTCCCTAAGCCTCTCATTGGTCTCCTCGGTCCACACTTTCACAGACCTCTTCTGCACAGGTTCCTTTCGCACCCTGGGTGTGTATTGGGGGAGCAGGTAGACCAGGTTGTGGTCTGATCGTCCCAGTGGGGGGAGGGGGTGGAGCTCTAAGCGTCCTTCACATTTGCATACAGCAAGTCCAGAGTTTTATTGTCTCTTGTGGCGCACTTCACGTATTGCGTGAACGTCGGGAGAGAGGCGAAGAGAGGGGCGTGGTTAAAGTCCCCGCTGATCAGAATCATGGCGCGGGGGTGACGAGTCTGTGTCTGATTAACGGCGCTGTGGAGACGCTCACACGCGGCCGCCGCATCAGCCGAGGGCGGAATGTACACGCAAAACACAATCATGTGTGAAAACTCCCTCGGTAGATAATATGGCCGCGCGCTCACCGCGAGCAGTTCCAGGTCCCGCGTGTATAGCTGCTCCTTCACGTGCACGTTAGCCGGGTGGCACCATCGTTCATTCACATAGACCGCCACGCCCCCTCCTTTCTTCTTACCGCTCTCCGTTGCACTCTGATCTGCACGCGCGAGTGTAAATCCGTTAAGAGAAACCACAGAGTCCGGTGTGAGTTCATTCAGCCACGTCTCTGAGAAACACATGAGGCTGCAGTCCCGGTACTGCCTCTGCTGCCGGGTCAGCGCCGCCAGCGCCTCGGTCTCCGCGTCTTTCGTCCCCCTCTGCAGCCTCTCCTTTTCCTCCGTATTTCCACAGGAACAACAGGCTTTTCCGCGTGAAGGGGGGCGGGGGCGCGCAGGCCGAGGAGGGTCTCACGTGTGTAAGACCTGCGTTGCTCAGAGCCGTCGGTGAATGAGTTTCCTGATGCCGATCCAAAAAGTGAAAGTAAAAGTGCACAGAAAAACAAAAGCATCATAAAAGTGGGTTTCCCAGATGCAGTATTGAAGAAAGAAAAAGAAAATTTGAAAAAAGATAAAGAAACACACCTATATACAAGAGAAAAAAAAGGAAAATAAACTGAAGAGCTCCTGTAACTGGCTGCAGGTCACACGGCGCCATCTTGGAAAGCACAGAATAGTGCAGAATGTGTTTGTCTTGCTGTTGGGGTACATTTTCACTTTACCAGAACTAAGAAGCTCAAACCTGTATTATGCTAATGACTATGTCCCCCTTACACACACACACACACACACCTTACCCAGGTTGGAGTGGGCCAATGAGAGTCACTTGCACTCAACCCCAATTATCTCCCAGAGTCATAAGACAAGCACATTAGGCCAAAACAGTGCTTCACAATTATTTTCTGTGGCGGCCCCTTATTTCCCCGCACGAGCAACTATAAATAGTATTACCGTATTCGTCGTGATAAGTGCCCAGAGCACTTAAAAAAATTGACGTGGGTGTGCACTTATTTAAATATTACCAGCGGGCTGGAATGGAAAGTGCTTATTACCATTAGGGTGGAAAACATGAACATTAAAATTTTACTGGTATTTGTCTGTCTTCCTTTCGGCTTTTTCCCTTTTACTTTTGAGTCGCCACAGCGAATCATCTGATTCGCACGTTTGATTTGGCAGAGGTTTTTACGTCGGATGCCCTTCCTGTCACAGCCCTTTTTTTAGCAAGGGACAGAAACACACTGACAACTTTGCAGCCTAAAAGAACCATTGCTGACTGGTATTTGTATTATTCATTTTGTGGTATCAACCAAATTACTTGCAGGAAAGCTGAAAATAAACAGAAAACAGTATAATTAAAAAACACTTTAATTTTCCCTCCAGGTGCTGTTCCTTTAAATATTTTACCGATGTAAAATCAAGGCAATCAACATGAATGTCAACTTTAGCACACAAAGGTCAAATTTAGAACATGGCACATCGAAAAGCACATGGCGAGGAACGTCATGAAGTTAGTGAGCAGGAGAATCGGGTGAAAAGTACTCATAATTTTTTGTCAAGTCCATATCCGGCTCATCGCGCCATTCATTCAGAGCATCCCATAGTTTTGCTGTAGCAGTTTCTAATGGTTCATCAGTTGTTGGACATTTACCAAGAGGACACAAAAATATTTTCCTGTTTTTAAAGCACGTTGTTACTGATGAACACCATAACATTCCTCAGTGGCAGAGGGTCTTGAAATACCATGTAAACTCACTTTTACAGGCGGTGAACACCCCATTTTGCCATTACAGAGACTGATCCAATAACATTGGTAAATTTGATCTACCATTTTGCTCCCAGTACACATGGGCGGTTATTAGATGTTGGAAGGCGCAGGGGCGCTTATTACGCTTATATACATGTAGCTTATTACGTCGAATACGTACTTGTCTATAAAGTTATTAGTACACCTCTGCATAGCATTGTAACATTAAAAATAAACAAAGAAATATAGTTCAAATTACAGTAAAGAAAAACTTTAAATCTGTAACAGATTAACAGAAAAATGCACCAATGTGCCTGGAATTAAAAAAAAAAAATCCTTATTTAAACTCATTCAACTTATGTATGTCTTAATAGTTCCGTCGTCTCTCCACATTTCTCTTCATTCCTGTTAGAAACTTTTCCTTGATGTTTCTTGAGGGGTTGACCGTTTACGGCACTCTGATTTGCTCGTGCAAAAAACCACTACACCATAGCGCGACAATGAGAGCACCACTGCCAAGTCGTGGAGTGGAGGTGCAATTACACTAATTCTCGTCACTATTCCAGAAAAGCAACCATTTGAGAGGCTACCGAGATCCAAGTGAGCCTCCGTGTGGGTGTAAATGGTTGCTTGTGTTGACCCGGTGATGGTTTAGCTAATTGTACAGGGTGTACCCTGAAGTCAAACAGTGTTGGCAGAGTCTGCAGCTTCCCGAGTGAATGAATGACAACAGAACACAATAAAACAGTGCAGGAGTTATTGCACGTGTGGAATTCAGAGTGACAACAAGATTTAATAAATAATTACCTGGAAAAGAGGATAGTCGTGAAGTACTTGTTGTCCGACAAATGTCTTTTAGTTTATTATACACTTTTCTGGCAGCATCGATACCTAAAACACAACAGTCCAGCGAAATTTAATAAATATCCCACTTACAGAGAACACATCTCAATCTTTATTATGCTGAACGTCACTGAGCTAGCTTGCTATCACTCGCCTTCCAGCTCAAGTTTCTAAATGAACGCTAACAAGTGCTACCGTCTTACCTCTGAAAGAGCCGTCTCGCTTCCCTTCTTGGTTAATTATTACAACAAGAACATATCTGTCCATAATTCTCATTAATTAATTTCGTACAAATACACGTATCACGCTCAGGCCAACCAACACAATACAAATTTCCCCGCGTTTTACCAAAACCCTGCTGGAGGCTGAATTCCAAACAGCGCGCTATTCCCTATATTTATTGCACTACACCAAGTTAATACAGGCCGCTTTGTACACTCTGTAGTAGACTACACAGTCTATTGAACGACGACCATAGTGACACAGAGATGACGTAGGTATCACTTCAAAATATAATCGGATAAGAGAAGAAATGCCTGTTTGTGTAATTATCACTTTTTCATTCACGTCATTCAAAATAAGAAACGTCGATATATTTAAAATAGAAGTTTTTCAGTTGACAAACAAATGTTAATCAAGTTTTTAACATTTATACATATGCATTTTTAAGATAGGAACTATTGTTTCTGAGCTGTGATGTTCAGGATGAGAAATACTGCAGCACCACTTCCACCATACCGGGGTCGAGTGTGTTCTAGCTAATGGAAGTTAGTGTAACCAGCTAGCATGTCTAGTTTTTCTAGATCTGCCCAGGTAAAAAGCTTTTATGTGGTTATATTGTTTTACATGATACACACTACACTACAAAGTGATATATTATTCTCAGAAATATAATGCATGAGTACAATTATTAGCTATTAAGCTATCTGCTGTAGTTATAGCATCTGCATTCACTGATTTCACTCACTCACTCTCAGCCTTTGTTGATCTGGAGAAAGCATATGACAGGGTGCCGAGAGAGGAACTGTGGTATTGCACGAGGAAGTCTGGAGCGGCAGAGAAGTATGTTAGAGTGGTTCAGCATATGTATGAGAGATGGTAGACGGTGGTGAGGTGTGCTAGGTGTGACAGAAGAGTTCAAGGTGGAGGTGGGACTGCATCAAGGATCATCTCTGAGCCCCTTCTTGTTTGCTATGGTGATGGACAGTCTGACAGATGAGGTTAAACAAGAATCTTCATGGACTATGATGTTTGCAGATGACATTGTGATCTGTAGTGAGAGCAGAGACCAAGTGCAGGAAAATCTAGAGAGGTGGACCAGGGGTATGCCCTGGAAAGGAGAGGAATGAAGGTTAGCCTCAGTAAGACAGAATACATGTGTGTGAATGAGAAGGGCCCAAGAGGAACGGTGAGGTTACAGGGAGCAGAGATAAAGATGGCAGAGGATTTTAAGTACTTAGGCTCAACAATCCAGAGCAGTGGAGAGTGTGGAAAAGAGGTGAAGAAGCGTGTGCAGGCAGGTTGGAATGGTTGGACAAAAGTGTCCGGTGTGATGTGTGACAGGAAGGTATCGGCAAGAATGAAAGGAAAAGTGTACAAGACGGTGATGAGGCCAGCGATGTTGTATGGTTTAGAAACAGTGGCCCTGGGGAAAAGACAGGAGGCATAGGATAGGTAGCAGAGATGAAAATGTTGAGATTCTTTTTGGGAGTATCGAGGATAGATAGGATCAGGAATGAGTCCATCAGAGGGACAGCACATGTTAGATGTTTTGGAGACAAAGTCAGAGAGGCTAGATTGAGATGGTTTGGACATGTACAGAGGAGGGATAGTGAGTATATTGGTAGTAAGATGCTGAGGTTGGAACTACCAGGCAGAAGGCCTAGAGGAAGACCAAAGAGGAGATTTATGGATGTGGTGAAAGAGGACATGAAGGTCGTTGGTGTAAGAGTAGAAGATGCAGAGGATAGGGTGAGATGGAGGTAGATGATTTGCTGTGGCGACCCTTGAAGGGAGCAGCCGAAAGGAAAAGAAGAAGACTCTCAGTCGTTCCTTTGGTTTTGCCGAACCCCTTAATCCCATTGTTAGAGTCACAACGGAAGCTGGAAGCTATCTTAGCCAACACTGGGCGAAAGTGGGGTACACCATTGCAGGGCCAACAAACACAATCACTGGCACCCACACCTAAGTTTAAGATCAAAAAGCCAGTTAGCCCTAATATGCATGTCTTTGGATTGTGGGAGGAAACCTACACAAGTACAGGGAGAACATGCAGATTCCACACAAAAAAAGCCCTCACTGACCTGGGGGATTTGAACCCCAACCTCTCTGTGAGGCGGACACGTTAACCACTACACCACCATTTCCACCTTTAGATTTCAAGTAAATATTAGATCAGAGCGTCACTATCAGCTCTTGGATTGTTTTAAATTTCCTGTACATTGGTTAAATGGCATCTGTTTATGTTCTTCACAGCAATGGGCGACATTTGCAAGGTCCTGGTACTTGATAGATGCCCGAATGCAGCCTCCAGGGAAAATTGCTGTAATGTGCTCAGTACGGCTCCAGGGGAAGCATAAGCCCATCTACCATGCCCTAAGTGAGTAATACATCCACTAACACTAATACTCTGTGTGACACTCACAGGTTGGACTTAGATAATGATGTAGGATTCAACAAGGGTCATTTGGGTTATAACTTAAATTCGGCTACACTGGACCTAGAAATGCTGGACACAAACTAGAAATACACCCTGAGTTGGATAACCATGCATCACAATGCACCACACACAAATTCATATACTCATGTCTACACATCAGCATGTGTTATAAGATTTGATGAAACCTATTCGCATATGCAACATGTAGAACTTCATAGAGACACTAACCTGGGCTCAGGGTCAAACCAAGACTCTTGGGAACAATGGAAATCAGTTTAGCAACTCTCCATCTATTGTAGATGTTTTCAGCCATGGACAGAGATAAACATTGCTCACTCTGACCACAGACTGTTCTACAATCCCATGCACAGCAAGCTCTGATGCACTGTATTCCATCACCTTGCTGTCATATTCAGCATGATTTCTTTTTTTAATTGGATCAGTCTAGATGTCACCACTCTCGTCAGCCTGTTTTCCTGATGTGAGTCCATGGTCAAAAGCTATTTGTGTTTCTGTAAGAACTAGGAAAATGCTTTTGTTTTGCATGGTTCAGAAATCTTTGTGTTCCAGTACTAATTCATGTACTGATTATAAATAAATACACAGAGTAGTCTTTAAACATAATAATAATAACAAGAAGAATTATAATAATAATAATAATACAAATTACAATGATCACCCTAATCACTGGGCGGCATGGTGGTATCGTGCTTATCAGGTCGTCACAGTGAGAGGGTCCTGCGGCGAAGGCGCATCTGTCTGGGGTTTGCATGTCCTCCTTGTGTTCACACAGGTTTTTTCCAGGTACTCCAGTTTCCTCAGAGTGTCCAAAGATATGCATATTGGACTAAATTGCTGTTCTAAATTGCCCATAGGTGTGAGTGTGACTGAAACTGGTTATGTGTGTTGTCCCTGATATAGTGAGCTGTTCAGGGTGTACCTCACGTTTGCCAAAAGTCAGCTGAGATCCAACCTCCCCACGACCCTTGTAGCATTACATGGCTTGGTGTGTGAGTAAATGAGTGAGAACTTGATCAGTAATACATAAAAGATAACCTCCTTTCTGAAATCAAGTCATCTTTTTAGTGTTGGTGCACAGCACAGTAGCTGCCACATGGGGGAGATGGAATACAGGCCCTGAATCCAAAAGCTCTGTTCAGAACTCTGCAAACCGATGTGATATGTATACCCTTCATACAATCCCCATTGTGATATATTCTAAACTCTAATCGTTCATGTGTTAGAATGTCGTGTTATTGTTGGTTACCTCAGTAGATTGAGGCGATTGCCCTAGTTTAGCTTGAGCTGGCACAGTTGTTAAAGATAAGAGTGGATTGATGAGAGTTATCCAGTGTGCATGCTTCAGGAAAGGAGAGTGTAGTCACTGAAAAAGATAAAGCACAACCAGTCTAAGAGATGTGTATGTGTATACAGTATGCATTTGGATTGCTACATATTCTTCTTCTTCTTCTTCTTTTCCTTTCGGCTGTTCCTTTCAGGGGTCGCCACAGCAAATGATCTGCCTCCATCTCACTCTATCCTCTGCATCTTCTACTCTTACTCCAACTACCTTCATGTCCTCCTTCACCACATCCATAAATCTTCTCTTTGGTCTTCCTCTCGGCCTTCTGCCTGGTAGTTCCAACCTCAGCATCCTACTACCAATATACTCACTATCCCTCTTCTGTACATGTCCAAACCATCTCAATCTAGCCTCTGACTTTGTCCTTCAGGATGACTCCTACTCTATTTCTCTTCCCATCCACACCATGATAAAACAGCTTCAACTCTGCGCCTAAGCTTCTAGCCTTACTACCTTTCCACCTGCTCTCCTGGACACAGTATGTCCACCTTCCTCCTCTGCATCATGTCGGCCAGCTCTCTATCTTTTCCTTTCATAGTTCCAACATTCAAAGTCCTAGACTCATGCCTTTCCTCTACATATTGAGGACCGAATAATTTGTTTAATGAAAAAAATGATGCGAGGACATGTTTGTTAGTTATTTGAAGCTGGCCCCTCACTTTCATAAAATTTAAAAATAGCATTGTCATTTGTTTGCACAGGTTTGTGCTGTAAACATTTTTTGTTTGTGCTGTCACCAGAGAGGCAAGTACAGACTGCTACAATAGCTTTTCTGCATGCGTGTGTGTCTGTGTGTGTGTGTGTCTGTGTGTGTGTCTGTGTGTGTGTGCGCACATCCCTTAATATCTCTCCCCACAGACACAAGGATTCCCATCGAGATTCCTGTCAGACCATTTCATGTAACTGAGGTTTATTGTGTTGTTCGTACGTGATTCACCCATGTCTTGACAATAATAAACACAGAATCTGTGTTTTAACTCGGATCAAAATTGTTACAACCACAAATGTTATTTTATTTCCCATTCTGCCATCTCATTTTCCTCTTGATAATACCCCATATTCTCTGGTCTTCAGGTCAGCTGAGTGCTGGGTAGGCTCCTCTTGGCACAGTAGGCCTGTCAAGTAGGTCAAGTCCTGCTGTAAATTGAAATTTGCATCTCCAGATCTCCTCAGCAGATGGAAGACAGGAGTGCTCCACAATAACAAGCCTATAATAACAGAATTTTTTAAAGAGGCTGAGTGAGCATGGGCAGCAGCCGATCGCAGGTTTCGTGATTGTGTGGGCTATGTGTAGCCTGTGTGGTGTATTGTAATGATGTGTGAACTTAGTGCTTAAAGCAGTAAATCCAAAACTAACATTAGACTAACTCCTAGATCACAGCCTATCAGGGGTCCTTTTGGTGCAGATTTATACATGGTGGTTGGGGGGGGGGGGAGGGGGGATGTCAGGTATGTGGGAAATATTGCTTTTATAATAACCTCAAATTGAGCTGCACTATATTGTCTTTCAACAGCACAAACCTAGCACAAATGATTGAAACCACCTTGGTGAGATTTTGCTGTGGTTAAGGGAGGGGGTCCGATGGCTGATGACGTTACACGTGGAAAGGATAAAACATAAACAACTTTGAAAACAGCAAAATCATTTCTTTTAACATCACAAACCAGCACAAACGTAGCACAAATGATTGAGACCACATTGAGATTTGGACGTGGTGGGGAGTTGAGAGATGTCAGAGATCAGGAAATGCATTTTATAATTACTTAAATACCTTA
Source organism: Plotosus lineatus (assembly GCA_024760905.1). Taxonomy (NCBI): domain Eukaryota; kingdom Metazoa; phylum Chordata; class Actinopteri; order Siluriformes; family Plotosidae; genus Plotosus; species Plotosus lineatus. Next base: position 50,511,846 of record CM045728.1, read on the forward strand.
ATAGCACAAACAAAATTTTTACGGCACAAATCTAGCACAAATGAATGCAGTGGTATTTTGAAATTTTGAGAAAGCATGGGGGGGGGGGGGCAACTTTACAGAGCTATGTTATTCAGACCCTAATTTCATCAAAGAGCTGCTTTATGTTTAAGACTTGGCTTAAGCATTTTGGTTTAGGGTGAGGAACAGGGTAGGGACTGGCGTTTACATTTACAGCATTTGGCAGAGCCTGTTATCCAGAGCGACTCATAATTATCACGTTTATACAGTTGAGGAGTTGAATCAAAGGCCCTGCTCAATGACCCCACAGTGGTGATAGTGGGGATTGAACAGCTGACCTTCTGATCAGTAACCTTACCTTAACCACTAAGTCGCCACTGCCCTGACTTGGGTATTTAGTTCTGATGGTTAGGGTCAGGGGAGAGGGATAGTATGTCAGTGAATTAGAAGTACAGATGCTCCCCGACTTACGTTTTTAATTGGTTCCGGACAGCCGAACGTAAGTTGAAAGTGAACGTAAGTTGTTACAGTGACGTGTGACGTATGACGCTCATACTGTACTATACATCCATAAATATCATTACCGTATCTCATAAAACACCCCTAAATCAATTATTATCAACATACCATTGTAAAATAATACCAAATATATCAAATAATATTAACATAAATTTCAAATAAGTCACTTATTTATACCGAGTCACTTTACATGAAGCTTAAAACAGCCAATCAACGCTTACAATATGTGAGGTGCTCAAAACCGAAAGTAGTGTACTTGCTAAAGTAGTGTACTTGCTGTGGGTTATACGGACTTCCGGTCTTTCAAGTGCGCAAGGCCACTGTTGAACTAATGCACTGATGTGAATCACCAGCAGAGCGGAGAGTTCGCTCTGGATTCGGGTTTTCATTCATTTTACAACTCTCTTTGCTTAACTCAGTATGCATGGTCGATTGCACCGATCCGAGCAGATAGTTAATTCATCTCTGTGTATGAGACTTGCACCCATGCTAGTAGGCTTACGCTTCTGACCAACCATATTTGCTTAGGGTTACAAAAGTCCGCAAAACAGTGTAAACACAAAGATCACAGAGACGACGTCTTAACACAAGGGTAACAATGTACGATATATATATATATTATAACTGAATTGGGAAGAAGGAGGGGCACGTTCAGTCTGTCGTTTGTAAACAATGGACGCAGCGTCATTACATCATTGAGTCATTACGTCAGCGTACTACGTAGGTACGTCTAAACTCAAAATTTGACTTTTTTTTTTTTTTTGAAAAAACGTAAAACGGATGAACGTAAGTCGGGGAGCATCTGTATACCACTTTGTGTGTGTGTGTGTGTGTGTGAGCGAGAGAGAGCGAGAGAGAGAGAGAGAGAGAGAGAGGAACCGCACAACTGCAAACCTTTACCTTTTATTTGTGTCCTTTTTGTAAGCACTGATGGTGCACCTCTTCAGTGGATTCTTGTTTCTGATTGGCCAGAAGGTGTCACTCAGTTTTCTGGAACAGCCTGATGAGCACAATGACTTGCAACCTTGTAAATGTATAATTCAACAACCACCTATTTGTCACCACTTAGCACTGGGCTTAAAGGCAAACCATGCTTATATACTAATGTGCCAGACCTAATGATCATTTCTATATTGACTCTCCTTTCCTTCTGTATTCCTTCATAACTCATCAGTTTAACAACAGCCAATCTGCCCACATTGTCACATTGGATGTGTATTATGAAATGATAATAGATATAGTGAGAAGAGGCTTGTCCTTTACAGAAATATCCAAGATTATATATCTGCAATTGTACACTGCAGAGTCTTAACTACAGCAATGTCAGCAGAAAAATTGGTGTTAAAAACCTAATTGCCCTTGAGGAAAGGCTGTTTGCTGTTCCATGTCATGGTGCATTATCTAAGACAAGTTAATTTTTCATGTTTATTATAATAATAATCACAAGTTTTCTTTTGTGGTAACTTTTTGCGATCATCATCATCTTCCACTTAATCCGGGGTTGGGTCACGGGGGCAGCACGTTTCTCTCACCAGCCACTTCCTCCAGCTCTTCCGAGTGGACACTGAGGCGTTCCTAGACCAGCTGAGAGACATAATCCTTCTAGCATGTTCCAGCTAGCTCTTCCCGGTTGGATATGCCGAAAACACCACACCAGTGAAGCATTCCATAAGCATTCTAACCAGATGCCCGAGCCACCTTAACTGGTTCCTCTCAATGTGGAGGAGCAGTGGTTCTACTCCAAGCTCCTCCCAGATGACTGAGCTTCTCACCCTATCTCTCACGGAGAGCCCCACCACCCTGCAAAGGAAGCTCATTTCAACCACTTCTATCAGCAGTCTTGTTCTTTCGATCACTACCCAAAGTTTGTGACCATAGAAGAGGGTTGGAATAATACTTAGATTGGATAGATAAACTGGTAATTTGAGAGCTTTCTCTTGCGGCTCAACTCCCTCTTCACCTCGAACCAGAACAAGCTCCTCTTTACAGCGGAGGCTAGGGCTATCTGCCTGCTGATTTCTCACGCCATCTTTCCCTCATTCGTGAACAAGCCCCTCAGATACTTGAACTCCTCCACTTGGCGCAGGACCTCATTCCAGACTCGAAGGGTGCATGTCACCCTCTTCTGGCCAAGAACCATGACCTTGGACTTAGAGGTGCTGAATCCCTTCCCAGCTGTTTCACACTCGGCCGCAAGTCGCTCCAATGAGAGCTGGAGGTCCTTGACTGATGAAGTCAAAAGTAGAACATCAGCCGCAAAAAGCAGAGACAAGATCGTTCATTCATTCATTTATTTTCTGAACCGCTTAATCCTAATTATGGTCATAGGAAGGCTGGTGCCATTTCAGCCTACCCTAGGTGAGAGCGGGATATACCCTGTCATTGCAGTGCCACACCCTGCCTTTGCAGTGACAACATAACCATTCATACACACACTCACACCTAGGGATGACTTGGAGCAGCCAAATAACCTACTGCGCATGTTTTTGGATTGTGGAGGAAACCATAGTACCCCAGTGAAACCCACACAAGCTCCACACAGAAAAGCCTGAGCTGAGAATCGAACCCATGACCTTCTGACTGTGAGGCGGGCGTGCTAACCACTATACCACAGTATCGCCGACCCAAGATTCTATGGCCACCAAACCAGAACCCCTCAAACGCTGCGGCTACACCTCGAAATTCTGTCCATAAAAGTTATGAACAGAATCAGTGACAGATTGTGACAACAGCCTTGGCGGACTTCCACCCTCACTGGAAACAAGTTTGACCTGTTGTTACCAATGCGTCCTACGCTCTGGCTCCAGTAATACAGAGACAGAATGGCCCATAGCTACGAGTGCACCCTACTCCTGGAGCACACCCCACAAGATAGCCCAACACAGACAAAAGCGTCCTCTAAATAAACAAAACACATGTTGACAGAGTGGGCAGACGTCCATGCGCTTTCTAGGATCCTGTAGCGTCTGTAGAGTTGGTTAACCTGCCGGTACCTATCTGCTGCTTTTGGAGTTCTACAGATCAATAAGACTCGATAGGACTCTTTTTCAGCTGGACAACAATGTTCACTGCAGGTGTCCACCATCATGTTCGGGGGTTACCGCCACGAGAGACACCGATGACCTTCCAGCCACAGCTATGGGCTGCCGCCTCAATAATGGAGGCACAAAACATGGCCCATTTGGATTCCGTGTGGTGTGTCATGTCTTTTGAACCGCACTTTGTATGGTCTTTCACCTAGGACCTCTGTTTGCCTTGGGTAACCCTACCAGGAGCATAATGCCCCCGACAACATGGCTCCTCGGATCAATAGGACACACAAATCCCTCCACCAGTACACACACACACACACACACACACACACACACACACACACACACACACACACACACACATATGGGGCAGCCTTAGCCAAATGATTTGAGAAGTAGCTTTGTAATAGAGAGGTTGCTGATTCCCAAAACAGCAGTAAAAATGTGAGGCAGTTCGGGGAGTCAGCTGTACCTTTCATTCCTCCACATTCGTGACTGAACTGCCCTTGAGCAGGGAACCTAACCCCAATTGCTCTCTGAGCACCTCCAATGTGTTGCAACCCACTGCTCCAAGTGTGTGTGCTCACTTTGGATGGGGTAAAGCAGAGACAATAATTTCCCTTGTGGGATTAATACAGTGCAGTATAGCCAAAAATAGGGGTGATTATCATGAAAGGCCTAGTGGAGGTAAAAATACAGCACATCCTTGGAACCGAATGGCTGAATTTTGAATGGTGACTTTAACAGGGTGACATGGTGACATAACGATTAGCACGTTCGCCTCACAGCAAAAAGGTACTGGTTTCGAGTCTTGGGCTTGGTTCTGTCATTTCCGTGTGGAGTTTGTTCTTCTGGGTGCTGAGAGCAAAGTTACACCACGGACAGCTTGCTAGACCATCACAGGGCAAAAACACACCGATGGCTATGCAGCCTACTCTTGATGAAAGTCAGCAATGGTTCCTTTACCACAGACAGTAAAAGACATGGCCGGCAGTTGATAACTCGGTTAGCTGCACTTTGGCCACCACTGCCATGCTTTTGTATTTATCATGTGAATGTTGTCATACAGAGAACCCCGACTTGGACACGAAAATAATATTTGATTTAGACTGTATACATGTATGGAGCTGTCAGCTGCCTGTTTGGTGAAACTGGAAATGATGTGCAAATGTACACAACTGCCAAGTACTTTTTTGTTGTTGTTTTAATAGGTCTATATGGACAGAATGCAGCTTAACTAAAGAGCAGCAATCAAGAGAATATTAAAGTGACTGAAACAATTATGCCCGTCTCCTTTTCAGGTGATATTGGTGATCACGTGGTGGTCATGAACACCAGACACATCGCGTTCTCAGGAAATAAATGGGAACAAAAGGTCTACTCATCACATACGGGGTAAGAAAAAAAAACAAAGCAAATAATAGTACTTCACTAATACACCTCTTGACACCACACAGAGCACACATCTAAGATAAATGTGCTCTTTGTTGGCCTTCTTTTTAATCAAGCGCCCCTCTGGGTAGCACTTGTATGTATAAGCCTGTAATTAAAGCACTACGTTATTTCCTTTGCTTGCTTCTTGTAGTTATATTGTCCTTCAATAAAGCCTGGGGTCTCTTCTTTCCGCTTCCAGATACCCGGGTGGTTTCAAGCAGGTCACAGCAGCCCAGCTGCATCAAAAAGACCCCACAGCAGTGAGTATTCTGCTCATAATGTGGCACCTTTTGGACACCAAGTGTGCTGCCTTTTATTTTCCTCCCCCAGAAACCTGAGGAGGGCACTGTGCACTTGATTTCCATCATTTTTTTCCCACACCCCCAGAGAGCTGGGACTGACACCGCCCTGCTCCTCTTGATTATTATTATTATTATTTTTCAAATTTTAATTGGTTAGTGCCTTCGAGGCAGCCTTTAATCACCTCCACTTGAGCTTAGTTTATCTGGCTGAAATGAGCCCAGGTATTTTTACCCACTATGAATATGTAGTAGGATATAATAACAGATATAATACATGCATAATTTTTCTCCCCCTCATTGTTTTTAACCGATGTTCATTATACCACTGTACCATCATCTTACTGGCACAAACGCAGCGAAGGCTTTGCAATAATGAAAGACAGTTCAGGGTTTTTTTTTTTCCTCTTTTCAGAAAGCACAACTAGTTACAGAAAACGTCTTTGCGCCTGCAGCACACCTCATTTCCCAGTTCAAGTAATATAAGGGATTCAGAGCTAAGATAAGGGAGAGGAGACTGCTGCTCTCAGGTTAACACTGTGCTGTTAGAAAAAATTAAGTGTAAAGCCCATTTTAAAACTACACGTGTGTGTGTGTGTGTGTGTGTGTGTGTGTGTGTGTGTGTGTGTGTTTGCTTGCATACACATGTCCTGCTGGCAGCCACCTTCAAACAATGGAACATGTCTTTTTACTTCCTGCATTGGAATAGTAGTCGTGTGCCAAGCTGGTACTTTGTAAATGGGATTTTTAATGCAGAACAGCAGAAGAAGCTTGCACCATTTCCCACATAAACATCCATCATTCATTGGGCTATAATCCAATTCAACGGCTCGTCTGAATTTAGTATTTCTCTCGAAGATATTGCCTCATACCCCTGAATCTTACAGTGCAGTGTCTCGCATCCCCAACATCTCCTCTGTCCAACCTTGACCACTGTTCCTGTCTGTCTGCATAGCAGATCTGCAAGCTGTGCCTCTTTATTCAGACCCCAGACACGCAAGAGCAGAGCACAGGATCAACCCACACTCACAGAACGCTTGCATTTGTGCCACGACAGGTACCGACCTCCAGGTCTGGAAAAATCTGCTCTCGCTGTGTCACGGTTATTTAGTGCAAGATTTTCTGTTTAAGAATAATAAGAGCACTTGGGGAGCACAATCCTCCACCAAGCTGAAAAAAAATCATAATTACACACTCACATTTTCTGGTTCTGCTGTAATACCACAATTCCAAAAAAACAATCTTCCTATTTCGCATTGTCAAAAATTCCCCTTAAATTCCCAGCTCCAGAATTTGATCTGGATCATTTCCACCTCTGATAGTAATGTCATGAAAATCCACACATAATGTTTTATGTATTCCTGCTAACAAACAAACCAAAGGTAAAACACAAATTCCATGACAGTGATGATAATAATAATAATAATAATAATAATAATAATAATAACAATAATAATAATAACAATAATAATAATAATAACAATAATAATAATAATAATAATAATAATAATAATATACAGGTTGGGGTACCTGCGGTGCTTATTTGCCATTAGCTATATAAAAACGATCATGTTTAAAAAACAAAAAACGTTCGATGCAGTTCCATCAATGGTTTCTTCCGGGAACATCAGGCCATGTCTTTTTTAAAGAATGTACGAATGTTGAGCCATGCAGCCTTTCAGATTGCAATTCCAGCCTGGTAAACCTGTTGGATTGTCTTGGCTGATGCATCAGAACAAGTTGTTGGCCAGTGCTGAGCCACACAGACACTGCAGAAATCTCAGAAAACATTTATTTTTGTTCCTAAACCAAATGATGACAGGAAAGCAAAAGGTTAGCTGCAAAAGCCATTTTGGATTTACCGTCACACTCATCTTCGGAAACAATTTTCATCCATAAAGTCAGTAAAATGTAAATTCTAGTGTATCGCAAGAGACGTTAATCCCGCCCAACACATTGACATCACTCCTGGGGGGGAAAAAAAAACTACTGCTATCCTATGTAGTTTAGCACGATGCATGATATATGCAATAAACATCTTCTTCTTTTACTTTCGGCTGCTCCCTTCAGGGGTCGCCACAGCAAATCATCCGCCTCCACCTCACCCTGTCCTCCGCATCTTCTTTTCTGACTCCAACGACCTTCATGTCTTCCTTCACCACATCCATAAATCTCTTCTTCGGTCTTCCTCGAGGCCTTCTGCCTGGTAGTTCCAACCTCAGCATCCTACTGCCAATATACTCACTATCCCTCCTCTGTACATGTCCAAACCATCTCAATCTAGCCTCTCTGACTTTGTCTCCAAAACATCTTACGTGGGCTGTCCCTCTGATATACTCATTTCTGATCCTATCCATCCTCGTTACTCCCAGGGAGAACCTCAACATTTTCATCTCCGCTATCTCCAGCTCTGCCTCCTGCCTTTTCCTCAGCGCCACTGTTTCTAAGCCATACAACATCGCTGGCCTCACCACCATCTTGTACACTTTTCCCTTCATTCTTGCTGACACTCTCCTATCGCACATCACACCGGATACTTTTCTCCAACCATTCCAGCCTGCCTGCACACGCTTCTTCACCTCTTTTCCACACTCTCCATTGCTCTGGATTGTTGAGCCTAAGTACTTAAAATCCTCCACCTTCGTTATCTCTGCTCCCTGTAACATCACCGTTCCTCCTGGGTCCTTCTCATTCACACACATGTATTCTGATTTTCTGAGGCTAACCTTCATTCCTCTCCTTTCCAGGGCATACCTCCACCTCTCTAGATTTTCCTGCACTTGTTCTCTGCTCTCACTACAGATCACGATGTCATCTGCAAACATCATAGTCCATGGAGATTCTTGTCTCACCTCGTTTGTCAGCCTGTCCATCACCATAGCAAACAAGAAGGGGCTCAGAGCTGACCCTTGATGCAGTCCCACCTCCACCTTGAATTCGTCGGTCACACCGACAGCACACCTCACCACTGTCTTACATCTCTCATACATGTCCTGCACCACTCTAACATACTTCTCTGCCACTCCAGACTTCCTCATGCAATACCACAGTTCTTCTCTTGGCACCCTGTCATATGCTTTTTCCAAATCCACAAAGGCACAATGTAGCTCCCTCTGACCTTCTCTGTACTTCTCTATTAACATCCTCAAGGCAAACATTGCATCTGTGGTGCTCTTTCTTGGCATGAAACCAAACTGTTGTTCACAAATGCTCACCTCTGCCCTTAGTCTAGCTTCCACTATTCTTTCCCATAACTTCATCGTATGGCTCATCAACTTTATCCCTCTGTAGTTGCTGCAACTCTGCACGTCTCCCTTGTTCTTAAAAATGGGCACCAGCACACTTATCCTCCACTCCTCCGGCATCTGCTCACTCTCTAGTACCTTGTTGAATGTTCTTGTCAGAAAATCTACTGCTACCTCTCCTAGACACTTCCATACCTCCACAGGTATATCATCAGGACCAACTGCCTTTCCATTCTTCATCCTCTTCAATGCCCTTCTCACTTCACCCTTACTGATCTTTGCTACATCCTGCTCCTCAATGGTTACCTCTTCTACTCTTTTTCTCTCTCATTTTCCTCATTCATCAGCTCTTCAAAGTACTCTTTCCATCTTCCCAGCACACTTCTGTCATTAGTCAATACAGTTCCCTCTCTGTCCTTTATCAATCTAACTTGCTGCACGTCCTTCCCATCTCTATTTCTCTGCTGTGCCAACCTGTATAGATCATTTTCTCCCTCTTTACTATCCAACCTATCATACAAGTCATCATACGCCCTCTGTTTGGCCTTAGCCACTGCTACTTTCGCCTTACGCTGTGTCTCCCTGTACTCCTGTTTACTCTCTTCGGTCCTCTCAATGTCCCACTTCTTCTTGGCTAACCTTTTCCTTTGTACACACTCCTGCACTTCCTCATTCCACCACCAAGTCTCCTTATCTACTTTCCTTCCAGAGGACACACCAAGTACTCTCCTACCTGTGTCCCTGATCACATTTGCTGTGGTTGTCCAGTCATTTGGAAGCACTTCCTGGCCACCCAAAGCCTGTTTCAACTCCTCCTTGAAGACAACACGACACTCTTCCTTTTTCAGCTTCCACCACTTTGTCTTCTGCTCTGCCTTTGCCTTTTTCACCTTTCTCACCATCAGAGTCATCCTGCACACCACCATCCTATGCTGTTTGGCAACACTCTCACCCACGATGACTTTGCAGTCACTGACTTCCTTCAAATTACATCGCCTACACAAGATGTAGTCTACCTGTGTGCTCTTACCTCCGCTTTCATAAGTCACCCTATGCTCCTGTTTCTTCTCAAAGAAAGTATTCACCACAGCCATTTCCATCCTTTTTGCAAAATCTATCAACATCTGTCCTTCTGCGTTCCTGTCCTGGATACCAAACCTGCCCATCACTTCCTCGTCCCCTCTGTTGCCTTCCCCAACATGTCCATTGAAGTCTGCACCTATGACCACTCTTTCACCTCTGGGGGTACTCTGCATCACTTCATCTAAGTCACTCCAGAATCTCTCCTTCTCTTCTAGCTCACATCCTGCCTGTGGGGCATAAGCACTAACAACATTGAGCATTACACCTTCAATTTCTAACTTGAGATTCATCACTCTGTCTGACACTCTTTTCACTTTTAGAACATTCCTGACAAACTCCTCCTTCAAGATGACTCCGACTCCATTTCTCTTCCCATCCACACCGTGATAAAATAGCTTAAACCCTGCTCCTAAGCTTTTAGCTTTGCTACCTTTCCACCTGGTCTCCTGAACACACAGTATGTCCACCTTCCTCCTCTGCATCATGTCAACCAGCTCTCTACCTTTTCTGTGCATAGTTCCAACATTCAAAGTCCCCACTCTCAGTCCTAGACTCATGCCTTTCCTCTTCTCTCTCTGCCTACGGACACGCCTCCCATCTCTCCTTCTTCGACGTCTTCGACCAACAGTAGTCCAATTTCCATCAGCACCCTGTTGATTGACAGCACTGATGGCGGTCGTTGTTAACCCGGGCCTCGACCGATCCGGTATGGAGGTAATACTTATGATTTGCATAATCAATAATTGGCATTGGTTTTACGTCGGATGCCCTTCCTGACACAACCCTCTGCATTTCTCCGGGCTTGGGACCGGCATGAGGGGGAGAGACACTGGTTAGTGCCCCCCCACCTCATGGCTGCATTATATGCAATAAACATCTGTATCAGTTAAATGTATTACATATGCTGTAAGGATTAACAATACGGGTACACTTTAAAACAATCTGGCACTTAATAAATGACATAAAAATAGTAAAAAAATAGCTTTCTTTATTCATTACACTGTAGCCACTTTACGTGATTCATATACAGGGATCCCTCACTTTCCGCATTTAATTGGGACCGATGCCCCCCCCCGTCGCGCGCCACGACCACCGAATTACATGAAGTAGGATCAAACCCCCCACACACACACACACACACACTCACACACACACCTCAACTGACGTATATGTGTATATGATATCAATGAGTGCATATTCAACGCTAGAAATGCTTATAATAACAATTAAATATTCAAAAATAATTCATAAGATGTAAATAAAATTTAAATACACACACACACAGATGCGCACCTCACATAAAAATGTAAGTAATTTTAATGGGGGGGGTGTTCTTTTGTTTTTGTTTGTTTTTTGCATAACTGGCCTTGTTTTACAGCATTTCCCTTAACCTTTCCCCTATTCTACTTTGATTTCCTTATTTATTAATTCAATGAATATTTACCAAAAAAAAAAAACACGATGCACTGAAGCCACATGAATTGAAGCATGAAGTAGCGAGGGATCCCTGTTTATAATATCTGATATGCTATAGATATAGAACCCTTCCTTGAGTTTTGTTATGGAAACATTAAGAATGATGATAAAATAATTGTGCTAATCACAAATATTTTTAGCACTTGTTTTCAATAATGAGTTGTATAAAATGCTCCACAATCAAAACCTTCGGTAGGTGGGCCCCTATTGAGAAGCTGTCAGCAGGTGGTTGATATTTAAATGAACCTCCTTGTTCTGCTGTATTTTATGTTTATATCAGCGTGATGCAGTGTTGTTGACGTAGGATCGACTGTTTGGTACATCGCTACATCATGAAGCTGAAAAATGTAAATGCCCTTTAATCAGTGGTGGACGACGCCCGCCTCCCCAAGTCCTTGACCTTGAGTGGGAGCCGGAGAAGATGCTTATTTTGAAACATATGCTCATCAACACTGATCGTCAATCATCGTTTGTACTTTTTGCAAGAGATCAGCAAGGTTTGAAGGAGTATTCTCACTCTTTTTTTTTCTCCCTCTTTCTCTTTTTCTCTTGCTCTTTCTCCAATTTGTACCTCATTCCTAGCCATTTATAAGATAGATGCCCGACCGAGGCAGTTATTCATGCCAAAGGGTAATCTGTCATTGCATAATTGTGGATAATAATCAGACTGAAGCGACATCTTCCTCAGAGCTTTGAGGAGCGATTCCATTCCCAAGACAGGACCCATCTGTCATCTATCCTGCAGAGCGAAAGCGAGAGCGATTGAGGAAATGGGAGAAACACACTGATTAATGTGATAGAGGGCGGTGACAAAAGAAAAATGGTGTTTCTTCTAAAAGTTTGCCACCTTTTTTTTTTTTTGTTTGCATGAGGAAAGTGTTTGTCCAAATGGCAAGATGGAATATTCAAGGCACGTCCTGTTGCTGTAATAAGTTGAAGAGGAAGTGAATGCTGGAGCTGAAGTGCTCTTTGTAAAACTCAGGCAGATTCGTTCGGTGTCTGCATGGGGGTAGGACTCGCTTATGACCCAGCCATTATTCCTGACATAAACAAGCCTGCTTTCAGCAACCCTCTCCTCTCTCCTTCACCCTGTCTGATGTCAGTAGCCAAGAACTTTACATAGCAGGTCCTTTAGGGTGCAGATATATCGCCAGGGTGTTTCTGAGTTACGGCAGCGAGTGGAGACGGCTTGCGGGTCACCCATGGAGAGAACGACAAATGTGTTGGCCAGTCATTCATCTTACTGTGCTTTTGTGTAAAGCTTGACCTCCATCCCCCCTCTCTCTCTCTCCAGATCATAAAACTAGCCGTGTATGGAATGCTCCCCAAAAACCTCATGCGGAGGACCATGATGCAACGGCTGCATCTGTTCATTGATGATGTGAGCATTGATTTTTTTTTTTGTATGTGTTTTGTGTTAGTCATCCAGTGCTTGTCTAGTCATAAAACAAACAACAAGGTGTTGACATGTGGCTAGTCTGAGCTTGTTTTCAGTGTATTATATGTTTTTCTTATACAGTTGTTGAAGAATGTTGATGTAGATTCCCCTCATAATCTAAAGTAAATCATTCAAATCCATTCTTTATGGTAGTAGTGATAATCCAGTCATAACCAGTATTTAATTATCAAGGATTGTTTCGCTGTCAGCTCTTTTTTTTTTTATCAGTAGTTCTTGTTCAGATGGAGTGTATTCTTTTGTAAAACACACTTTGTGTTTGTGTGTGTGTGTGTGTGTGTGTGTGTGTGTGTGTGTGTGTGTGTGTGTGTGTCTTGCATGTCCAGGTGCTTCCGGATGACATTTTGAAGAACCTGACCGAAGAGCTGCCACCACCCCGGGCCATTCCACGCAAACTCAGCGAGTATACACAAGCAGAACGTGATGCCTTTCCTCTTCTTTGGACCCCGTGAGTCATCTCTCTTCATATATTCTCTTTTTTCTTTTCTCTCTCCCTTTTTTTTTTTTTCTCACCTGTCCTTGACTCGGTGTGTGGCAAGATTTAGGACAGGCCTAAGGCGCTCAGGTGCTGAGGCCTTGAGGAAAGGGGGGGGGGCGGGCAAGGGGGGGCAATCAGAGGATCTTCGGAGCTGAATAATCTGTCTCTTAAACAATTCCGATTTTTTTCTTAGTTCTCTCTGCGCCGCACGCTTTCTCATAGATTTATGAGAGATGAGTCATGCGTGTGCTGAGGTCACCAGCGGAGGACATGAACATATTCTCCAGGTCACAGCTGCTTAAAGTAATAGAGGTGCCAGTTTTTTATGATTGTCTGATGCTTATGACAGCGAGATGCAGTTTGTCTGCCAGGCGACTCGTGAGGTGTCATGAACAGGCTCAGTAGTTTAAGCCAAGATCTGCTTCCATTTGTTATTTCCATTAGAATTCTGAACGCAGAGTGAGGATTAACTTCCAAATCGGGTACAATAATACAAAAGGACATAAAGGATGGAAGGATTTCAGCAGGCGTGAATTAATACTAACAATAGGCTGTAGAAGAAAGCATCAGTCACTACCCGGACAAGTCCAGGACTAAAATGTATGAGGTAAAAATTGCAAGACAAGCAGATATTTAATTTTCTGTTCCATTTGCAAATTTTAAAACTGAAAATAGAGACGGTACACTGCAAGGTACGTCTACCATGTAGCATGGCTGATGTAGCCAATAGGCTTCATATGCCTTTAATTACCCAATGTACTCATCTCATTATATGTTCTACAGTAATTAATTTGAATTCACTTACAGTAATTCACTCGAAGGATTTGCAAAATGGAGAGGGTTTGGCCTTTCAAGGTCAATGATAATTATCTCGTTTGAAGGTCCATACATGGCCTCCTTTTAGAGATCATTAGTACCAACATACCCATGAGCACTTATTTTAAAGCACTCGATTTCCAACAATTTATGACCTTGCTCTGATGTTGACTTTTGACCTCAACATTTTAAAATTAAATATTCTCTGAGACTAATTTCAGGTGGTGTCCCCACGAAGTTTGGTAGAAATCTTAGGACGAGTGTGGTCAGTATTTTCTTTACAGACAAATTATTAAAAAAAAAAACAGATGAAACACAAATGCTTGTGATAACAAAATCTCTGCAAAAACTCCGGGATCCCAGATCGCCGCTGTTTAGTGGAATTTTTATAAATTTATGCAATAAGTATAGTGTAAGACTGTTTGCTAGTGCAGAGTAAATGTTGTGACATTTTGAATTATAATGTTCTACTATTAACATACTAACTTGTGCCAGGTATGGTCACTAGTTGAACACAAATGTTTCTTGTGATAATACTGGTCCCTCTCAAAAAATTAGCATATTGTGATGAAGTGCATTATTTTCTGTAATGTATTGATAAAAATTAAACTTGCATATATTTTAGATTCATTGCCCACCTACTGAAATATTTCAGGTCTTTTATTGTTTTAATACTGATGAGTTTGTCATACAGCTCATGAAAACCCAAAATTCCTATCTCAAAAAAAATTAGCATATCATGAAAAGGTAGTCTAAACGAGCTATTAACCTAATCATCTGAATCAACCAATTAACTCTAAACACCTGCAAAAGATTCCTGAGGCTTTTAAAAACTCCCAGCCTGGTTCATTACTCAAAACCGCAATCATGGGTAAGACTGCCGACCTGACTGCTGTCCAGAAGGACATCATTGACACCCTCAAGCAAGAGGGTAAGATACAGAAAGAAATCTCTGAGCGAATAGGCTGTTCCCAGAGTGCTGTATCAAGGCACCTCAGTGGGACGTCTGTGGGAAGGAAAAAGTGTGGCAGAAAACGCTGCACAACCAGAAGAGGTGACCGGACCCTGAGGAAGATTGTGGAGAAGGGCCGATTCCAGACCTTGGGGGACCTGTGGAAGCAGTGGACTGGGCTACAGGTGCCGCATTCCCCAGGTCAAGCCACTTTTGAACCAGAAACAGCGGCAGAAGCGCCTGACCTGGGCTACAGAGAAGCAGCACTGGACTGTTGCTCAGTGGTCCAAAGTACTTTTTTCGGATGGAAGCAAATTTTGCATGTCATTCGGAAATCAAGGTTTCAGAGTCTGGAGGAAGACTGGGGAGAAGGAAATGCCAAAATGCCTGAAGTCCAGTGTCAAGTACCCACAGTCCAGTGATGGTCTGGGATGCCATGTCAGCTGCTGGTGTTGGTCCACTGTGTTTTATTCAGGGCAGGGTCAATGCAGCTAGCTATCAGGAGATTTTGGAGCACTTCATGCTTCCATCTGCTGAAAAGCTTTATGGAGATGAAGATTTCATTTGTCAGCACGACCTGGCACAGGCTCACAGTGCCAAAACCACTGGTAAATGGTTTACTGACCATGGTATTACTGTGCTCAATTGGCCTGCCAACTCTCCTGACCTGAACCCCATAATCTGTGGGATATTGTGAAGAGAAAGTTGAGCGACACCAGACCCAACACTGTGGTTGAGCGTAAGGCCGCTATTGAAGCATCCTGGGCCTCCGTAACACCTCAGCAGTGCCACAGGCTGATTGCCTCCATGCCACGCCACATTGAAGCAGTCATTTCTGCAAAAGGATTCCCGACCAAGTATAGATGGCATAACTGAACATAATTATTTGACGGTTGACTTTTTTGTATTTAAAACACTTTTTTTTTTTTTTTTTTTTATTGGTCAGATGAAATTTTTGGATTTTTGGTTTTTCTTTACTTTTTTGCCAAAATTATCAATATTAAAACAAGTAAAGGAATGAACCTTTTAGTATTTTTTACATTATTTAAGCTGTTTTGTTTTGTGTTTGTTACAAAACAATGATTAACTTTTTTTGCATGATTTTTTACATGACATGCTCCTGTACCCTGCAAGGGGCCCTATGGCCCTCTTGACTCCCAGCTGAAATATTTCATTTCTTATTTCCAAAACCATTTTCTCTATATTTTCTAACCCTCACTGGGATCCCTGAAAACTCAATGTGTGATAAAAAATGTTCTTTTGGAGTTTTTCTGCAAAATCAGATGGCTTACCATATTTTTCATTAAGGAGCGGCGGCCGGCGGAAGCGCCGGCTACTATTAGCCTAGCGCCGGTTATAGTTTATAATAGTAAATAGTAATATTTAATAATATAACAATAATCTTTAATAAAAATATTTTCACGGCTTTGTTAAGCTATGTATTTGACAACACGATCACTTGTTTTTGATAATTTCTCAATCTTACGATATCCCATGATGCATTCACTATGCTACCTCATTCAAAAGCACGGCGCTTTTTATATACGTGCCGCCATTTGCCTGTGCTCCCGTGTAGATTTAGGGCGTGACGGGTCGTACAAACCCGGGTAAAATATAGTCCAAACTGATGTGAGTCGTACCGACAAGCATGGCACCGAAGCGAAGTAGATCTAAACAACCAACATTAAATACGTTGTGGACGCGACTCAAGACCGATGATTCCACTATTTCAGAAACATCCGTATCTCATGAAATAGGTAAAAAAGTTTTATGTCATGTCCAGACACAAATAATTTCTTGATTGCACTGAGTGATAATACTGAAAACTAGAATGATATTACATTAACAGTTTTGACAGATTTGGGTAGCAGTTTGAGGTTAAGGTCACTGTTAGATTTTTCAAATAAGTTTTATGTACTTTCCTTTAAGAAGTAAGTCTACTATTCTTGTAACAAATACTATTTTTTTATAATATAAACTTTGTTTTATTTGCTTCTAGCTTGTCTGATTTTCTCATAAATATGGGCCCAGAATGCACCACAGAGCACATGGATTTTAAACATTTTTCTGGGAGTGGCCCCCCAGACACCCCTGCGGGAGGGGACACCCCCATCCCCATGCTTGCCTCAAACAATTTCCACCTCCTACTTATCAATATCCTTCTTCTAGTCTAAAACTTAAGGAATATCCTGGCTTACAGTGGGGCTTATTTTCAACAGTCCGCTTGACAGTTCAAATACACCTGCTGAATACACCTGCAAACTCCCAGTCAATCAGGATGCTGTTGATTTCTTACGTTTGCTGTTGAATTGAACGATCACTCTGTAGACTATGGCAAGAGGTTTTGTGCAATTTTCATTGTTTTTGAAAACCAGACAACTCTTTTGCTCCTGGTACTCACCACACAGCTAGTTGCTATAAACAATTTAAATGCTCACTTTTCAAATCGCTTAATATTATTAGGGTCTTGGGAAGGCTGGTGCCTATCATCATCAACACTGGGCGAAGTTTGGATACACCCTAAACAGCTTGCCAGACCATCGCAGAGACAACACACAACTATTTACACTCACATTCATACCCAGGGCAACTTGGAACAGCAAATTATCCTACTGTGCATGCCTTTGAACCGTGGGGGGAGGAGAGTACCTCATGAAAACACATCGAAAGCATGCAAACTCCACACAGAAACACCATCATTGAACCTGGGACTCAAACGCTGGCCCTTCGTACTGTAAAGTCAATGTGCTACCCAGTACGCCACCATGCTGCCCAAAATTTGTGTACCGAAATCTATAATAAAAAATAAATCTAATAAATTAAGTTTGATCAAACGTGTTTCACAGATAAACCTCTGTAATGAGAGTGGTCTGTTTACGTTTGATATGTCTCTGGAATATCAACTTTTTTGTAATGTTTTGTTTGTTGCGTCCTATTTTGTCTCTGCATAGTTAAGGCTTATGGTTCAAGCTTAGATCAAAACCTGCTTCAGACAAAACAGTCTCAATAACTTAGACTCTGACTTAGAGCTCCATGTTTTTAAAACACCACACGTTCCAGGGACCATTGTTTAAACAATGCAGTACAGACTCACCACGTCTGTCCATGAAACCAATGTGTAAGCATTTATTTTAAAATATGGCACCCAGTCCAGCAGACCAGTACCAGTCCCATTAGTCAGTATGGCATGGTGTTTTGAACAGGACTGAACTGGAGGAGTAAATTTAATGATGGATTTCTGTTTTATTTTCATACAGTATTAACAATGGGATATGGTTAAGTCAGGATTATTGTGCCGTCGGTCTGCAATGGGAAAGTGTTGTGTATTAGAGAGTACTCTTCCATAGCTGCAGGAAGACTGTTCAATGGCTCACAAACTCTCTTTGTCTTTGCATCTTGTCCTTTGTGTGTACCTCATGAAGTGCTCATGATTCACTGCATCTCCAGCTGCCTATAATAACTACTAGACCTTAGAGTGATCTTATTTTTTTGGCATTTTTGTATCATTGCTATAAAACAGTGCCTTGCATAAGTATTCACCCCTGTGAACTTTTCTACAGCTTATATCATAACCTGGAACGGAATTGAGGTGATATGTCATGCATCTAAATAATACAGCCTGCAATCCTGATGTAGCGGAGGTGTACCAAGTCTGCCTGTGTATATAAACATGGTTTTAAATAGGTCTGCAGAAAAGTTGAAAAGGTGTCAATCAGGTTTTGGTTATAAAGAATTCCTGAACATACACTCATTCTCACATTCATGCACTCATTTGCTGAACTGCTTAATCCTACCAAGGTTGCAGGGAGGCTGGAGCCTATCTCAGCTAATTCTGGAAAAAGGTGGGGTACACTATGAACAGCTTGCAGACCATCGCAAGGCAAGACATACAAAACCACACTAACATCCTACTCACACTTAGAGGCAATTTGGATTGGCTAATTAGGCTAATGTGTATATCTTTTTGGACTGTGGAAGGAAACCGGAGTACCTTGAAGAAACCCACACAAGCACAGGGAGAACATGCAACTCTATGCAATCACCCAAGCCTGGGAATGGAATAAAGGACCTAGCTGAATGCTAACCACTACACTATTGCACTGCCCCTGGTCATACAATGGAGCAAAATTAAAACTATTATTAAACAAAAGAAAGAAAATGTCATGTGTACACTCCTGCCATAGGGAGGCCGTTCCTCAAGATAAGATAAGATAAGATACAGCTTTATTAATCTCACAATGGAGAAATTCACTGTTACAGGCTCTTGAGGTACCATCAGTAGGGGGTGCAAAAATAGATACATATACAAACATACACACATACGTATATATTATATAAGTAAATAAATAAATAGATACATAAATAGTATAAATTAATAAACAATAAAAGAAAAGAAGGGAACGACTTTGTAGACTGGCCTATATTCAAGTGTACATTATCTGAGGGCAGAGTAGATGGGTTGATATGGTTCACAGTCAGTGGGGTAGATGTGGTTGATTAAAGTGCACGGGGTTTTTATTGCACATAACCGTTTTTTTTCATAGACAGTTACAAAGTGGCGTTGTACAGTCTGACAGCGGTGGGAATGAACGACCTGCGGTAGCGCTCCTTCCTGCACTGAGGATGTCTCAGTCGTCCACTGAAGGAGCTACTCAGCTTCTCTACAGTCTGGTGCAGTGGGTGAGAGCTGTTGACCATGATGGATGTGAGCTTTGCTACCATCCTCCTCTCACTCACCTCCTCCACAGAGTCCAGTGGGCAGCCGAGGACAGAGCTGGCCCTCCTGACCAGCTTGTTCAGTCTCTTCCTGTCCCGCTCTGTGCTGCCCGGGGCCCAGCAGATGGCAGCGTAGAGGATTGCAGAGGCTACCAC
Source organism: Plotosus lineatus (assembly GCA_024760905.1). NCBI lineage: Eukaryota > Metazoa > Chordata > Actinopteri > Siluriformes > Plotosidae > Plotosus > Plotosus lineatus. Next base: position 50,531,508 of record CM045728.1, read on the forward strand.
AGAGTCATAAAAAGTCCTGAGCAGAGGTCTGCATACTCCGAAGGACCTGAGTCTCCTCAGAAGGTGGAGGCGACTCTGGCCCTTCTTGTACAGGGCGTTGGTGTTGTGGGACCAGTCCAGTTTATTGTTTTGGTGAACGCCCAGGTATTTGAAACTGTCCACTGTCTCAACGTCCTGTCCCTGGACGTTCACTGTGTGTGTGTGTGTGTGTGTGTGTGTGTGTGTGTGTGTGTGTTCAGTGTGTGTGTGTATGTGTGTTAGAGTGCTTCTTCTGAAGTCGACCACCATCTCCTTCGTCTTCCTAGTGTTCAAGCACAGGTGGTTGCGCTCACACCAGTCCACGAAGTCAACGATGACCGACTGATACTCCTGCTCGTTCCCCTCTGACACACGGCCCACGATGGCGGAGTCGTCCGAGAACTTCTGAAGGTGGCAGCTGTCTGTGCTATAGATGAAGTCCGAGGTATAAATGTTGAAAAGGAAGGGTGAGAGGACGGTGCCCTGCGGTGCCCCCGTGCTGCAGACTGCCACCTTTGACTTACAGCCGCGCAGCCGCACGTACTGTGGACGGTTAGTAAGGTGGTCGATAATCCAGGCAGCAAGACGCCCGTCCACTCCCACGTCCTCCAGCTTCCCCCGCAGAAGCACTGGCCTGATGGTGTTTAAGGCGCTGGAGAAGTCAAAGAACATGACCCTCACAGTGCTGCCAGCGATCTCCAGGTGGGTGAGTGCCCGCTGCAGAAGGTAGATGACGGCATCTTCTACCCCGATGTTGGGCCTGTAAGCAAACTGCAGCGGGTCTAGGGTGGGGCTCACTATAGAGCGGAGGTGTTCGAGGAGGAGCCTTTCCATGGTCTTCATAAGGTGGGAGGTCAGGGTGACAGGTCTGTAGTGGGCTGGTTCCTTCACTTGAGCTGTTTTGGGAACCGGAACCACACAGGAGGTCTTCCACAGGATGGGAACCTTCTCCAGGCTGAGGCTCAGGTTGTACAGGTAGCATAGTACCTCACAGAGCTGGTCTGCGCAGGTCCTCAGCAGCCTGGGACTGATGCCATCTGGTCCTTCAGATTTCCTCTGATTTAGTCGCCTCAGCTGTCTCCTCACCTGGTCTGATGTGAGGGAGAGGGGGCTGGGGTGGGCTGCAGAGGGAGGGGGATGTGTCTGTTGGGCTGTAGCAGTCAAGTGAAGTTGGCCTGGGGAGGGGGGAGGTGGCTGCTGGTCTGGAGATGTGTGGAGGGGGAGAGGGGGGAGGGGGAGAATCAAACCTGTTGAAGTAACAATTTAATTCATCCGCCCAGCGCTGGTCACCATCAGCTGTCCCTCTGACACTCTGCCCAAATCCAGACATGGTCTTTAGTCCTCTCCAGATGTCTCGCACGTTGTTCTGAGCCAGCTTCTCCTCCATCTTCTTCCCATAGTACTTCTTGGCCCTCCTGATCCTCCACTGGAGCTCACGCTGGACCTTCTTCTGCTCCTCTCTATCCCCCAAGATGAAAGCCCTCTTTTTCTGGTTCAGGAGGACTTTAAGCTCAGGAGTGACCCACGGGTGGTTGTTGGAGAAGCACCGTACCCTCCGTGTTGGCACAGTGCTGTCCACACAGAAGTTCATGTGACCATCGAAGAAGAAGCAACCATGAAGATAAGGGTTTGGGTCTGAAGGAGCTGGAGAGATGCTCAGCTCAGATGGGAGTAGCTAATCACGGGGCAACTTTAGTCCAGATATTTCTCAAACCTACACCTTGTATATGAATGTTTATTAGGGGATTTTACAGATGTGTGTGTGTGTGTGTGTGTGTGTGTGTGTTGGGGGGGGGGGGGTCTCAAGTAAAATGGATTTTTGTCTGCCACTTTTGGCAGAGACTCAGCCATACTGTTTACTCTGAAAAGAACACCCCCAGTGAAGCATGGTGGTGGTAGAATTATGTTATGGGGCTGCTTTTCATCATCAGGGACTTGGAAAGAGGTGCAGGATTGATGAAGACAGATACAGGGCAGACTTAAGAGAAACCTTTTCCAGTCGTCCAAAACCTTAACTGTACTGCCAAAGCGAAGCTGGAGTGGTTTAAAACCCAATAACCTGGCTTATCCAATCAAAATCATACCACAATCCAATTTGAGAATCTGTAGGAAGACCATCCAGAGTGCTCCAGACATTTTTAATTGTTTTGCCTAAAAATAAGGGCAGTATACAATGATGTAGATGTATAATGCTACTAAAACATTCTAGCTGTGCTGGTAGCCTGTAGGGTTATGTAGTGGTTACCACTCTCACCTCACAGTAAGAAAGTCCTGGAGTTGTTTAGCCTTATTGCCGTCTGAACTTTCCATGTTTTCACTATGCTTGTGTGGGTTTCCTTCCACAGGCAAAGTGCACATCAGGCTGTGGCTTGTAAAACTGTCAGGTAAAAGCATAGATTTCAACAGAAAATGTCTGAATGATCATGGGTGTGATCAGATTGCAGTCAAGAATGGTATGGTCCAGACGTCGCACATTTTCTTAGAGTTGTTGTTCCTTATATTATAAATGGCCTCAAAAAATGAGCACAATCTTCTTAAAAACTTCCTTTAAATTACAAATGCCCCATTTACATAGCATTATTGTCCTAATTTTAATGACGGGTGGAGCGAACATACATGTTCACTGACCATCAACTTGTCATCAACTAGCATGTCGGATCCCTGTTGTTGCATAATAGGGTCTAACTTTGTTACATTACCCGAATGATGTGTTTATTCTCATAGTACTGTACTAATAATCTTACTACTGTCTTGACATTAACAGACAAAAAGTTAGCCCTTCCAAGTCTTCAGACACATGCATGCTATAAACTACTGATTATCTAATTAGAGCCTGGCATTGGATCATCTGGAACGTTCATGCCTATGTAAATATAATGCAATATTATGTTCCTTGTTACATGTTCCTTACGGTTCGAAATGTTTAGTAAAAACAGCATGAACAGTATATAGCACACGTGAAAGGTAACAACTTGCGAAGGCCAAGTGCACACTTGTGAACTGGTGACAGACAGACACTCAGTTACTTGTGGAACAAAAATTGGCACGTCACAGTACCTTCCACGTAGCTCCTGCAAAAGGTAATAATAGTACTGTATACTTTATTTGATATTGTATATCTGAGCTAGTTTACATTCTGTGCTTCTGCTATGAGGATTAAATAAAGTATCCATTGTTATCATTATTATTATTATTATTATTATTAGTAGTAGTAGTAGTAGTATTGCACAGAGCTTGAATGAGTGCATGAATACATCATCCTGGTTATAAGGGCATTGCTTGCTGTCATTAAGTGGATATAATTGCAATGAGTCTGCCGTATTATTTGGTTACCACAAACAGCTGGTTGGAACGTGAGAGGCGCTGCTGTGGCTTTTATTATGAACACATACAAGAGAGAAGACAATTAAGGCCTGCTCTGATAGAGGAATAGTGCAAGCATCATTAAGGAAAGAGAAGTGAACATTAAAGACTGACTCCAGACCACAAAACCCTGAGAGAGCCAGTGACCAAGAGAACCTGAAGCACTGAGCTTTTTTCATTCTAATGTCCTGTACATATATCATCACTTCTGCGACTTCCGATTTAAAGGCAAGTGAACCTCTGGTGTAGGGTTTGCAAATGGACTTTGATCTTCAATAGACCTGATGATAAAACACGATTGTGCTTTTTGTAATAGTTTGAATTCCGAATGCAAAATTGGGGAAGAGTGTATGACAAAGCCCTGTGACCCAGCCATGACGATCCAATTATTTTTTTCTTTGTCTTCATTGTTCTCAACAAAGCACCGGAGATGAGAAACATGACCCTACTGGTTTTTTTTCCTTCAGTTATTCTCTATAGCACTTTATATTTTCTATAATACGTATTCTCTTTCTCTCACTGACTCTGTCTGTGTGATATGCTTTTCTAGCTACTCACCCCCCCCCGCCCATATATTTATATACAGTATGTATATATATATATATATAAAATGTGTGTTGTACATGTGCATGTACAGTTGTGTTCAAAATAATAGCAGTCAGACATCACTAACCTGATCAATCTCTGCTTTTGGGAGAAATGATATTTCTACATGGCAAATAATTTACTATGAGGTGTAGTAGCATAATAGAATCCAATAAACCCAACAGTCATGACATGTATGGTGTTGATTCTGTGTAATTGAATCACTAATTGAAAGAGGCGTGTTCAAGATAACAGTAGTGTGAAGTTCAGTTGGTGACGTCATTCATTCCTTGATAAATAGGTGCCAATTATTGCCTTCATTTAAAGGGTACCTGTAGTGAAAGCGCTCATATACCTAATTTGATGTATTGTGTATAGTTAGTGACAAAACACCTATAAGGCATTTATTATATTCTTTCACAAACCAGCTTTAAGCGATTTAAGGGCTTCACTAACGTCAAGCTTCAGAGCACAAAAGTTTTGCAGTGTCGCATTTCCTGTGACGTCACATCGTTGACAAAGCCTCTACTGGAACTGCGAGATTGCTGGTTATAGTGTTTTTCTCTCTGAAAATCTGAGGAAAATGGGTAGTTCCAGACATTGTTCAGCGTACCTTGATTAAAAAGTTGATTGGAGGGGGAAAGCGCACACAAAGAAGTGCAGAAAATGATAAGCTGCTAAGCTAAAATGATTGCAAAAACTGCAAAATGCAAACTAAAACCTGAAAGACATGGAAGAAAGTGAAAAACTACCATTCGAATATTTGGAAGAAGAGCCAAAATGTAAAGGACTCGGCCAGCAATCAGCTACAGGAAGATCAAAAATGGTCTAGTTATCTGTGAGTCCTGTTACAGTATAGAAGACGTCTATATAAAGTCAAGCTATCAGAAAGTAGCCCCTGCAAAGTCCCACAGTTGGAAAAAGACGTGTGCTGAAGAGGTTACAATTTGCTAAAGAGCACATTGACTGGCCTAAAGAGAAATGATGCAACATTGTGTGGACTGATGAAAGTAAGATTGTTCTTTTTGGGTCTCGTGGCTGGAGACAGTTTGTCAGACAATCCCTAAACACTGAATTCAACCTACAGTACACAGTCAAAACAGTGATTCATGGTGGCGCAAACGTCATGATATGGGCCGATTTATCGCATATCAGGGATCGTGGATCAATTTGAACCCATCAGAACAATTGAAGTCATGCTGCCTTATGCTGAAGAGGAAATGCCCTTGAAATGAGTGTTCCAACAAGACAACGACCACAAACTCCATACCAATGAATGGAAATCTTCTTTATTCCTGACCAATAGGACGGATAGATTGATATTATGAAGCAACCGACCCTTTGAAATTGATGCGCGTGTGTTTGTGTGTGTGTGTGTGTGTCCTTCTTATTATTTTCCCTTCGGCTGTTCCTTTCAGGAGTTGCCAGCAAATCATCTGCCTCCATCTCACCCTGTCCTCTGCATCTTCTTCTCTTACGCCAACGACCTTCATGTCATCCTTCACCACATCCATAAATCTTCTCTTTGGTCTTCCTCTAGGCCTTTTGCCTGGTAGTTCCAAACTCGGCATCCTACTGCCAATATACTCACTATCCCTTCTCTGTACATGTCCAAACCATCTCAATCTAGCCTCTCTGACTTTGTCTCCAAAACATCTTACATGGGCGGTCCATATTTGATCTGGCTCAGGGTTTATGTCGGATGCCCTTCCTGACACAACCCTCTGCATTTATCCGGGCTTGGGACCGACATGATTGAGAGCACTGGCTTGTTCCCCCTCATGGCTGCATTTGCCCCCCATGGCTGCATGTGTGTGTGTGTGTGTGTGTGTGTCTATACTAGTCCTTCTCAAAAAATTAGCATATTGTGATAAAGTTCATTATTTTCTGTAATGTACTGATAAAAACAAAACTTTCATATATATATATATATAATATATTGCACACCAACTGAAATATTTCAGGTCTTTTATTGTTTTAATGCCGGTGATTTTGGCATACAGCTACTGAAAACCCAAAATTCCTGTCTCAAAAAATTAGCATATCATGAAAAGGTACTCTAAACGAGCTATTAACCTAATCATCTGAATCAACGAATTAACTCTAAACACCTGCAAAAGATTCCTGAGGCTTTTAAAAACTCCCAGCCTGGTTCATTACTCAAAACAACAATCATGGGTAAGACTGCCAACCTGACTGCTGTCCAGAAAGCCATCATTGAGACCCTCAAGCAAGAGGGTAAGACACAGAAAGAAATCTCTGAGCGAATAGGCTGTTCCCAGAGTGCTGTATCAAGGCACCTCAGTGGGACGTCTGTGGGAAGGAAAAAGTGTGGCGGAAAACGCACAACCAGAAGAGTTGACCGGTCCCTGAGGAAGATTGTGGAGAAAGGCCGATTCCAGACCTTGGGGGACCTGTGGAAGCAGTGGACTGGGCTACAGGTGCCGCATTCCCCAGGTCAAGCCACTTTTGAACCAGAAACAGCGGCAGAAGCACCTGACCTGGGCTACAGAGAAGCAGCACTGGACTGTTGCTCAGTGGTCCAAAGTACTTTTTTCAGATGAAAGCAAATTTTGCATGTCATTCGGAAATCAAGGTGCCAGAGTCTGGAGGAAGACTGGGGAGAAGGAAATGCCAAAATGCCTGAAGTCCAGTGTCAAGTACCCACAGTCAGTGATGGTCTGGGGTGCCATGTCAGCTGTTGGTGTTGGTCCACTGTGTTTTATCAAGGGCAGGGTCAATGCAGCTAGCTATCAGGAGATTTTGGAGCACTTCATGCTTCCATCTGCTGAAAAGCTTGATGGAGATGAAGATTTCATTTTTCAGCACGACCTGGCACCTGCTCACAGTGCCAAAACCACTGGTAAATGGTTTACTGACCATGGTATTACTGGGCTCAATTGGCCTGCCAACTCTCCTGATCTGAACCCCATAGAGAATCTGCGGGATATTGTGAAGAGAAAGTTGAGAGACACCAGACCCAACACTGTGGATGAGCTTGAGGCCGCTATCGAAGCATCCTGGGCCTCCGTAACACCTCAGCAGTGTCACAGGCTGATTGCCTCCATGCCACGCCACATTGAAGCAGTCATTTCTGCAAAAGGATTCCCGACCAAGTATTGAGTGCATAACTGAACATAATTATTTGACGGTTGACTTTTTTGTATTAAAAACTTTTTTTCTTCGTCAGATAAAATATGCTAATTTTTGAGATAGAGATTTTTGGTTTTTCTTTATTTTTTTGCCAAAATTATCAATATTAAAACAATAAAAGGCTTGAACTACTTCAGTTGTGGGTAATGAATCTAAAATATATGAAAGTCTAATGTTTATCAGAACATTACAGAAAATAATGAACTTCATCACAATATGCTAATTTTTTGAGAAGGACTAGTATATGTATGTATGTATGTGTGTGTGTGTGTGTGTGTGTGTGTGTGTGTGTGTGTGTGTGTGTGTATATATATATATATATATATATATATAATCATGGCTAGTATATGTGATGTTTTTTAATGCTTCTGCCTTATGCTTACGTATCGCTCCACACCTGATAATAGGTATGATGTAATGGTTCAGTCAGTAATCCTACACAGTGTGGAATGTGTGTAATAATTTTCAACGTGCATTAAATATTTATCGCACATCGTCTTCTCATCAGTAAAGCCTGTAATTCCTTGGGTCCTCCCCCCTCCCATTCCCTCATGACATTATGCTACTGTGCTTTGACTATTAATCTTATAGTGTTCATTTTATTTCCTGAATAGCAGGCAATCAGAGCCTCACAATAAGCCCATATCTGTCTGAAGTGCTTCTGTGTACTGATTAGTTACTTTCTTAATGCTTGAGGGTTTTGTTTGGCTTCTCTGCCTCTTTCCATCAGACCCTAAACATGTAGATATGTGCATTAAAGCTAATCATTTTAGTCAATGGTTGCACTTGTGTGGCTTTTTGAGGTTTTGTAACATTTTCAGCATTCATGGAAATATACACTATGACTTGTAATAAACCAATGTGTAATGGTGGTGTTATGATTTTAATTCGCAGCGAAACATTAGAAAGGGCTCAGTGAGCTAATACATTTGCAATTACACTGCATGGTCATGGCCAGATGATACAAGTTAAAAATTGTTGGAAGAATTACAGGCTGGAAGGCATTCACAATATTTGTAAGCATGAAAAAAGCGCATGTGTTATTAGCCCTTAAATTAAAACCAAGTGTTTTGTGCCTGGTTCTCAGTCCTCAGGTCACCAGTAACTTTATGACTTGTATGAGATTTGAAATGATCTCACATATATTAACAGTAGCATGGTGGTTAGCACGTCCACCTCAGAGCAAGAAGTTCCTGGGTTTGAGTTGTGTGCCTAGCGAGGACATTTGTTTGTAGTGTTTTCATGTTCTGCCCATGTTTGAGTGGGTTTCATATGGGTAGTCTGGTTTCCGCCCACAGTCCAACTACATGCACATTAGGTTAATTGGCTTTTCAAAAATTGCCCCTAGGTGTGAATGAGTGCAAATAATTGCTTGTGTTAGCCCTGTGATGGACTGGCAGCTGAGTGTTAGCCCTGTGAGAGACCAGAGTCAGCTGTCATTGGCTGCAGTCTTCCTGTGATCTGAATGAAGGATAAAATAGTTCAGAAAATGACATTACATGATATGACTAACATAAAACAGGCAATAGCAACATAGTTTCACAGCTAGGATAATTTCGGTGCCCATTCAAGCCTACCCCTTGAATGTCACTGGACTTTCCCAAAGAGCCAACTCAAGCATTAAGCACTCAGACACTTTTAACTAAACAGGTCCCCTTGAAGCCATTGTGAAGCCTTAAGCCTGAGGTGCTTTGTCATCTCTCTACAGCTGTTTTGCTGCACTCAGCCTTTTCCTCGTGGCACATGAAGCGTGTAATTAAAATACATCAGTGAGAAATGAGACCTTAATGGGATAATGAGACATGTAGATCTGCTGCAGTAATTAAATTGGTGAAAGGATGAAGACGGAAGAGCTCCACAGGTCGGCTGTTGTAACATTTGCCGGACCGTAAGGAAACCTGCCTGGCTCCTCATGTGTCCTGTTTAATATTACACTAACGAAGTTGAAATCAAAGACCTGGTTTAAAAAGTTAGTCTATAAATCTGCTTCCTGTTCCTGAAAAAGCTAAGAGCAAGAGGCACCAGTGTAGAAAAAAAATCCAAGACATGTACATACAGTCATAGCCTCCTCTACATACATGCTGTCAAGAATTCATACTAACTCCAGGAGAAACCAAAGCATATGCACTTTAATAGTCATCATATAGCTTTCATGTCACTCAAAAGGTCACATGTGGTGTGCAAGTTTGTTCATGTTGTTAATGAGGACTGTGGTGTAGGTCCTAGGGATTGACACTCCCATGAACTCGGGGAACACAGTACTGTTATTTGAATGGTCTCGGGCAATTTAATGTAATTGCAGTTGGCGGGTATGAGAGTGTGTATGTGGCAGTTTAAGTGGCCGTTTTACCATAGAATATATGTATTCTTAGGAAGAATCCCACTGATTTTGTGGCATTGCGTCATGAATCCTGATACAGTATGTGTCTTGTACCTTAGAGCACAACTCCATATACATGCTCATATGGTGACCCATCAGAGTTTCGTAAAATGTCACCAAAGCAGGGGTTCACTTCAAGACCAAATGTAACAATGGATCTCCAAGTGAAATTCCTGATTGTGTTGATTATAGTATTGGATATCTTAACCTAGCTTCATGCCCTGTGATGGCCTGGCGAGCTGTCCAGGGTGTACTCTGCCCTCGCCCGAAGTTGGCTGGGATGGGCGCCAGCCTCCCCGTGACCCTAATTAGGATTAAGTGGTTACAGAAAATGAACTGAACTGAACCTAGCTTCATCAAAGCTATTGATTGTTACATTCTTATAGTTATAACGCTGTTCTGTCCATGTTTGATTGGGTTTCATATGGGTAGTCTGGATTCCTCCCACAGCCCAAATACATGCACGTTAGGCTAATTGTCTGTTCAAAATTGCCCCTATGTGTGACTATGAGTGCAAATAATTGTGTTTGTTAGCCGTGTGATGGATCGGTTACTTGAAGGGGTTTGGTCCAAAATATGACACCTTAAAAAGAAGTAGGCTAACTTGCATCATGCATTCAAGGCATAAAGCTCAAGTGCCTTAATACATAGAATCTGATAGCATATTTAAATAATGAGCCTAAAAGGTGTACTTTGGACATTGAAATTTGTAGAACCATTTAGTGGTATACTTGGTGGATGGATTCCTTGTCCTTCCGTCTTTATGTCTGTCATGATATTCTGCTACAAGTGGATAGTCAGCTAAATGAGACAAAAATGTTGATTGTTTTTCAACTACCTAGGGATATTATACTTGTGGAGCTTCGTGCACTGCTTCTAGTTTTATATTTCAAATGTGTAGCGGTAAAGTTTGAGAAATTTTGGTCTGCAGTAGAAGCATAGAAACACTATTTCCCTTAATTGAAGGCCACATTGATGTAGGTTTAAAGTTCAGCTGTAGACTGCTGCTTTTCTCTGGCTGCTGCTTGGCAGTTTCAAGTTTCTCATCATTCAGAGTGTGGACTGTCATAAATCCCTACAGAAGTGATTCACAGACGTAAGCTATTACTGTATGGCTCATTGAGCGCTGAGGCTTCCTGCGTTGAATTTCTCAGAATTACTTCACTTTTCTAATAGCGGGGCCAAGTTAATGACATGCGGGGCTCACAGCGTGCTGGAGATGTTCTGCCTGTGTGTGTTTTTTAAAAAAACACATTTTCTTAAAGAAATTAATACTTTGTTTTTACTTTCATTTAATAGTTGAAGAGACTGTAGAGTATACAGTATGCAGCTGCATATACAACATACCACATCCTGCTGAAATATCTAAGCACTTTTCAACTCTATTTAGTTTTAGTTGCATTGCGCTTTTCACAACTGACATCGTCACAAAGCAGCTGTACATAGTAAAACAAATTTGATAAAGAATATTACATCCTCATTTATACTCTTTTACATTTTGTAAAATTCCAGTTTTAGAACTCAAGCGAACTTAATTTTGGATTGTATGTCATTTATCCTTCAGGAATAATCAATAATATTGAATTAGGATGGAAGCCATTAATAAATAGTTAACAAAATGATTTATAAATTGAGACATTTGAGATTGTTTCAGAGTTCACTTACTATTTTACTGTGATTGTATTCATTGAATGGAACTCACTGGGGCAGGTGACATGATGCCACTCATTTGCTGAGCCATTGAATCCTTATAGGGGCAGGGCTGGAGCAGTGGTTGGTCAGTGGATTATGCTGTAAATTACTGATCAGTAATGATCAGAAGTTTGCCGGTGGCAGCTCCAATACAACCAAGATGCCACTTCTGGGCAAGTCCCATATACCCAAACTGCTCCATTGTTTAAAAAGGGGGGAAAAAAAGATGAAATGTAAGGTTCTCTGTCTGTCATATTCCGTAAATTTAAAATTATCCCAGTGAACACCAAGCAAAGGTGGGGTACACCTTGAACAGCTCCGCCACACCATCACCACAGGCAACACAACCATTCTCATGCACACCTAGGGGCAATTTGGAACTGCCAAGTAGTCTAATGTTTGTCATTGGACTGTGGAAGGAAATTTGAGTACTCGGAGGAAACCCACTCAAGCATGGAGAACAATGCAAGCTTCACACAGTGAACTCCAAGTCGGGGACTTGAATCCTTTTGCTGTGGTGGATGTGCTAACCACTACACTACTAAATATAACTGTTTCCAAAGAGTTTGAATAAGGAAATGTGATAGAAAGTTGATAATGAATAGCGTTACAAAGATCAAGGAGCTATCCTACAAATCCAGGACACTTTTCTGTATTTGATAACAAAATGCCTCAAACCTTGAACTGTTTAATGCAGGGGTCTTCAAACTTTTTCCTGCAAGGGCCACATAACTTTTCCCTTCTCTGATGGGAGGCTGCGGTCAGTTTGTAACAGAAAAAGTGTGACGATCACAGGGCTGCCTAAACGTAAACATTTATTGTTTTCTAGTAAGTCACGCAGCATGACCAAATATTGGTAACCCTTTCCGGGACCTTCACAGAAAAAAGTCAGGAAATAAATAATAAAAGAAACGCTGCTTGCTATTAGTTGAGCAACCCAAAAGCTGCCCGAACAGACGACTGGTTCAGCCAAGCCTGGCATACAAATGTATTCTCCTGAGCTAACGGTATACTTTTAGCTTTGAGAGTTTGTCTACTTGCATTTGGCCTTGCAAGCGATCATACTTGTGTTTGTGACGGGATTCAGAGTGTCGGCGCAGGTTGTATTCTTTGAATACCGCCATTCCTCTTGACAGATGATACAAACAACCTTTTCTTTGCATTGAACAAAAAAATAATCGTTTGTCCACTGCAGGTTAAATACCCTGCATTCTGCATCAAATTTTCTCTTCCAGAACCTTTTCACCATGATTCCATTCTATTTGACAGGGGAGAGTCTAGGATTTTTGTTGTGGGGGGGGGGGTCAGATGAGGCACAGATGGCAGAAGGGTGGAATAGGGTGTCATGTTCTATGTGTGTATTAGTCTTGATCGTATGGCCAGACTAAAAAAAAATAATCATAATCTGTCTCTGGTTTTGTTCATTCTGGGCTAAATGTGGAGGCGAGCCGTATCCGGCCCGCGGGCCGTCGTTTGGCGACCACTTGGTTTAATGTATTACTAATGACTGGGATGAATATGGCATAACCATTACTCTGCCTCAAAGGAAAGTATCCACCAATAGCCAGTGACTGAGTCAGGTAGATGTCATTCAGACAAGCAAACAAGAGGCCAAAAGTAAGGATTGATTTAATGCTGCCACCATCATGCTTCACGATATACTGTCTCAGGTTAGTAACCAAGATCTGCATTCCAACAGGGCTGTCTCATGGCAAGACTGTCTTATAGGTTTGAGCTCGAGGCATCCATTTTTGTGTTGAGTTTGCATGCTCTTCCTGTGCTTTCTAGGTTTCCTTTGGGTACTCCAGTTTCTTTCCAAAGTCTAAAGATATGCATGTCAGACTAACTGATTGTTCTAAAGCGCTCCTTGGCTTGGATGAGAGTGTGCATGGCTGTGTGTGTGTTGGCACCTCAATGGTCTGGCAAGCTATTCAGGGTGTGCTTTTCCTTTGCCCAGTGTTGACTGAGATAGACTTCAGGGTCCCCTCAACCCTTGTAGGATTAAGCAGTTAAACAGATTAAGAGAGAGAGCAAGTGGTTTCCAACGATCCTAAAACTTTGTATCCAAGCTAGAGTTGTTCTCTTTTCCTCACAAAGTCCAATGACCTGCAGATTAGGTGAAGTGGCTGTTCTAAATTGCCTATAGAGTGAATGTGACATCACTGGCTTTCTGTGTTAGCAACGCGATACACCAGTGAGCTTTCCAGGGTGTACCCACCTCTCATCCAACATCAGCTTGGGCTTGGTCCAGCTCACCTATGACCCACAATGTATAAGTGGCATAGAAAATGAATGAATAAATGAATTTATTAATGGCTGACTATGAATGTGTACTGACAGACTCCAAACAGGGGTACAGGGGTGACTAGTCCTTCTAAAAAAATTAGCATATTGTAATAAAGTTCATTATTTTCTGTAATGTACTGATAAACATTAGACTTTCATATATTTTAGATTCATTACACACAACCGAAGTAGTTCAAGCCTTTTATTGTTTTAATACTGATGATTTTGGCATACAGCTCATGAAAACCCAAAATTCCTATCTCAAAAAATTAGCATATTTCATCTGACCAATAAAAAAAAGTGTTTTTAATACAAATAAAGTCAACCTTCAAATAATTATGTTCAGTTATGCACTCAATACTTGGTCGGGAATCCTTTTGCAGAAATGACTGCTTCAATGCGGCGTGGCATGGAGGCAATCAGCCTGTGTCACTGCTGAGGTGTTACGGAGGCCCAGGATGCTTCGAGAGCGGCCTTAAGCTCATCCACAGTGTTGGGTCTGGTGTCTCTCAACTTTCTCTTCACAATATCCCACAGATTCTCTATGAGGTTCAGGTCAGGAGAGTTGGCAGGCCAATTGAGCACAGTAATACCATGGTCAGTAAACCATTTACCAGTGGTTTTGGCACTGTGAGCAGGTGCCAGGTTGTGCTGAAAAATGAAATCTTCATCTCCATAAAGCTTTTCAGCAGATGGAAGCATGAAGTGCTCCAAAATCTCCTGATAGCTAGCTGCATTGACCCTGCCCTTGATAAAACACAGTGGACCAACACCAGCAGCTGACATGACACCCTAGACCATCACTGACTGTGGGTACTTGACACTGGACTTCAGGCATTTTGGCATTTCCTTCTCCCCAGTCTTCCTCCAGACTCTGGCACCTTGATTTCCGAATGGCATGCAAAATTTGCTTTCATCCGAAAAAAGTACTTTGGACCACTGAGCAACAGTCCAGTGCTGCTTCTCTGTAGCCCAGGTCAGGTGCTTCTGCTGCTGTTTCTGGTTCAAAAGTGGCTTGACCTGGGGAATGCGCCACCTGTAGACCAGTCCACTGCTTCCACAGGTCCCCCAAGGTCTGGAATCGGCCCTTCACCTCAGGGTCCAGTCACCTCTTCTAGTTGTGCAGCGTTTTCTGCCACACTTTTTCCTTCCCACAGACGTCGCACTGAGGTGGCTTGATACAGCACTCTGGGAACGGCCTATTCGCTCAGAGATTTCTTTCTGTGTCTTACCCTCTTGCTTGAGGGTGTCAATGATGGCCTTCTGGACAGCAGTCAGGTCGGCAGTCTTACCCATGATTGTGGTTTTGAGTAATGAACCAGGCTGGGAGTTTTTAAAAGCCTCAGAATCTTTTGCAGGTGTTTAGAGTTAATTGGTTGATTCAGATGATTAGGTTAATAGCTCGTTTAGACTACCTTTTCATGATATGCTAATTTTTTGAGATAGAAATTTTGGGTTTTCATGAGCTGTATGCCAGAATTATCAGTATTAAAGCAATAAAAGGCCTGAACTATTTCAGTTGGTGTGCAATGAATCTAAAATATATGAAAGTTTAATTTTTATCAGTACATTACAGAAAATAATGAACTTCATCACAGTATGCTAATTTTTTTAGAAGGACTAATATATGGATCCCACCTGGTTCTGCAGTGCCCAGGCTGTCATTATTGTGTGAACATTTCCTGTGAGAGCTATGAATCCTTACCTTACCTGGTCATTGACATTTGTAAGATGTCGTCCTCTAGTCAGATTCACGGTTATGAAATAATACTGTTATATTTTTGCAATGCTGCTCTGTGTAATGTGTACAGTTTGGGATAATGTAATTGAGGAATGTTCTTCAACAAGCTATAATTATACATAGGTCGAGTCCATACAACTAATTATGTGTCTTCTGAGGACTGAACTAATTTAACGAGGATGAACACTTACCCGGTTAAATTTTGACATGTACTGATTCCTCAGATCAATATTATGGATTACATTGTGCTGATTTATGGCAGGTGGTTAGCATGTCCACCTCACAGCAAGAGGGTTTTATGTTTGAGTTCCAAGCTCGGGCATCTGTGGCATTTTCATGTTCTCACCGTGCTTGCATGAGTTTCCTCCCACGGTCCAAAGACATGTACATTTTTCAAATTGGTTGTTTCAGATTGACCCTAGATATGAGTGCGAATAGGGGCATGTGCGCATGTGTTTTCTTGCGATGATCTTGCGAGTTTTCAGGGTGTACCCCACTTTTGCCCAGTGTCAGCTGGGATGGGCTCCAGCCTCCCCGCAACCCTAACGATCAGATGATGATGGTGATTTATGGTCAGATAATCGCAATTAAGACCATTTCAGTTCCAGGATGTTAGTATTAAAAAATGTAAAACAGTTCAAAGTGGTGAAAACTCTTTTTCAAGGTTCTAGATCGGTGAATGCTTACTAACACATCATCGATATGTTAGAATTTGAGTTTGTGATGTTGGGTTTATTTCATTTACCTCCATTGTGCTGAGAACATTTAAATTCCAGAGAACATCCCTATTATCTGTAACTTTAGTAATGATCCCTGACAGGAATGTATTTAGCGGTTGATGGTGGCAATAGTTTTTCTGTGGTGTGCCACATTCCATCCACATGACCCAAAAATAGGGGTATTTTAGAGAGACCTATTTGACTCGATTATTTATTGAGACACAAACTAACTACCGTACTATAGAGATTATTGTCTCCACAAAAATTTGCCTTCCTGCCCTTTTACACTGGGACTTCAGAACTTGCAGAACAACTGAAAAAAAAACCCTGATGCATACGGTTCCCCGGAAGGGACATGGAGGACCAAAAAAAAAAAAAAAAAAATGTGTAGTAAAAAACAAAGTTATGTGAAATCCTGAGAAAGTTTTGTGAGATGTAGCAGAACTTTCTTGTGGACCATTATGACTTTTGCTTAGTTTATTTCTGGTTCAATGACTGTGTTTGGTGCAATACTATTACAAAATAATGGAACGCACACACCTGTGGTAAAGGTATGTGAAATTGTATTTCGACCTCGGCCTCACGTGTAAAGACATCAAATCAGACCTTGGCATTAGGCACAGTTTTCGATTAAGTGAATCCCATTTGAAGAGAATACATAAGCGGATACTTCTGACAGAAAGTGTGTTCTCACCCAGCCAACTTGGTTGAATTCATCAGCAATTAAAACTTTCTCTGGATCTTGCAAATCTTTTTTGGTTTTTTTTTCACCACATATTTTTCCCCCTTCTGGGGCTCCATACTTGCATGCAAACACGTTCTTATAACATTTTAGTAAAGTTATTTGAAGAAAGAAATTGAAGAAAATTGAATATTGGACTGTTAAAAAATGGCAGTGTCTGCTTCTTTGCAAACTCAAATATTTACTGTATAAACTGAAAAATTGACAGCCCCTGTTTCTGAGAACTGCTTAGCGGGATTCTATTACTCTACTACACCTACTAGTAAATTATTTGCCATGTAGAAATATCATTTCTACCAACAACACTGACTGATTGATAAGGTCAGTGATGTCTGACTGCAATTATATGGTGAGTGTGTGTGTACATATATACAGTGGTACCTTGACTTACGGAATTAATCCGTTCCAAGGGCAAGCTCGTAATTTAAAATGTTCGTTAGATAAAACAAAAATTCCCATAGAAAATAATAGAAAACCAATTAATCTGTTCCAACCCCCTCCCAAAGTCATATAGCCTGCCACAAACATGTATATTTGACCATATGTGTTAAAGATAAACATACATAAACAATAAATATTTAATAATAATAATAATAATAATAATAATACATATACATTAACTTTAATAATAATTAATAATAAATAATAATAAAACAAGAACAAATAATAAGTCAACTAACCCTTCCGATCATCAATGGTGGGAAAGATGTCACGTGGGTGCGAAGATGTCACATGGGCAGGCATGAAGTGCTGTGTAACAGAGGAGAGGGAGAAGTTTGTGCATGTGCATGCTACGAAGTCCAGCGAGGAAAGGCTCGTGGTGAGCTCCCACAAAGCCAGTGCTTATCAAATAGTGGGGCACAGTGTGATGCCCGGAGGGGGTATGACCCTGGGGAACATGCTTTTTTAGCCGTACTGTACTAGAATTAAGTGTAATTGCACATCCCTTACAGTAGGTGACAGTGTCGCTCTCACTGTGTTCCCTATGGTGTAGGGATAAAGAATCGAGCAAAAGATATGAAGTGCAGTGAACACTATTTATAGTCACGCGCTGGGCACTGGGGGCGGGTGTGAAATTATTATTTTTTTCTTCCTATAGGGGTATCCCAGAAAATAATTGAAAAGCAGTGCACAAGGTGTTTTCCGGGCGCGGAGGAATACACGCGGAAGAATACGAGACTAATCAGCCCTGAAAAGCCATTTCCTCAGCAGAGCTCGTAAATTAAAATTTTGCTCGATGGATGGGGCAGATTTTTGATGGGATCGAAGCTTGTATCATGGAAAATTTGTAATAAAAGACACTTGTAAGTCAAGTTACCACTGTATATATATATATATATATATATATATATATATATATATATATATATGTGTGTGTGTGTGTGTGTGTGTGTGTGTGTGTGTGTGTGTATGTATATGTAATGTGTGTGTATATACGTATGTGTAAGATAATTGTAGCAGCACAGCATCTCCCACTCATAACATTCCACCACTACACTCAGTGCGTAGATACTGTTGCAGTAACATCTCTTTTACAGTACAATTTTACATTCATTTACTGTACACGGTTACCATGGCATCCAAGAGGAAGTCCGATTCATCAAATGGAAATTCTACCAAGAAAGCAAGGAAGGCACTGTCATTGGAGATGAAGACGAAAGTGATAAAGCAGTATGAAGGAGGAAAAAAAAGAGTATTGGAAATTCTATCGCTTGAGATCTCCATCTCTCCCACTGCACTGTGCCTACAATTTTGAAGGAGAAGGACCGCATTAAGGAAGTCAACTATCATCACAAAACAGCGTGAAGGACCAATTGCAGAGATGGAAAAGTTGCTATACACGTGGCTGGAAAATAATAGGCAAAGAAATGTGAAAGTGATGTTGCAAGCAGTGCAAAGTAAGGCTACAAGTTTATTTCGCATGTTGAAAGAACGTGTGGGTGAATAATACGCTTCACATGTATTCATAGCAAGTGCTGGGTGCCCCGGGCAGCACAGAGCGGGACAGAAAGAGACTGAACAAGCTGGTTAGGAGGGCCAGCGCTGTCCTAGGCAAAGCTCACATCCATCACAAATGGGCAAAGCTCAGATCCATCCAGGTAGCAAAGCTCACATCCATCATGGTCAACAGCTCTCACCCACTGCACCAGACTGTTGAGGAGCTGAGTAGCTCCTTCAGTGGACGACAGAGACATCCTCAGTGCAGGAAGGAGCGCTACCGCAGGTCCTTCATTCCTACCGCTATCAGACTGTACAACGCCACTTTGTAACTGTCTGTGAAAAAAAAAAAAAACGGTTCCGTGCACTTTAATCAACCACATCTACCCCACGGACTGTGAACCATATCAACCCATCTACTCTGCCCTCAGATACATGTACACTTGAATATAGGCCAGTCTACAAAGTTGTTCTTTTCTTTTTTTTTTTTATTGTATATTACTTTATACTATTTATGTAGCTATTTATTTATTTACTTGTATAATATATATGTATGTATGTATATGTATTATTGTATATGTCTCTATTTTGCACCCCCTACTGATGGTACCTCAAGAGCCTGTAACAGTGAATTTCTCCATTGGGAGATTAATAAAGCTGTATCTTATCTATCCATATATATGTGTGTGTGTGTGTGTGTGTGTGTGTGTGTGTGTGTGTGTGTGTGTGTGTGTACACACATGTATACATGAAAAAGAGAGCTGACACTGGGCAGTGGTAGGGTACATCCTGCACAGCTTATCAGACCATCACAGCCTTTCACACTCACAGTTAGGGGCAATTTGGAACAGCCAATTAGCCTAATGTACATGTCTTTGGACTGTGTGAGGAAACCGGAGTACCCAGAGAAGACCCACTCAGGCATGAGGAGAACATGCAAACTCCTGACAAAAAAACTCCCTCACCAAGCCCAGCACTTTCATGCTAGCATGAGTGATTGTAGGTAGGAACCGGTGTTGTCTTTGCTGGCATGAAGGACATTATTTTTCTGCTCAGATGCTGATTATTTCCCTTAATGTTTGTTTGTGGAGTCATTATTATGCTGCTAAAGTAAACTGTGTTGGCTCATTGATGGCCATTATGTATGTTTGAGCAGCTAAATCAGTACATTAAGTAGAATGTGTGGCAGATGGCCAGATGCTGTTGTGATTATTACTTGTTCTCTCGTCATCTTTAATAACGAGCAGGTTCTTTTCTGATGGCTCAGTGGCGTGATGAGGTTTTTGACATGCTGCTCAGTTCTTTTGGTCCCACACTGAATTGAACGTAACTCGTCTTGCTGTAAATGCAGTGGTCGTTTAAGACTGATGCTTTGCCTGTCGTACTTAATTAACTGTGACAAATGGCATATTGTTAATTATGATGATGTAAATTTTGTAGCGACCAGACATGATTCATAACTGGCACGACAAATTCCAAAGGAAGTTTCTTTTCTTTTGCAGGAGAGTTATGGCTACTGGATTGATTCTGGGTCGTATATTTTCCGATAGTTATTTATTGAGGTTTCTTCTGGAGTCCATTGTGAGGGCCAATAAGTCATTCCACGTTTTCTCTGCTTAAATGAAACATTTTGTTGTTTTTTTTTCTTCTGTCTCCACAGGCCAGAGGACTACAGAATGAAGTGACCTCATCACATCACAGACTGGATGAATTCTGTATCCATCTGAATGTTTATCTTTTTTCATACTCTTGTCTATATGAAATAAAATATCTTTAAAAAGGTTTTGATTTTAGTACATGATGTTCAGCAAATTTTTTAAACATTTTAATATAATATATTTATCAAGCCAGGCTATAAAGGAAGGCTTTTGTCAAGCCCATTAACTCAGAACAGCAAGTTAGTATTATAAATGCTATTTTATTTTCTTTATCTGGCCTGGATTTTAAGCCGCAAATGGCTTTCACAGGCCTCTGCGCAGCCTGCTGCCTGTCTGATTCGAATGTGGTTCAGTCGTAATTGACATCATGTGTTTGTGTGGCTCTTGTAATGCCACGTTACCCTTTGAAGTTCACTAAACTCTCAGAACAACACGATGCTGATGGAAATTAAACACCCTTGTCTGCTGTGAGTCTGTCACGATGGTCAGCGAGGCCCGTCTGTGGGATTGAACTGCAATTGAGGAAATGGTGTTTCCACTGTTTGACGTGTCTGTTGTAAAGAATTACATGTGTGTCTAAAGGAGTCATCAAACATGTCCGATTTGAGCACTAAACAGGATTCATGCGTCTGAACTAACTGCTCTATGGGATTAAAAAAGCAAGAACAAAAACCAGACAAGAACATCACCACAGTCATATTACAGTTTTATTGGTTACAAAAAAACAACATAAAAATAAGTTACTTTTCAGCTTCAAAAGTTTGGTAGTGAACCATTCCTCTGGCACCTGTTCAGCACACACAGTTTTATTCCTTCTGAGAAGACAGTAGACCACAGGCCTAACTATTCAACACTCTTCCACAGTAAATAGGCCCAAAGGACAAGCACATACAGAGAGTGACAGGAACAGACTTCAAGTGTGAGCTCTGGTATGAAAACAAAACCAAAAAGGAAAAAAAAAAAAAGTTCAAGAACCCACGAACTGGATAACATTTATCCTGACGAGACCAAATCCACAGGAAATATACATTGACATGTGATGTATACTCACATTCCAGACATTATTTGTTGCATTTATACATACCAGTGGCAATTTTAAATTTCATTCAATATGATTTTGCCAAGGATTCAACTTTGCATGAGTAAATTACATTATTCATTCAAAATATTTTCTTATTTCTGATTGGTGGAAAGACATCAGCTCATTCTTGGTATTTGTTTAACCAAGATTTAAAAAAAAAAAAAGAAAATTTGAGTCCAGTTATTCCATCAGACAAGTTGAATGTCATGTGTCAACATCTCTTGGTCGCACTCACTTTCCAGGAAATGGCTTTCAAGCCTGGGGTATGCTTCTCACAACGAACTCAAAGTCACATTTAATGGGGTGGGGTGGCTTCTAATATTTGAAAATCTTCTTTTCCTTTCGGCTTTTCCCTTCAGGGGTCGCCACAGCGAATCATC
Organism: Plotosus lineatus; assembly: GCA_024760905.1. NCBI lineage: Eukaryota > Metazoa > Chordata > Actinopteri > Siluriformes > Plotosidae > Plotosus > Plotosus lineatus. The sequence goes on from CM045728.1 coordinate 50,553,244, forward strand.
TGCCTCCATCTCACCCTATCCTTTGCATCTTCTTCTCTTACACCAACGACCTTCATGTCCTCCTTTACCACATCCATGAATCGTCTCTTTGGTCTTCCTTCTAGGCCTTTTTGCCTGGTAGTTCCAGCCTCAGCATCCTATTACCAATATACTCACTATCCCTCCTCTGTACATGTCCAAACCATCTCAATCTAGCCTCTCTGACTTTGTCTCCAAAACGTCTTACATGTGCTGTCCCTCTGGCGTACTCATTCCTAATCCTATCCATCCTCGTTACTCCCAAAGAGAACCTCAACATTTTCATCTCTGCTACCTCCAACTCTGCCTCCTGTCTTTTCCCCAGGGCCACTGTTTCTAACCCATACAGCATCGTTGGCCTCAACACCGTTTTGTACACTTTTCCTTTCATTTTTGCCGATACCCTCCTATCACACATCACACCGGACACTTTTCTCCAACCATTCCAACCTGCCTGCACGCTTCTTGACCTCTTTTCCACACTGCGCCATTGCTCTGGATTGTTGAGCCTAAGTACTTAAAATCCTCCACCTTTCTTATCTCTGCTCCCTGTAATCTCACCGTTCCTCTTTGGTCCTTGGTATTCATGCACATGTACTCTGTCTTACTGAGGCTAATCTTCATTCCCCTCCTTTCCAGGGCATACCTCCACCTCTCTAGATTTTCCTGCACTTGTTCTCTGCTCTCACTACAGATTACAATGTCATCTGCAAACATCATAGTCCATGGGGAATCTTGTCTAACCTCGTCTGTCAGCCTGTCCATCACCATAGCGAACAAGAAGGGGCTGAGAGCTGACCCTTGATGCAGTCCCACCTCCACCTTGAACTCTTCTGTCACACCGACAGCACACCTCACCACTGTCTTACATCTCTCATACATGTCCTGCACCACTCTAACATACTTCTCTGCCACTCCAGACTTCCTCATGCAATACCACAGTTCTTCTCTCGGCACCCTGTCATATGCTTTCTCCAGATCCACAAAGGCACAATGCAGCTCCGTCTGACCTTCTCTGTACTTCTCCATTAACATCCTCAAGGCAAACACTGCATCTGTGGTGCTCTTTCTGGGCATGAAACCAAACTGTTGTTCACAAATGCTGACTTCTGCCCTTAGTCTAGCTTCCACTATTCTTTCCCATAACTTCATCGCATGGCTCATCAACTTTATCCCTCTGTAGTTGCCACAACTCTGCACGTCTCCCTTGTTCTTAAAAATGGGCACCAGCACACTTCTCCTCCATTCCTCTGGCATCCTCTCACTCTCTAAGACCTTGTTAAATGTTCTTGTCAGAAAATCTACTGCTACCTCTCCTAGACACTTCCATACCTCCACCGGTATGTCATCTGGACCAACTGCCTTTCCATTCTTCATCCTCTTCAATGCCCTCCTCACTTCACCCTTACTAATCTTTGCTACTTCCTGGTCCTCAACAGTCACCTCTTCTACTCTTTTTCTCTCTCATTTTCCTCATTCATCAGCTCTTCAAAGTACTCTTTCCATCTTCCCAGCACACTTCTGTCATCAGTCAATACATTTCCCTCTCTGTCCTTTATCAATCTAACTTGCTGCACGTCCTTCCCATCTCTATTTCTCTGCTGTGCCAACCTGTATAAATCATTTTCTCCCTCCTTACTTTCCAGCCGAGCATACAAGTCATCAAACGCACTCTGTTTGGCCTTTGACACTGCTACCTTTGCCTTACGCTGTGTCTCCCTGTACTCCTGTTTACTCTCTTCGGTTTTCTCAATGTCCCACTTCTTCTTAGCTAATCTCTTCCTTTGTACACACTCCTGCACTTCCTCATTCCACCACCAAGTCTCCTTATCTACTTTCCTTCCAGATGACACACCAAATATTCTCCTACCTGTCTCCCTGATCACATTCGCTGTAGTTGTCCAGTCATCTGGAAGCACTTCCTGATTTGAAAATGCAATATATATATATATATATATATATGAGATGGACACCAGCTGAGATGAACACCAGCTTCCCTGCGACCTTCATTAGAATTAATTGGCTTACGAAAATGAATGAATAAATGAATGAAAAATCTTTACAGTCAAATACTTTCCATATTTTCATGTAATTTGTCATGAATGAATCAGAACCTGTTAGTGGGGAAAGAGCACCAGCTGACTCATATTGGCCACAATGCATTTTTTTATCTGGATAACATAGTAACTTTGTACGTTTAAAATATTTTGAATGAATAGTAAAACAGTTATTTAATTGGCTATTTGTATGATATAGAATATTATTTAGATCACGGAGGGTCATCTACCTCAGCCTTCAACCTTGGCTGATAACTCCTCAATCAAATAATTCTATCATATCTTGCCTCATTCAATTGTTAATCCTGAGTTTACACTTGGACACGATATCTAGAATCTCCACGATTCAGGAATGCGTGGAACTCTGTGATTTATATGATTGAAGCACGGTTGGGGTATGAAAAGAAGGCAGGGTGCATTCAAGAGATGAAACTTGAAGAAATCGCATTTTCAAGGTGATGGTCTGTTACACTTTGTCATGCTCTTTTAAGCTTACTGCGATCTCCTACGATCCCACGTTCTATAACAATTGGCTTTAAGTCGTAATAACCACGGCTACATTTTTGACAGAAAAAAGTTTACCATGATCAACACGATCATTACCAATCCACCAAGTTCCCTCAGGGTCGTCACAGTTGGATCCAACAAAACTTCACACTCATCACAATTCGACCACGTTCCCTTAAAATCAATGATTCCATCCCATGGCCCCCACACTCCTCAAGATTCTCTCAAATTCCAGCGATCACGTGCCCAAGTGTAAACCCAAGGTTAATAGCATGACAGGTACATCGAAAGCTTGGATGATCAAACATGGAAGCACTGAAATTCAATCTCCATTTTTATTAGAAAAAAACAATTACACAAACTGTACAAATTCAATGTGTGTTTCCCCAAAAGGACAACTAACACAAATCCACTGATCTGTTTGAAAGATCTTTGTGGTTTTAAATGACTGCATGCACTTTATCAAACACAAATAATAATAATAATAATAATAATAATAATAATAATAAAAAGATAATTGAAGATCTGTGGGCACAGTATGGGTTTACTGCACACCCTCCATACCACCCACCCCATCAGGCACTTTCCAAATACCATTCAGTTAATGCTGTCCTATTGGATACTTTCTTAATACTGTACTAAGTGTGTGTTTCTGGATGGGGCTGTCAGTGTGCAAGCTTATCCTCTTCCTGTGTTGTGGGATGAGCTCCACTCCTTGCAGTAAGGCTGTGGGAGAAGGGGTGTGTCCCTCGCTCCCTCATCTTTACACCAGGATAAGCATCGCCAGGCTGGGCAACACGAGGATTGGGATAGCTGGGATGGTAGTACTGGGGTGGGTAGCGGCGGTATCCGCCATACGAGTCCTCTTCCTCCTCCTCCCCATCAATGTCAGTGGGCCCGTAGTTTTGGTAGGAACTGGGAGGTAACTGTTGTACTATGGGAAGATTGGGGATTTGGGTTGGTCATCCATGTTTCCTCTGTCTGTCAGTCACCACCACCAAGAAAGTAGCCATTGGGTTAGCATCAGAGGAAAGCAGCAGAGAAATAAAGGCACAGCGTTAGAGAAAACAGAAAGCAGAAGGCCAATGTGAGACATGATGGTTTTCTGGCAAAGGGCAATCGGGTACGGATGTCAGAAACATTACAATCAAGAGGCAGAAAGAAAAGTGGGACAGCAAAATAAATCGAAATGGGTTTGAATAGGCATGCAGGACTTTATCTGTTTGGTGGTGGTGGTGCTCTTCAAGAGTGGGAGAATGATTATATAATATGGAAGCTTGGGAGTTGTAGGCAAGTCTTTCCCCAGCGACAGTCTTTTTTGCCAAAGGGTTGAGAATGGAAGGATGGAGAGAAAGAACTGAAATGGCAGCAGAGTTTCAGAGAATGCCTCTCAGTAGTCATTCTCATACTGCACGCCTTCCCCTAGAGCAAGATGAGGAGATCCCAAAAGGAGGAGAGAAACACACCATGTAAGTACGACACCCATGTGATGGTTAAAATGTCCAGCTCAGCTTAGCATTTCTTTCTCTACATCAATCTCAATATTATCTCGTACAGCTTCATGACGTTCATTGTACAAATGTTCAGTCAGTACGTAAATCAGACCTTTAATGTACAGAGTATACATGAGCCTGGAAACAAAGATTTGTTGTAGTTATTCCAGCATGAGAACATAAAGTTTCGCTTCTTCAGTGTACCTCATAATATATAATACATCTAAAACTGTATAATACATCAGTTTTCAAGATTTATAAACTTTTGCAAGGACGTAGGCTGGTCTGACTGTGGGGGGAGGGGGGTGCACATCTTGGTTGACCGGAACTGAAGTCCCAGGGGCTATAATTTTATTTATTATATTACTAAGTACTTTGGGGGAAACCAGGTACACCCGTGGGTAGAATAATAAACATTAAAAAATGGCTGTCTATACAGGGGTGAACTGCAATCAAATATTCTAGTTCAACCAAAAACATTCTCAAATATATTTCAAACTACATCTGCAAGTACATGTGCTAAATAAATTTACAAATTGAGCTAAAGTTATTTATCTATTCAAAGGCACAAACAAATAGTAATACATATTTACAGCACGAAGACATGCTATTAATTTTATAAAAGTACTGACCATTAGGCTGCAGATACAGGCTGGATGGCGTATGGTTATTTTAGCCATTCATTCTCTGTACATCAATGTTTGTGTTCTAACACATGTGCAGGAGCCAGAGGCGGTACTAACAAACTGTGCTTTATTCTCACTCTCGCACTTTGTTTGATTGGCAGTGTTCAGCTATTATTGCTTACTGATAATATGTGAGGCACTCCACCGAAATAGGCACCTGTTGTTGATTGGTCAGCTCGGGCTTGCACATGTGCAGTGCCGGTTACACATTAACTTCCGGTGTTAACTTCCCGGTTTACTGCACACTGAATTTATCTCCAACTTTCTCTTCAATAACAGTCATTAAGTTTATTTATAAGATTATGCATACACATAATTTCTTGTCCAGTGGAACTCAACTCCTGTTGTGGGGTGCACGTGCACCTTGTGAAACCCCCCCCAGTCTACGCCCTTGTTTTATTAATTTAAGGTGATTCTAAAACTGTAGCACCATTTAGCAATCTAACATGAAAATAAAAGTACTTTTATAAACTTTTAAATGAATGAACACTGAACGAAATAAAACACATACACCAATCAGCCATAATATTAACAACACCTACTGACTTTGGCTTGGCACCCTCATACACAGCAAGCTGCACTGCACTGTTCTTTCTATCAGAGTCAGTATTGCCAGCTTTAGCAGTGTGTGCTACAGCGGACAGACATAAGGAGACATCGCTTAAAACTGTAGTCATCAGTCAATTTAACCAGCACTAGTCAGACTGCTCTATAATGGTGCACAAATTTGTGCTAAAGTCATGCAAGCATGCCTTACACTCCAGCAGCTTCGGAATTGTCAGATTTTCACAGAGGTCGAATTGTGAGTGAGTCAGTGGGTGGCAGCAGCCGAATATGAAAAGTTCAACAGTAAAGTTAAGTCGACCAGGGATCCACGACCAGGTCGACCTGGACCATCAGAAACATGCTTCACTCTGTGAAGAGAGCAATGGAGAGAAATCCCCGTTCCAAGGCTGCAGACATTGCAGAAAATCTCCAAACCAGTTCAAAATCTGTTACACGTTATCTTCATCAAATGGGCTATTAAGGACATGCAGCAAGACTCAAGCCTCTTCTTCAGCCTGCAAATATTCATTCTAAAATTTTGGGTGTCTATTGACTTATGTCTGGACTTTGTACAATAGCTCTTCTGTGGGAACAGACCAGACTTACTAACCTTCACTCCCCACATGGATCAAGGACGCCCTTGCCAGTTCACTGGTTGAACTTCTTTGCACCACCTTTGGCAGGTACTTACCACTGCACACCAAAAAAAAAACCCCACGAGACCCGCTCTTTTAGAGATGAAGAAACCCACTTGTCTAAACATCACAATCTGGACCTTGTCAAAGTCATTCAGATCCTTATGCTTGCTTGTTTTTCCTGCTTCCAAAACATCAACTTTGAGAACTGACTCACCACTTTTCACCTCATACATTCCATGACTTGGCAAGTGTAAATGTAATGAAATAATATTCCTGTCACTTCTAGGGCAGTGGTGGCCTAGTGGTATAGGGCACTGGATCGCTGATCTTAGGGTTGAGGGTTCAAGTCCCACTCTCCACAAGGTTGTCACTGCCCCCCCACCCCCACCCCCGGGCAGCTGACTGGGTTATCAAAGGCCGGCCATGTCTCTCACTGTCTATGGTGAGAGGTTCATGTTAAAGAACCATTGGTGACTTTCGTAAAGTGTAGCTGCAAAGCCATCAGCTTGTTTCTGCCCCTTGCTAAAGGGTTGTGTCAGGAAGGGCAGCCGACATAAAAACCTATGCCAAATCAAATATGCAAATCAGATGATTTGCTGTGGCGACCCCTGAAAAAGGGAGAAAGCCGAAAGGAAAAGAAGAAAGAACATTCATGTCACGTCTCATTGGTCACAATGTTTATAACGTTAGGGCTGATCAAAGTATATTTTACTGTATTTGCTGTCAGTTTTATTCTTTGTCAGTTGTTGAAGTTGTTGTGAAGAAAACGTTCCTTGTGTTTAATATTTTTGTAACTTCAAAGGCAAATAAATATCACTCCAATCATAGAAGGAAATGCCAGACAGAATGAACCATGCTTTCCAAAATTAGTGGGACAATCACCTTCTTCCATTCCAGAACACAATCCCCTCTTTAAACTCACCCACATCAGGACAGGAATGAACTTTTCAAGTTTCGCAGTAAAAGTTGATAGTCTATGCACTCTATTAAATTTATGTGGGCAATTACTGTAATGACTACTCTTTGTCTCTGCTAGTAAAAACTATTTTATCAGATAATAATCCTGCACAGTGGCAAAAGTGACTTTTATATGCGAATAATGATATATAAAAAAAAAAGGAATGTGGCTATGTATTTGCAATATATTGCAAAAGTACTGCTATCTTGCAAGTATTAAGAAAAAAACTGCACAATCAGTGTAAGAAAATAGTATTTGCTGTCAATAAATTACTTTGGGGAAAAGCATTCTCAGCAGTATCAGAAATTACCCTGTCCTAATGTTTTCTTATGTCCTCGGGAGTAGCTGCAGTAGTTAGAGAAAACATCAAACTCTAACACTTAAATATTTTCCCTTCAGTATTAGATCAACAGGAGACAGAGAGGAACAGAACTTTTAGGAGAACATTTAAAACTTTACCTCCAATGTTGTACCCTAAACAGGCATTCTGGTCACAGTAACCTGGTGGCCCAGGAGAGCCAGGGTTGCCAGGACTTCCGGGGCGACCCTGAGTGCCCTGAGTTCCAGGCCTGCCTGGAGGACCCTGACTTCCTGTCCGACCTTCACCTGGAGGACCTGCAACAAGACATTAACACACATCAACAATATGCCGTGTGTAATCGAACTGAGCTCCATGTTTGAAACTGGACTTTTTTCATTTACAATGATTTTTCCTTTATTAAGGTCATAGGAAGGCTGGGGCTCGTCACTGTCAGAGCACACCCTTAATAATTAATATATATATATATATATATATATATATATATATAAATAAAAGGACAGGACAAAGACTTTCTATTGAAACTCCATTTATCACTTGATCTTCTATAATCACCTGAAGAGAGAGGATGGTTTCACCACCCCTCGAAACAGATCTGTAGTGATAAATGGAGTTTCAATAGAAAGTCTTTGTCCTGTCCTTTAATTTTTGTTATTTGCTCTACCAAAAAGTATTGGGCACTCTCCTACGGAAGGATCTACTCAGAAAATCATATATATATATATATATATATATATATAGGGCCAATTTGTAACAGCTAATTAGTTCAATGTGCATGACTTTAGACTGTAGGAGGAACCCAGCACACCCAAAGGAAGCTCTCGCTGGCAAGGGGAGGACACAGGGCTCAGAAACAAACCTTTTAGTTGTGAGCTGAACATCCTACTAAGCCACCATGCCACCCTGGGAGTTGGCTTAAAGTAATAAAAGACAGTTTTGTATTTTTGTATTTTCATGATTGAAAATTTTAACCATACCACCCACCCCAATTCAAACCATACTCAACTGCTATTCTGGGGCCAAGAATATTCTTAAAATACATTCCCCACATCATTACACAGCCTCCACCAGCCTGAACTGTTGAGAGAAATCAGGTTGTTTCACTGGATTCATTTCAGACACAAATTGCACTCAACCATCTGTTTTTCACGGCAGAACCAGCCTATCTGGCACCAGCAGCGGCGCTATGTTCAAAGTCAATAAGATCACATTTTCTACCATTCTGATGTTTGATGTGAACATTGAACAGCTGCAGCTCTTGGCATGTATCTGCATGATTTAAGGTATTTCACTACTGCCAGATGATTGTCCTATTAGACAATTGCATAAATGATTGAGTATCCCTTTTTAAAGCAGTCACTGAATATTTAGTATATTTAGTCACATCTGTATATAAGCTCCATCTCTGCCTTCAGCAAACAGATAAACAAAGTGGTATGTCTGTCTGTCTGTCTGTCTTCCTTTTGGCTTTTTCCCTTTTACTCGGGAGTTGCCACAGCGAATCATCTGATTCGCGGGTTTGATTTGGCAGAGGTTTTTACGTCGGATGCCCTTCCAGTCACAACTCTTTTTAGCACGGGACAGAGACACGCTGACGACTTTGCAGCCTACTCTTTACGAATGTCAGCAATGGTTCTTTTACATGCCTCTCACCATAGATAGTGACAGACATGGCCCGCCTTTGATAACCCAGTTAGCTGCACTGGGGGATAAAGTGGTATATCTGGTGAATAAGCGATTTGTTTACCTGAGGGTCCTGGAAGACCACGTGGTCCTTGTGTGCCCACACCCGGATTGCCCTTGTCTCCTTTCTCTCCAGGGAGTCCTAAATGACAATAAAACAGACACTAAACAGAAACCAAGTGGAACCATCTGCCTCTCTGGACTTTTACACTGCTTGGCCTCCTTCACTACTAAGCAGATGGACTGAGATAGCAGACTTAGTGTAGTACATACAGTATATACTGACACAAGAAATCTGCACATGAATGCCTTGAGTCTCTGTCAACATTTTCAGTTTACATTTCCCAACTGACCATTGACGGTGAAGAAAGTAAAAGGGCCACATGCTTTTCATGAGCCGGTAATCATTTGGCAAAGAACAACAAAAATATGGCGTCCAGAATGAAGGCTAAATGTTCCGCTGAGATTTCTGGTTTAACATATCCCGCTGCATGGAAAATATCAAAACACTCCACACAGAAATAGTACCGAGCAGTTATGATTAGTTCTTTTTTATTCTAAAACCAAATGCCACATTGCAAAGCGTGTGCAAAACATCTTATAATTAGCAGCCTTTGGAGAGAGACATTTTCCCAGGCTTCTTCACAGCAAACTGGTCTTCATCACCTCTGACCAGGACTGACAATTACACCAACCTCAAGCACATAATTAGCACTCTTGTAATGATAGGCTGCATCACTAACCCTCTCAAACCAGCTCTCATTAGCAAACGATGTTAATCTTGTGCGGCCAGTCTAAACTAATTATATCAAGGTTGTGCTTTATGTTGTTCTGACACACTGTGTTTGTACACTGTATATCACTGCACGTGTGAATTTATGCTGCTCCTGTGATTCTCACTTGTTCATTCTCTCTGTGACCTTCCTGCTACGGGTTATGGTCATTTATGTTGATAAAATACTTCATAACATTAACACAGATATATTATTTCATGTGAATTGTAATGTCTGTTATATATGAACTCGCCTCTCTCTCCTGGACGACCGCTTAATCCATTAGCTCCTGGGAAACCCGGTCTGCCTGGAGGTCCCTGCTCTCCCTGTGGCCCCCGGGGGCCCTGACGGCCTGGTTCCCCTGGAGGACCTGGCAATGTCCGGACTGACACAGATTGGCTGGGAATCTGATTCAAGATTGAGCTGTAGCGAGACAAGTGGCCTGAGGAAAAGAGTGACAGAGTGACCGGCAAAAAAAAAAAAAAAAAGTCTCAATATCACAACTAATTTAATCTAGAGTTGGGTTCATTTTTCACTGACATCTTGAATTGATGAGTGGAAAATCGAATCACTCCATAAAGTCTTCTCCAGCACATGCCAAAGACTTTCAGTGGGGTTAAGGTCAGCTCACACTGTGATGCCATTTCATGTGTAAAAGTTATTCCTCATAATCCGTGAACCACGTTTTCACTATCTGAGCCCCAATTTTATATCTGTGTGTCAGGAAAGAAAAAAGCCTATTGATGGGATAACCTGCTCATTCAGTACATTCAAGTCATCCAGCTGACCTCATTTTATTGCCATGTGATTTTTATGAGCCTCGGCCTGACTATACAACAACAATCCCATGGCATTTGCATGCTATAATCACGGAAAGATGCAGTTGAACAAAACATTGGAGTGTACGACTTTTCTTTGGCCAGGCAGTGTATTCTATGAATAGAACGAAACACATTACAACATATTATTTAAACATCATTCACAGTAAAGAAGAAATAAATAGATAAAATTAAAAGAAAAAAGGAATCCAGAGTGCTACAAAAGAAACAGATTCAATCAGGAGTTGGTCTGAACTCAAAAGGTCAGATGTTGCTGAGACCACAGTCTCATAGATGAGTCCAAGATGCCAAAATTGGCTTAGCTAATGTACTAGTATACTATGTGTGTGGAAGCAGACAGCTGATTTTGTTCAGTTACATGTTCTAAAACATACAGTGGCTGACTTGATGTATCTGAGGAAGTCCACGTGCTTATGAAGAAGCACTGCTAACTCTCACCCAGATGGAAGTTATAACATAAGGGTAGTGGGAACCGGCAAATTACCAAATTTGGACAAAACGGAATGAGGACCCAAGCACTCCACAGTAATGTTATTGTGGATACAATGAAACTTGTTACATTTATATTCCAGGAGGAGGAGCTTGTTACAATACAGGAATCCCTCACTTTCCGCGGTTAATTGGGACAAATCAACAAATACATATTCAACCCTATAAATGCTTATAATAACAATTAAACATTCAAAAATAATGCATAAGATGAAAGTAAAATATAAATACACACACATACAGATGCGCGTGTGCACACACAGATGCGCACCTCACATAAAAATGTAAGTAGTTTTGATGGGGGGTTTTGGGTTATTTTTTTGTTTTGTTTTGTTTGTTTGGGGTTGTTTTTTTTTGTTGTTTTTGCATAATTGGCCTTGTTTTGTGGCATTTCCTTAACTTTTTCCCCTATTCTTCCTTAATTTCCTTATTTTTTCCTTCGATGAATATTTAAAAACAACAAAAAACAAACAAACCGCAATGCACTGAAGCCACATGAATTGAAGCACGAAGTAGTGAGGGATCACTGTATTACCTACAACATGTTCAAGATCAACAAAAAAAACCATACTTACTCTGAATGAGTTGTTCACACACTTGCCGGGCTATTGAGCGGACAACTGCTTGAGACTGCATGTCACCCTTTGAAGATATAATATAAGCAGATGGTCAAGGCAGCTCAGTGGGTGGCACAGTCATCTCACAGCAATGGGTTACCTCCAGGTGCTCCAATTTCCTCCCACAGTCCAGAGGCATGCACATTAGTTCAACCGGCTACTCTAACTTGCCAATAAATGTGAATGTTTATTTTGTGTGCGTGAGTCTGTGTCCTTGCAACAGTATCCCGACCTTGCTACCACATTCCCCCCATGGTCCTGATGTGATTGTAGTGGTCTACAAGATGGATAGATGGATGGATGTTTAAGAGTTCCTTGCTTTGGTGCTGCTGTTTTCTCTTAAATACACACACACATTACAAAGCCTCTGACGTAACAGACAGCAGCCCATACAGTATATATAAATACTTAATCTGTGAAATTTAACTTTCACCATATTCTTATTTTCTGATGCCCAAACCTGCAGCATTTCTTAGAGAGACAATAACAGTGTCCAAGACTGTGCATAAAATAGCTTTATATATATATATATATATAGTGTGTGTGTGTGTGTGTGTGTGTGTGTGTGTGTGTGTGTGTGTGTGTGTGAGAGTGAGACAGAGAGAGAGAGAGAGTGTCCCTTATTCCCACTGCTAATATCCCACCATTATATGCATGACTGGTCACCCATGTCAAACTTATATAAACTTCTCAAACATTTTATACAATACGTCAGACTTACCCTCTCCCCTCGCTCGCCTTTCGCACCAGAAGGACCCTGGTGAAAAGAAAAGGGTGGGTAAACAGCTGCCTTACAAAAATAATGGAGGATTTTAAAGGGTGAGTCTCCAGATCTGATTGAGGCTGATCAATAATGAAGGAGACTCTAGTTTCAAGTCAGAAAACACAAATGCTTTGTTGCAACCATGGTCATTTTGAAGGGATTATGATTAAATCATCATGAATGCAGCCCACCAACCAAGAACATAAAGGAGACATGTTCAGCTGATGCAGAGACAGAGGATGGTTCAGAATACTAAGGCTATAAAAATAATCAGAAAATGGTAGTTTTTTGGAAGTCGGGAAATAAACAGGCTCACATGGACATATGAATGGTGCCAAAATTTTGTGTCATTCTTAAATTTCCCATGCAAGAATATATGTTTTAGGAAATATGAGGCATTTCATTAAATATCCCAGAGCAAGAATATGGTGTGTGTGTGTGTGTGTGTGTGTGTGTGTGTGTGTGTGTGTGTGTGCGCGCTTGCTTTAGTAAAGAGTCTTCCTATTCATAAACCAACCCTAAACCAGTGCTAAACCTGTCATCTCCTTGACAGCATGTCTTCCAGGTTCAATAGAGGGCAAGATCAACACAGAAAGATACACATCACTACACAAAAACATGTGGTTCTCTTTTACCACCATCTCGAAACAAACACTCTTTGCTTTCAGCCCAAACACAGTAATTCAAACAGGTGTCACTCTGCAGGAGTATAATGGAGATTGACGTTCCTTCACATCATTTGATCCCTTGGTTGCATATAATGGAAAACTGAGAAGGAAAACATCCCACCCTGAGGGTCCACACAAAAAGTAACTGGGGTTTTTCTCTGGGTTCAGTGTTCAGCATAATCGGGGTTTAGTCTTTTTTCATTACTCCAACAATTCTGGTTACAAAACAATACACTTACTACATACACTGGGCACTAATCACTAGGTTCAGCGAGACTAAAGCATTAATAACATTATGCTATTAAATTCAAATCTTATTGAGAAATGTGAAATTGCGTTATCATATTGAGAGGTTCACAATGAAGGCGTGCACAGGAGCAGGGTGCAAAAATCAGCTGAGGGCTGAAACAAGAAAAGGAAGACAAGACCAAACAGACAAGTGCTGATTAACCCACTGGTGTCATTGACCCGTTTGTTTACGGCGTGAACACCATTCTTATCTGTTCAAGGTGGAAGTTCAGATCTGCAGTCAGTATGTGACGCTGGACACAGTTGGGAGAATGACTCAGTGGTGGGACAGGAGTCCCACAACTAACAGTGCATTCATTTTCGAACCCATCCAGAACTAGAGAAACCATATTTACAAAATTAACTGAATATGTGAGTGGTGACATGTCACAGACGTTTGTAGAATTTTGCTTACTGATTCAGCTGATGGCTCCTGAAGCATAGACTTAAAAAAAGTATTCACGATTAAGGAATGTGTAAGCGTGACAATTCTCTCTGTTATACGATTATGATATTTCATACTGATCAATGCTACTTGCAACACGGAAATGTCAAAATTTGGTTTTATTCGTATCATCTAAATCATAAGGTCTTCACTATGGGATTCTCCGAGTGCTACTTGTATACTTACAGGTGGACCGTGATCACCATGTGGTCCCGGGGGTCCAGTGGTTCCTTGTGCTCCAGGAGCACCTGGACTGCCCTATTTTAAGAGAGATTGAACAGATAAGCGGTATACAAGAGTCTGATGCATCTGTGTGGTCCTGAGTATAATTGCGAGGAACATAATAATAATACTCACAATAGGTCCTGTTGGGCCGTTATGTCCCTGTGGTCCAGTTTTCCCAGGTAAACCCTACAGTAATAACATGAAATTATGATTGGGTTTAAATGAGCATAGGCTTTAAATAGTAACTTCTCGCCTCGGTACAGTCTTATCAAAAATAAAAACTATACAATTCAATACCTTCTCACTTATTCTTTCCTTTTGTTCAAAAACAAATCAATATTTTCATGTTACAAGACTGAATATATCCCTCATCTCTTATCTATGGAACTTATCCAGCAGGGCCTTGAGGAAGCTATGGCCCAGATGACTTCAGGTATGAGGTCAGGTACATCTTGAACAGTTTGCCACTCTATTAGAAACACGGATACAAACATCCATTCACAGTCAGGGGCAATTAAGAGTAGCCTGCTGACCTACTTTTTGAGTCCAATTTTGGCCTGCGAGATGAAACCCACACAAGCACAAGGAGAAGGCTGCACAGATGTCAGCGTGTTTCTGCCCTGCGATGGCCTGGCGAGCTGTCCAGGGTGTACTCTACCCTTGCCCATAGTCAGCTGAGATGGGTGCCAGCCTGGCCCCAACCCTGATTAGGATTAAGCAGTTCAGAAAATGAATGAGTGAATTGATATATGATATAAAGAATTCTTCTATTATTTATATATATATATATATATATATATATATATATATATATATATATATATATATATATATATATATTTAACACAAGCAAGATCTGATTCATTCTTTTCTCTTTTTTTTATTTTTTCCCCATTTTCTCCTTAATTTTAGTTGTAGCTAATTCCCACCAATCAGGCTTTGAATTCCCTATTACACGACCACCACTGATCAGGAAAGGGCGAAAGCATGCACATATCCCTTCTGTGACATGCAATGCTAGCCATCTGTCTCTTTTTGAACTGCTGCACATGCGCATTTAGGGCCGGTCTAACACACTCGGAGGGAAAGCACTAATATAAATGAGCTCGCGGATAAAAAAAAAATCATCTGAGGGCCCATGATTAGCTGGCGATAGCTGTGAATGACAGGAAAGTGACTGTATGCCATCCCTCCCATGAAAGCTTGACCACTTAGCACCCATGGACTCCCGGTTGCACGGCTGTGGCATTAACCCAAATTTGAACTTGCGGTTTCAGGGTAAATAGACACGCACTTTGTCGATGCACCACTTGGGAGCCAGATCTGATTAATTCTGCATATCATACCAAAGCCAAATTCTAGAACTGTTGAATTATTCATTCAAAATATCTTCAAATTATTCAACTTATCAGATGTCACTGTTGGATAAGTCAGCTCGTAGAAGAATACCAAGAATTATTTAATGGCTGTGAACCAATTAGAAACAAGAAAATATTTTGAATGAGTAACAATCACAATTATTACTCATTTATTTCATATAACTATACAGTCAGCCTCCGACTTACGAAATTAATCTGTTCCAGAGCCCTTTTCGTATTGCGGGGATTTCATAAGTAGGGGTTGCATCTTAAATGTTACACGCCTAATTTGTTCCAAGTCTCCAGTCTTTCTTGATAAACCCCATAAACCCTTAAAAATGATAAAAGTACACCAATGTTGTATGAACTATGTGTTAAAAGTAAAAGAAAATTATTTATTAAACAATTAACAATTTAACATTTTATTAACATATTAAACCATTTTAATTAATAAATATGTTCATCTCTCTCTCTCGTGCGCCGTGGGCCACGCCCACAAGACATGGAATTCGCATTCCCTGCTTGACAAACTCAACTTTAATTTGATTCCTTGAGGGATCGGAATTCCAGATGAGCTCAAATGCGCCCACATTTATAAAACATTTACTGAATTAAACAACTTAAAAAGCTAAACTAAAGTGTTATTCCTGCTCTCTCTCTCTCTCTCTCTCTCTCTCTCTCGCATGCACGCGCGCTGCGGGCCACGCCCACAAGACATGAATTCAAAACGCATTCCCTGCTTGACCATTTACTGAATTAAAACAACTTAAAAAACTAAACTAAAAACTAAAGCGTTATTCCTTCTCTCTCTCTCTCTCTCTGTCTCTCTCTCTCTCACGCACACGCTGTGGGCCACGCCCACAGCACGTGAATTCAAAGCACATTCCCTGTTGGACACACTCAACTTTAATTTGATTCCTTGAGGGATCGGGATTCCAGATAAGCTCAAATGCACCCACATTTATTTAACATTTACTGAATTAAAACAACTTAAAAAACTAAAAACTAAAGAGTGAAGCTTCCTTCTGTCTCTATCTGGGTGTCCAGCGGGGCGGGATGTTGAGAGACAGCCAATGAGAGAGCAACTTGCGCGTCGTGTGAAATTTTGATTGGCGGGTTTGAATTTTGAATTTCTTTTCATAAGAGGGGGTTGTTTCGTAAGTTGGGGGCCGACTGTAGTATGAATTTTCCTTTTGTTTCCGACTGCAAGATGCACAGAGACATCCAAGTACAAAGTACAGAATATGGCAATGCATCAACACAAAATCCCTGGGAAGACGTTTCAAGAATAGCTGAAATTATATAGAGTGACCCAAAAAAAACGGGAATTTTTGAAATGCGTATTGGCAGACGAGCAAGTGGCAGCACTGCTGCAGTCCAAAAATGTAGATTAAGTCAACTGATCATGCCAATTTACTCATGGTTGTGATTATTGATATGAAAGCCCTGAAGTGGACGAATGACTTGCATAGGGTTTTAACGTGTCTCGTACCCAAAGTCAATTGCCTCCAAATCAACTGTTACTGTATTTAAGGGTTAAGCTGTATTCCTAAAAGATGGATCAAAACCAACTTGTTCCAAGCACAGCCAACATTTTACTTTCCACTTTTAAAATAAGAAACTTTTTAAATTCTTGATACTATATGAACTGACATGTACTTCAATTCACTTATTGTTTAGCTCAGCTTCGGAATAGAGGTTTAATGTGTCACACAACCTCTGTAAGAGTAAGACGGATACATCCTGACATCTTAATAAACATGAAGTGTGGTCATGGGAGCTGTCTTGAATGGTGTTTACATAGTCCACCGCAAAGCTACTAATAACAATGTGATAACATGGAGAATGCTTTTTTCACACACATTATGTCCCCTGATACCCATCAAAGAACATCTGAATTGTGGCCTATCTGAGCATTGCAGAACACTGATCACCAAACTTACATGTCTGCATCTTATTCACATGAGGATGGATGCTTCCAGCATGATAATGCACTGCGCCACAAGGTATGCATCATCATTGAATGGCTCCAGGAACATGACAGAGATTTTTATTGCTTCACTGGCCTGTGCGGTCCCTGGATTTCATCCCCATTGAGCATTTTGGGATGAGGTGGAAAGGGCTGTTAGCAGTAAGCCATCCAATTTTCAACAACTGTGCAGCAAAATCATTTCCACATGCTACAATATTCCCGCACAATACTTTCAGCTGCCGTGGAATTAATGCCCAGGCAAATCCCGGCTGTTCTTAAAGCCATTGACAGCCTTTCGAATTGGCATTGTATTATTGACTATGACCTGGGCACATCTGCTCAAGAATTAGATGCATATTTGTTGGTCTACATGCAAAGAAGAAAAATCTGTTGATGAGTTATTGCCTGGGACAGACAAATTTTACAAATGGATCTTTTACTGTTTGTGCATAATTCTGGCAGGCTCTGTTCATTGTCAGAAAAGTATTGATTGGAAAATGTATACAACATTTTGTGCAGCAGTTCTATGAACAAGATTAATAAGCAGCTCAGAAAGAATTATGGGATTTTTCCTGTAGCTTTTCAATAACAGATGAAGCTGTATATCGTTTTAGGAGTTTAATTAAATGCCTGCATGTTATACAGTAGGCAGTTTATGGAGAATTCATTTTCATAATCTTACCTATAGACCACTGTTCATTTCTGGTGTATGAAAACATTTCAAAAGAAATACACAACAACAGCTGGAATGGATAGCAGGAGCTTTTTTCCTTGCAAGGATTATTAACTTCTTATTTTTAATTAAACATGTGTTTTCGTGTCAATAAGTGGTTTTATGAGGTTGGGGAGCACATACAATTTTGTTTAATAAACCATCACTTTAGACATTTTGGATTAATTAGTTTGTTTCTGAAGTGTGCATAAACCAGGTTTTCTCAACATTTAGACCCCAAATAAACACATTATGGGTCTCATTTATCAATCTGTAAGCAAAGTGCTGTGTAAATCCTTGGTGAGATGAACATAACTAAAAGCTCATATATTCATTCATTCACTTGTTTAATCTTAATAGCATTGCGGGGAGGCTGGAGCTTACGCCAGCCAACTGGCATGGTGCACACTAACAAGTCCATTACTAGACCACACACACACACACACACACACACACACACACTCCTGGGGCAATGTGGAACAGCCAACCAGTTTCATGTGCATGTTTCAGTACTGTGGGAGGAAACTAGAGTACCTGGAGGAAACCCATGCAACACAGGGAGGACATACAAACTCAACAGAATCAGCCTCACCAAGTCCTTGACTGAAACCTAAGAAATTCTTATTGTGAGACAGATATGCTAACACCTACCCCAACGGTGCTGCCCAAACTAAAGGTTTCTGCTGCAATTACTTTCCAATTACTTTCCAATTACTGTCCACTGTAACCAGTATTTGTGGAGAACTGCTCCCTCACCGAGGCATCAGATGGTAATCTAGAACCTTTTTGAGGCCAACCGATAATCACTCTCCAGGCCATCACCAAACTCCTCCTGTGCTCGAGATTTTGCATCGGCAACAGTTCAGGCTGCAGGAAGTTTGGCCTGTCGGTATCTGTCTGCTGATTCGGGAGTCCTACAGGCCAATAAGACCCGATCGGCCTCCTTTTGTAAGCTGGACCCTCCCCTTCACCTCAGCTGTCCACCACCAGGTTCGGGAGTTACTGCCATGACAGGCACCGATGACCTTCAGGCCACAGCTATTGGCTGCCACCTCAGCAATGGAAGCAAGAAACATAGCCTATTCAGATTCCATATCACTTGCCTCTTTCGGAACGTGGTTGTAGCTCTGCCGGAGGTGGGAGTTAAAGGCCTCTCTGACAGGAGACTTCGCCAAACGTTCCCAGAAAATCCGAACTACACACTTGAGCCTGCCAGGTCTGGAGGGCGGGGCCCCAAGGTGGTGATCGGTTGACAGCTCAGCTCCTCTCTTCACTCGTGTGTCCAGAACATGCGGCTGCAAGTCCAGTGACACGAATACAAAGTTGATCATTGAACTGCGGCCTAGGGTGTCCTGGTGCCAAGTGCACTTATGGCCATCCTTATCTTCAAACACAGTGTTCGTGATGGACAAACTGTGACAAGCTCAGAAGACCCTTCCAGGTCACACTATTGTTGCCCACATGGGCATTGAAGTCTCCCAGAACAACAAGTGAGTCTCCCAGGGGAGCATTCTCCAACACACCCCTAAAGATGCCAAGAAGGGTGGGTACTCTGAACAGTCATTTGGTGCATAAGCACAAATAACAGTCAGGACCCATCCCCCCCACCTGAAGGTGGAGGGAAACTACCCTTTCATCGACTGGGAAGAACCCCAACATGTGGGCACCGAGATGGGGATGCCCACACCGGCTCGTTGCCTCTCCACATGATCAACTCCACAATGGAATAAGGTCCAGCCCCTCTTGAGATGGGTCGTTCTAGAGCCAAAGCTATGCGTTGAGGTGTGTCTGACTGTATCGAGTCATATCTAGACTATATCTCGTCACCAGTGGGTAACAAGGATAAAGTGCGATTTTGAATTGGTTTAGATGCTAAATCTAAAGATTTGCACCATCAGGGCATGAACAAGGAAAGCCTCATGACAAATGCAAATGATTTATAAGTCCACTTTCATCCTCCAAAGAATCACACCCATCTTTAAACACCCTTTCTCTTATAAGCTTCCACCAGTGAGGCAAAGATTTATGACTAACAACTACGTGCAGACTCCTTTTGTAATTGAATGACTCATTTTATTTGTCTTAAGTTATGAGTTTGTGTTGGCTCATTTTATTATCTTTCTTTCTTTTTTATAAAATGAATGCCAATAATATAAAATATATAAAATATCATATAACTGTCTCACAAGATTTTTTCAATTGTTTTCTTAGTCTCTATTCAAGTGAATTTGAGGATTTGTATTTGATAATCTTATTTTGATAAACAAGAGAATATGCTAAATACTGTAAAAGTAAATAAATAAGTAAGTAATTTAAGATTAAAATTATAATATATATATATATATATATATATATATATATATATATATATATATATATATATATATATATATATATATGCACGGTGGCGTAGTGGTTAGCACGTCCGCCTCACAGCAAGAAGGCCCGGGTTCGACCTGGGCGTTTCTGTGTGGAGTTTGCATGTTCTCCCCGTGCTTATGCGGGTTTCCTCCGGGTGCTCTGGTTTCCCCTGCAATCCAAAGACGTGCACTGTAGGTTAATTGGCCGTTCTAAATTGACCGTAGTTTCTCTCCTGCAGCGGCACTGGAACCCAGTCGTATCGGCATTTGCCTTTCCATTGGATCCTTCCGGTGGCGCCGAGACAGGGGGGGACTTGCTGCTTGGGTAACAGCCTGTCCCTCATTACTCCCTACCCAGGCTCTGTGCACTGGGGAGTATCACCAGTCGGGATACCGGCCAGAGCGCAGCCATAGTCCTTCGGGACTGACGGAGGCCTACGCTATATATATATATATATATATATTCTTCATCTTTTCCTTTCGGCTGTTCCCTTCAGGGGTTGCCACCACAGCAAATTATCTGCCTCCATCTCATCCTATCCTCTGCATCTTCTTCTCTTACACCAACTGCCTTCATGGCCTCCTTCACCACGTCCATGAATTGCCTTCTGCCTGGTACTTCCAGCCTCAGCATCCTGCTACCAATACTATCCCTCCTTTGTACATGTCCAAACCATCTCTATCTAGCCTCTCTGACTTTGTCTCCAAAACGGCTTACATGTGCTGTCCCTCTGATGTGCTCATTCCTGATCCTATCCTTCCCTATTACTCCCAAAGAGAACCTCAACATTTTCATCTCTGCTACCTCCAGCTCTGCCTCCTGTCTTTTCCCCAGGGCCACTGTTTCTAAACCATACAACATCGCTGGCCTCAACACCATCTTGTACACTTTTCCTTTCATTCGTGCCGATACCTTCCTATCACACATCACACCAGACACTTTTCTTCAACCATTCCAGCCAGCCTGCACACGCTTCTTCACCTCTTTTCCACACTCTCCATTGCTCTGGATCATTGAGCCTAAGTACTTAAAATCCTCCACCTTCCTTATCTCTGATCCCTGTAACCTCACCGTTCCTCTTGGGTCCTTGTCATTCATACACATGTATTCTGTCTTACTGAGGCGAATCTTCATTCCCCTCCTTTCCAGGGCATACCTCCACCTCTCTAGATTTTCCTGCACTTGTTCTCTGCTCTCACTGCAGATCACAATGTCACCTGCAAACATCATAGTCCATGGGGAATCTTGTCTCACCTCGTCTGTCAGCCTGTCCATCACCATAGCAAACAAGAAGGCGCTCAGAGCTGACCCTTGATACAGTCCTACCTCCACCTTGAACTCTTCTGTCACACCGACAGCACACCTCACCACTGTCTTACATCTCTCATGCATGTCCTGCACCACTCTAACATACGTCTCTGCCACTCCAGACTTCCTTATGCAATACCACAGTTCCTCCCTCGACACCCCATCATATGCTTTCTCCAGATCCACAAAGGCACAGTGCAGCTCTGTCTGACCTTCTCTGTACTTCTCTATTAACATCCTCAAAGCAAACACTGCATCTATGGTGCTCTTTCTTGGCATGAAACTAAACTGTTGTTCACAAATGCTGACCTCTGCCCTTAGTCTAGCTTCCACTATTCTTTCCCATAACTTCATCGTATGGCTCATCAACTTTATCCCTCTGTAGTTTCTACAACTCTGCACATCTCCCTTGTTCTTAAAACTGGGCACCAGCACACTACTCCTCCATTCCCCCGGCATCCCTTCACTCTCTAAGACCTTGTTGAATGTTCTTGTCAGAAAATCTACTGCTACCTCACCGAGATACTTCCATACCACCACTGGTATGTCATCAGAACCAATTGCATTTCCACTCTTCATTCTCTTCAATGCCCTCCTCACTTCACCCTTACGAATCTTTGCTACTTCCTGGTCCTCAATGGTCACCTCTTCTATTCTTTTTTCTCTCTCATTTTCCTCATTCATCAGCTCTTCAAAGTACTCTTTCCATCTTCCCAGCACACTTCTGTCATCAGTCAATACATTTCCCTCTCTGTCCTTAATCACTCTAACTTGCTGCACGTCCTTCACATCTCTATTTCTCTGCCGTGCCAACCTGTATAGCTCATTTTCTCCCTCTTTACTTTCCAACCGAACATAAAAGTCATCATAAGCCCTCTGTTTGGCCTTTGACACCGCTACCTTCGCCTTACGCTGTGTCTCCCTGTACTCCTGTTTACTCTCTTTGGTCCTCTCAATGCCCCACTTTTTCTTAGCTAACCTCTTCCTTTGTACACACTCCTGCACTTCCTCATTCCACCACCATGTCTCCTTATCTACTCTCCTTCCAGATGACACACCAAGTATTCTTCTACCTGTCTACCTGATCACATTAGCTGGAGTTGTCCAGTCATCTGGAAGCACTTCCTGACCAAAGCCTGTTTGAACTCCTCCTTGAAGACAACACGACACTCTTCCTTTTCCAACTTCCACCACTTTGTCTTCTGCTCTGCCTTTGCCTTCTTCACTTTCCTCACCATCAGCGTCATCCTAACCACCATCCTATGTTGTTTGGCAACACTCTCACCCACGACTACTTTGCAGTCACTGAATTCATTCAAATTACATCGCCTACACAAGATGTAGTCTACCTGTGTGCTTCTATCTCCGCTTTTATAAGTCACCCTATGCTCCTGTCTCTCCTAGAAGAAAGTATTTATCACAGCCATTTCCATCCTTTTTGCAAAATCTACCAACATCTGTCCTTCTGCGTTTCTGTCCTGGATACCAAACCTGCCCATGACTTCCTCGTCCCCTGTGTTTCCTGCACCAACATGTCCATTAAAGTCTGCACCAATGACCACTCTTTCACCTCTGGGGGTACTCTGCATCACTTCATCTAACTCACTCCAGAATCTCTCCTTCTCTTCTAGCTCACATCCTGCCTGTGGGGCATAAGCAGTAACAACACTGAACATCACACCTTCAATTTCTAACTTTAGATTCATCACTCTGTCTGAAACTCTTTTCACTTCTAGAGAACCCTGCTCCTAAGCTTCTAGCCTTTCTACCTTTCCACCTTGTCTCCTGAACACACAGTATGCCCACCTTCCTCCTCTGCATCATGTCGCTACCTTCTTCTGCCATAGTTCCAACATTCAAAGTCCCTACTTTCAGCCCTAGACTCATACCTTTCCTCTTCTCTCTCTGCCTATGGACACGCCTCCTGCCTCTCATTCTTCGATGTTTTCGATCAACAGTCGTCCATTTTCCACCAGCACACTGTTGGTTAGCAGCACTGATGTCGGTCATTGTTAACCCGGGCCTCGACCGATCCGGTATGAAATTTTTTGTTGTGTCTCACATGTTTTATTTGGCATTTGTTTTATGCCAGATGCCCTTCCTGATGCAACCCTCTGCATTTATCTGGGCTTGGGACCGGCGTGAGGGAGAGACACTGACTTGTGCCCCTCCGTCACGGCTGCATTATATATATATATATATATATATATATATATATATATATATATACAGACGCTCCACGACTTACGTTTTTAATTGGTTCCGGACAGCCGAACATAAGTTGAAAGTGAACGTAAGTTGTTACAGTGACGTATGACGTGTGACGTGTGATATATGACGCTCATACTGTACTATACATCCATAAATACATTTTACTGTATCTCATAAAACACCCCTAAGTAAAATATTATAAACATAACGTAAAATAATATCAAATATATCAAATAATATCAACATTAATTTCAGATAAGTCACTTATTTATACCGAGTTACTTCACATGAAGCTTAAAACAGCCAATCAACGTTTACAATATGTAAAACGCTCAATACCAAAAGTAGTGTACTTGCAAAAGTAGTGTACTTGCTGTGGGTTATACAGACTTCCGGTCTTTCAAGTGCACAAGGGTGCCGTTGAACTCGTTTAGAACACAGCCTGCACTGATGTAAATCCCAGCATAGAGGAGCGTTCTTTCTTTTGTGTAAGTAAGTAAAGTTTATTCAAGAGATGCATTCGAAGAACAAGTACAAATCCTAATGAATATTAATATAAAAATAAGTATACACTCTTAGGATTCTGCTAAAAGATAATAAATATCTATAATTGTTCGGTAATTTGTGAATTCAGGTTTTCATTCATATTACAACTCCCTTTGCTTAACTGAGTATGCATAGTAGATTGTGCCGATCCGAGCAGATAGTTAATTTATCTCTGTGTATGAGACTTGCACCCATGCTAGTAGGCTTACACTTCTGAGTAACTATATTTGCTTAGGGTTACAAAAGTCCACAAAACAGTGTAAACACAAAGATCACAGAGACGACGTCTTAACACAACAGTAGCACGCTATATAACTTTTCTTTCTTTCAGCTTTTTCCCTTTTACTCGGGAGTCGCCACAGCAAATCATCTGATTCGCACGTTTGATTTGGCAGAGGTTTTTACGTCGGATGCCCTTCCTGTCACAACCCTTTTTTAGCAAGGGACAGAAACACGCTGACGACTTTGCAGCCTACTCTTTACGAAAGTCAGCAATGGTTCTTTTACATGCCTCTCACTATAGACAGTGAGAGACATGGCCCGCCTTTGATAACCCAGTTAGCTGCACTGGGGGTTATATATAACTATATAACTGATATATATATATATATATATATATATATATATATATATATATATATATATATATATATATATATATATATATATATATATATATATATACATATATATATATATATATATATATATATACATACTCAGTCCGTAGTTTGTAAACGATGAATGCAGCATCATTGCGTCATTATGTCAGCGTACTACGTAGGTACGTCTCAACTCAAAATTTGACTTTTTTTTTGGAAAAAAAACAAACAAACAAAAAAAATTAAATAAATAAAAAAATTGAAAAAAAAAAAAAACGTAAAACGGATGAACGTAAGTCGGGGAGCATTTGTGTGTGTGTGTGTGTATATATATATATATGTATATATATATATATATATACACACATACACATAAAGAGCAGTAGTCCAGGCAAATGATACAAAGTCAAGTCATTAAGGTTTAATTCATTTAATAATTTATTAGGTGCAAAAATAGGATACTCATGTTTTTATAAAATTGTAGGACTTTCATGAGTTCCATGTGTTCTTCTGTAAATACGCCTATAAAAATTCACATTTATGAATATGAATCCAGCTTTATATTATAAATAAGACCTAATATTTGGAACTGCACAATTATGAGTCCAAATGTAATAATATTTTCTCGCAGTGTGGTCCAGTTGTGTTTTATTTTTTTCACATAGATCTGTAAGATGGATAAGTTCTGGTGTTAGGCTATTTTACAAAAAAAACACCAATCCAGCTGTGTGTATCCAGTTACACCACTGGAGTTATGCCCTAATCCAGTACTATGTATATTAGTTGCCAGGGTTTAAATCCAATGCCAATGCAAGATCCCTGATCCATACATATACAGGCAGTTATACTTTATTGTACGCTACAATAATTGTAATTTTATCATACAAAAGGAAGCAAAAGATTAATTTGGCTTTTATACAATAAGTTTCATGCTATTTTCTCAGCTGTGAAAAACAGATTTTGTGGTTGTTGATTTTGTGTAATCCCAATACATGGTTATTTCTTATTGAAAAGCTCAGCTATAGAAGTAAATCAAACAAAACAGCAAAACACACACACACACACACACACACACACACACACACACACACACACACACACACACACACACACACAAAAACACCAAAAAATAAACTAACAACAACAAAAACAAAACAACTAACTCCACTACAGAAAAACCCCAGGAACATCAAATTCATGAAATGAGTGCTGCATGAAATATAATAATAACAAATACAGTAAATTGGCACTTACACTGTTAGATAAAGATGAATGTTATTCATATTTATAAAGAAAATTCATGCAGCCTATAATAATACAGTTAAGTTTATTATTATTGAACATTAACAGTGCTTTTCAAAGTGAATTCACAGCCATGACAGTGATGGGCTGAAGACTATGTGTTTATTCAGGTGGGGTATGGTGTTCGCCTATGTTCTAGGTTACAAGGAACCAGGATTATGTTGTGTTGGAAAAGGAAACCTGAACAAACAAGACTGATCATGTTCAAGGTTAAATAATCTGTTTGTGGACAACACATCGAAGTTGTCAAAATACAGTGGTGCCTTGACTTATGAATGTTCCATGATACGGACTTCGATCCCACCAAAAATCTACCCCGTCCATCGAGCAAAATTTTGATTTATGAGCTCTGCTGGGGAAATGGCTTTTCCAAACGATTAGATAAGATAAGATAAGATAAGATACAGCTTTATTAATCTCACAATGGAGAAATTCACTGTTACAGGCTCTTGAGGTACTATCAGTAGGGGGTGCAAAAATAGATACAAGTACAAACATACACACATACATATATTATATAAGTAAATAAATAAATAGATACATAAATAGTATAAATTACTAAACAATAAAAGAAAAGAATGGAGCAACTTAGGTTAGCCTGGTATTCTTCCACGTGTATGCCTTAATGCTTCGAGAACGCCTTGTGCAGTGCTTCTTAATTATTTTCTGTGATGCCCCCTATAAGAAGGAACCCCCCCCAGCGCGACCATAAATAGTGTTTACTGCACTTCATATCGTTTGCTCAGTGCTTTTTCCCCTACACCATGGGGAACATAGTGAGAGCGCCACTGCCATCTAGTGTAATTTCACATCCTCTACAGTAGGTTAAGCCACAGTAGAAGCGCCACTGCCACCTACTGTAGAGGATGCGCAATTACACTCAATTCTAGTACAGTATGCCAAAAAAGCATGTTCCCCGGTGTCATACCCCCCCCAGCATCACACCCAAGGGGGGCACGCACAACTAGTTGAGAAGCACTGGCCTTGTGTGAGCTTACCACGAGTCCTTCCTCGCTGGCATTTGTAGCGTGCACATGCACAAAATTATCCTCCTCCTCCTTCTCTGTTACGCACCACCTCATGCTTGCCCACGTGCCATCCTTGCGCCCAAGTGACACCTCTACCGCAGTTGATAATCGGAAGGGTTAGTTAAATCATTGTTTATTCTTGTTTTATTATTATTTATTATTAATTATTTTTAATGTTAATGTGCAGGTATTATTATTATTATTAAATATTTATAGTTTTTACATGTTTATCTTTAATAGACAGTGGTGGCCTGGTGGTAAACGGTGCTGGAACACAGGTTGGGGGTTCAAGTCCCATTCGCCACAAGGTTGTCACTGTCTCCCCCAGTGCAGCTAACCCAGTGCCAAAGGCCGGCCATGTCTCTCACTGTCTATGATGTGAGGCATGTAAAAGAACCACTGCTGACTTTCGTCAAGTGTAGGCTGCATAGCCGTCAGCGTGTTTCTGCTCCTTGCTAAAGTGTTGTGTCAGGAAGGGCATCTGACATAAAAACCTAAACCAAATCGATTGTGTGACTAATTAATATGACTTCCATGAAGATGGAGGCAGATGATTCGCTGTGGCGACCCCTGAAGAGAACAGTTGAAAGGAAAAGAAGAGGACATGTTATCTTTAATATATTAGGTCAAATATACGTGTTTGTGGCAGGTTCTTTGAGTTTAGGACAGGGTTGGAATAGATTAATTGGTTTTCTATTATTTTCTATTGGAATTTTCGTTTTATCTAACAAAAATTTTGACTTACGAGCTTGCTCTCGGAGCGGATTAATTTCGTAAGTCAAGGTACCACTGTAGTTTTTTTCACATGGCATGCTTTATGAAATTCACAATGAGATCTAAAGTGTGATCATTTTAATTGTCCAAACGTTCCAAGCCTTGCTACGAACTCATTAGGCTAATACGCTATACAATCCTCATTTCTTTCTACCCAGCTTTCCATAAAAAGAAGCCTTTCTTTATTAAATATGATCCATTGCCCCTAATATTGTATATATGAGGTTTTCACGCAATATGAGACATTTGGAATGAAAACACTGTGATGTTTGAACACATCTCATTTATAAAGTGCTTTGTGGTAACCACATCAGTAGAACGAGCCCAGAGAATTCATTCTGTGCATGCACAAAACCATTGCAAACCCACATGGCTGAGCGTTTCCTTTCCTCAGAGATCAAAGAAAGTCCTTCTCTCTTTCTCTCTGTCAGTCTGTTTCCAGGAATGGAATCGCAGAGTATCTGATTGAGTTATAGTGGAGTCATACATTGCTGTGCATCTCGATGATCTAGCTCAGTTATAAGGTTTCTACATGGTGCTAATTAACGTTCCATGCCAGGATGCAACTGTGGGAGATATTTGGGGTATTTTCTTGGTGAGCATTCAGAAATTTCTTCTGTACTTTAATGTGTACAGTTTAGAAGTAAAACAGCCATCTCATTAATAAAGTATTGCGGAGAAGTTTATAACCCCGTTTTAAAAAGTCTTATGAAGAAATTTTAAAGCTAGCTCCCCAATGGAACCTTTTTTTCCTATGTGCGTATGCGCCCTTCTGGCTATCTCTTTTGTTATCTTTAAGGTAAAAACTGACTCCTCTTCCTTGGTGTAAGCTATGAAAGAAACTTAAAATGAAAATTTTCCAGTGCTCACAGCAGACACAGCATGTATATATAAACTTGTAAAAGTGTCCTGGAATGAACCTAATACTTTGACGGGCCCTCTCTGTCTGTAATAAGATCTATTTCTGGTCAAAAAAATACTTGCCTGGCCGATCTGATGAGCAATGCATATGGAACAACAGAATTAGTATTCTGATTATTGTGCTAATCCTACAAATTTTTCCATCAGCATTAATTATGTATTCAACCTTATATAATGTTGGATGAAATAAAAATTCTGAAAGTATCGCATGCAAAGCTTGGAAATTTTATCTGTATAAATGAATGCTAAATGTGAACATTATGGATAACTGGATCGCTTCCATTTAAATATAAGATCACAAAATAAGATAAGAACAACAATAACCACACACACACACACACACACACACACACACACACACACACACACACACACACACACACACACACACACACACACACACACGCACGCACAGGCACACACACACGTGTATATCTTTATTAGACCTCTTCAAATTTGACTTTTTTCATCAAACATATGCAAACTGATATTTTTCCCATTCTCCAAGGTCTAAATTAACTCAATATCCCAGTTACTTTGATCTTGGACCTTGGCTATGCCTACCCCAAGAGCCATGTAGTTTTATTGTTGACGTTTTTTTAAAAAATGCTGCAAAATTGGGGATATAATGTCTTTGTTTTCATTGTAGCTTCCCAGAGGTTGATGCTATAGCATTAAAAGTGGTACCAAATGCAAGCCAATAAAATTTTCTTGCATATGGTAGTAAACACAACAAAACATATGAACACCTGTGTAAATTTTAACTAATTTTAATGCACAAACAATTGGGACACTGCAAAAAAATCAACGTAGTAGTATGAAAGCAATGCATTGACACATATTTTGCATAACAAACTGTCAGACAGACTTTTTGAGACAAAGTTATGTATCGTATATCATCCTTTAGAAGCACAAAAAATAGGTATTTATTAGTTAAAATTTACACAGGTGTTCATGTGTTTACTACCATATGTAAGAAAGTTTTATTGGCTTGCATTTGGTACCACTTTTAATGCTATAGCATCAACCTCTGGGAAGCTACAATGAAAACAAAGACATAATATCCCGAATTTTGCAGCGTTTTTGAAAAACGTCAACAATAAAACTACATGGCTCTTGGGGCAGGCATAGCCAAGGTCCAAGATCAGAGTAACTGTCAAATTTGAAGAGGTCTAATATATATATATATATATATATATATATATATATATATATATATATATATATATATATATATATATACTGTGTGTGTATGTATATATATATATATATATATATATATATAAATATATATTTATATATTCTTCTATAATCACCTGAAGAGAGAGGATGGTTTCACCACCCCTCGAAACAGATCTGTAGTGATAAATGGAAGGATCTACTCAGACAATCCCCTATATATATATATATATATATATATATATATATATATATATATAAGAATATAATATCTTCTTCTTTTCCTTTCGGCTTTTCCCTTCAGGGGTCGCCACAGCGAATCATCTGCCTCCATCTCACCCTATCCTTTGCATCTTCTTCTCTTACACCAACGACCTTCATGTCCTCTTTCACCACATCCATGAATCGTCTCTTTGGTCTTCCTCTAGGCCTTTTGCCCGGTAGTTCCAGCCTCAGCATCCTATTACCAATATAGTTCCAACGTTCAAAGTCCCTACTTTCAGTCCTAGACTCACGCCTTTCCTCTTCTCTCTCTGGCAACGGACACGCCTCCCGCCTCTCCTTCTTCGATGTCTTCGACCAACAGTAGTCCAATTTCCATCAGCACCCTGTTGGTTGACGGCACTGATGGTGGTCGTTGTTAACCCGGGCCTCGACCGATCCGGTATGTCATTTTTTCTTGTGATTCGCATAGTTTATTTGGCATTTGTTTTACGCCGGATGCCCTTCCTGACGCAACCCTCTGCATTTATCCGGGCTTGGGACCGGCGTGAGGGAGAGACGCTGGTTTGTGCCCCCCCCTCACGGCTGAATTATATAAGAATATAATATATGATATTAAAATAATTACTGTGCATTATTATATTTTATACTATAAACATGTAATACACACTGCCTGGCCAAAAAAAAAGAGAAAAATATGCACTCTAATATTTTCTTGGGTCGCCATTAGCCTTGATCACTGCACATAATCGCAATGGCATTGTAATCAATGTTGAAGGCTGTCCAACAAAATATTAAAGTGAACAACTTTTCTTAAAACCAGGAAGAGCACCATTTACCAATTCAACATAAAGAGTTCTAATAGATACAGGTCATTTATTATGAGTTTAGTGATCATTCTTACCCTCTGTCCTGGTTGGCCATCTCTGCCAGGTGCTCCACTAGCTCCTGGGACACCCTGACACAAAAACAAACAAAGTAATTAAAAAACAATAATAAAATAAGAAAGCACAACACTCAAACCTATAGTCTTAAAAAACAAAACAAAAAAAACCACTTTATTTCTGGTAATGCTCGTTTTACCTGTGGGACAAAAAACAGGCAACGGGCACAACAGGGGTTTAATGGGGTGACTGTCATGGTTGAATAGTACATTTCCCAAATAAAACTAACACCTGTTTTTTTAATATGTCAGAAAATAACGACATGTTGTTTTGTATTACTATTTAGGAATGTCCTTTATATTCTGCTTTTCCTAAGTTTCTTAGACAAGTTAGACTATTTAAGTTGCTGACTGGCTAAACAACACCTCAAAAAACTAGGTTATGTCCATTAATCATGGGAAGAAAGTAGTTAGAGCTGAATCAGCTCATTACATGGCGAGAGATTGGAAATGAAATCAATCACCACCAACAGGGTGTTCTTTGTTACGACACTGAAACGTTTAAAAAGATCAGATCAGCAATTGAGGTCACTGTGATATTGTTGAAATGTAAATTGCACACATTATGCCGGTGTAAAAGTATGAGCTGTAAGAGTAGTTAATCTTCAGCTTTCACACAGCAACCGAAATGACTGTCTTCCTTCTGCGCATCCTCCTCTGGCTTGCTTTAGTACTTAAATGATAAATGCTCTCATTTTTCCATCTGAAAGGCTAATAATAAAAGTGAGGATGTCACATACGCAATCTGCATAGTCTGATTTGTTCCATGATGAAGAATTTTGGTGTTGTGCTCTTGATATGCCCTGTCAGCTTGCTTCTATTACTGCAAAAAAAGACTGAAAGCCTGAGAAGCTATGAAAGAAATAAAAAGGAAGAAAAGATGAAAGGAAAGAAAAGTTCCTTATATAAAATAAACCTCCTATCTTAAGAGATCCCACAATCTGACTATTGTATTTGCACCAAAAATATCCATAAATAATAAACTACAAATAAATTGATACTATAAACAAAGGAAAGGTTGGTGCGTAGGTCTGCTACAGTGCTGGAAAATACTTGAGTAACATTACTTAGGTGTAGTTTGATAGTTGGGTATTACACTAAATCAATAAAAACAATTGGGTAGGGAGCAAGTCAATTCTAGCTCACAGTAACTGAATTATTTACAGGATATTCATACACTTGCATATTCTGTAGTGTAAGGCACTGTTTACACTTAGCATTAACTGAATTCTGGGTAATAAGATTACATTATGCACAATAAGTAGACATGGCAGTGTATAAATGCGTCTCCATGGTGTCCAGCTTAACGAGTCTTCATATTTAATTACTGCCTGCTGCATACACCGGGTCAAAGTACACGTAAACAGCTATTACATTAATAAAAGGGTAGTTTCATTTAGCACAGACCAGCTAATGTACAGGTGTTACAACTCTTGAGAAAAACAATCCATCGTCTGTGACTTGCAAAAGAGTACAAGATGGGATGCTTTCAACATGTCCTAGACAGGGACGCATTGCACTAGACAGCAACGTTGCACCATTACAGTGTGACATTCAATTCTCTTGCTTTCTTGTACTTTCAACAATGTCTGCCTCAAGTCCTTCAAACTTTAGATTTTTACTATAGAGGCCTCATCATAGATGTATTACACTATATGCTATATATGCATTAATATACACACGCGCACACACACACACACACACACACACACACACACACACACACACACACACATACATATATACATATATATATTCCCAATGGAATGATGTGGAAGTGCCAAATTTCAATATTTTTTCCCGAATAGCCGGCCATGTCTCTCACTGTCTATGGTGTGGGGCATGTAAAAGAATCATTGCTGACTTTTAACAAGAGTAGGCTGCATAGCCATCAGTGTCTGCCCTGCAATGGCCTGGTAAGCTGTCCACGGTGTACTCTGCCCTTGCTTAGAGTTGGCTGAGATGGGCGCCAGCATCCCCGCGACCATAATTAGTTTGAAGCGTTTCAGAAAACAGATGAATAAATGCTTTACTGCATTGCTGCTTAAAATGTGAATTTCCTTTTGGGATTAATAAAGTATCTATCGATCTATCTATCTATCATCAGGGTTTACAAAAAAAAACAAACTACAAAAAATGGAGTTATATGTTTCTCAGATTACCAAGTTATTTGTTCAAATGAGTCTTGGATGAGAGTGGCATTATGATGTTGTATTCAGCATGTCCCCTTCACAGCAAGAAGATCCCGAGTTCAAGTCCTAGACTTGAGAATGGTTATATGTGGAGTTTGCATGTTCTACCTGTGCTTTTGTGGGCTTCTTCCAGGTGTTCCGGTTTTCTACCACAATCCAAAGGCATACACATTAGGCTAATTTGCTGTTTCATGTTGTCAGGTTGGTGGTGTAGTGATTAGGATACTGGGCCTATGATCAAGATGGCAAGAGTCTGAATTGCAGTTATACCCCTGCACAATGTCTTAATCACAAGTATGCCTCAATCCAGTCAACAATATAAATGGGTGCCATTAAAAAAAACTATGAAGGGAACCTGTGATGGACTAGTATCCCAACCAGGAGGGGTTGAACTTCTAGTTGCTTAATGCTAAAAAACTGGGATAAACTATTGCTCAAATGTAGGAAGCCCAATAGACTTTCTATTTTTACCTTTTCCAAATTACCACTAGGTGTGAGTGAGATTATGTATATGTTTGCCCTGCACTGGTCTGGTGAGGTATTTAGGTTGTACCCCAACTTTGTCCAGTGTCACCTGAGACCCTGGAACCCAAAAAGTATTAAGTAATTTGGCAAATAAGTAAGTGAGAGAGTGTCTTTTATGAATCCTCAATGTGTCTTGGTGGTTGTTCTCTATTATTAACTGTATACTTGTGACCTGCCCGCCTGCCCAAGGCGCATTGTATAACCAAATGTAAACAGGATCTATAATGTTTTTCTTAAATATCATTTGTAAAATACTATGAAGACAGAGGCTCCGATCATTGGGCTGTGGACCGGTACAGGAGTGATTTTGTACTGGGCCTTCAGAAAGCTTGAATAAAAAAATTCTATTAATTATTGGAGTCTGAAAGATCTTTTATTTTGATTATAGTTGTTTCAGTTACTTGATGAAATGTATTAAAAATAAACCCATAAGCTAGCAAAACAGTAAAAAAAACAAGAGCAAGATGGTGAGTTTTATTTTTACACACTTTGCTTTTAGTTTTTTTATATATCGGTTCATTAAAATATTGTTTTACATGCAGTCAGTCCATGGCACAAAAAAGGTTTGACACCGCTGAGTTCAGAGTCATATAACCTTAAATGCACTTTTACTGAAAGTAAACAGGTAATATTCTAAAAGAGAAACATGAAAACGGGCAGCGATCAAACAGTTCATCAAAGGTATATGCAGAGGCGAGGTAAACAAACAAGCTCAGGTCAGTTACCGCGTTTCCCTCAAAATAAGACCTAACCACAAAATAAGACCTAGCCTGAATTTACAAGAAGATTTTAATATAGGCCCTCCCCTTAAAATAAGCTCTAGTTGAGAGCGGCAGCAATTGAGGTTTTGCACGTGACGTCACAGGGTCACGTGACTTAGGTTTACATGCCATATGGGACGGCATGATCCGGACGGCGCTCGCTCATTCAACATTGCTAAACATTTTAAAATAAGTAATAGTGGTTCAACATTAGCCAACTGGATGTTGTTTGTCGGTTACTAACTTCCCCGGAGTGATACAAAATAACCAGTGAGTATAGTTATATCGTTTTGCGCTGTTAGCTGTGCAAATAGACAGAGGAGTAAAGCCTGCACTGTCATGTTATCGTTTTCCATCTGACCCGGAGAGAAAAGCCAAGTGGATCGCAGCGGTAAATAGGAAAGACTGGAATCCTACACAATACAGTAGAATATGCAACGAACATATTTGTATCAGGTAAATATACATTATTATATTATCATATATATAAATAAAATATATTCATTTATACAACCATGATAAGCAGTGATAATTTTAATATATTATTGTATAAGCGCTTGTTTGTGTAGGTTTATTTGGGGATAGAACACGCACCTTAGCGGTTATGAGGTGGTAGGCTCTCTTCCCGGTTCCTGGCTCCCATTGTTGCATACAGCTTACAA
The DNA here is from genome assembly GCA_024760905.1 of Plotosus lineatus. Taxonomy (NCBI): domain Eukaryota; kingdom Metazoa; phylum Chordata; class Actinopteri; order Siluriformes; family Plotosidae; genus Plotosus; species Plotosus lineatus. The sequence goes on from CM045728.1 coordinate 50,588,835, forward strand.
ATCCGGCAACAAAATAATTGTAAGCTTCCATTGATTTTTAAGCTTTTAACTCTTTGCCTGTAAATGGAGATGGGCCGTGGACAAGATATGTACAAAGATCCAAGTAGGCAAAAGCAGGAAGGGAAGAATGGTCACATCCTAATACATTCCTAAACATTGACTGCGGCATTAGATATGGATCGGCAATCCCCAGCTGCTTTATTTTACTCAGATACCCCGCCCTCTGGTCACCTGTCAGATGATTGACAACATCAGACAATAATATAGTATCATTGCTTTTGCCTTCGACACTCTCGCATATTTTGCTTTCTCTGTCATCATCGGTTGTTGTTGAAGCCATGCTTAGTGAATTGTGTGTGTGTGTGTGTGTGTGTTCTGGATCACGCTTTCCGTCAAGATGGCACATGAAGGTATTGGGGTCACGTGACTGCAAAACCTCAATTCATTGGCTTGCTACTCGCTCAATCAAGGTCTCTAGGTGAAAGCGCTGACTCATCTATTAGGCAGCTTTGCAGCTTTACTTAAGGTACACTGTCAAAGCATCAATCCTTGCGCGTTGAGGCTCAGTCGATGACGTCAGCGACTGCTTTAAAACGAGGACATACACTTGCGTCCATAAAAATTGCGAAAATCACTCGATTCAGTTCTGGTTAAAATATTTAAAAAATAAAGAAATATAATGAAATAAGAATATATAAAAACAAAGACATATTATAAGACATGTAATAGAGAAAAATGTAAAATACATCATCACCTGAAAATAAGCCCTAGTATCATATTTCGGTATGAAAATTAATATAAGCCCTCTCTTATTTTCGGGGAAACACGGTATCAGGGAAATAGAATCAATGGAGGCACAGGCAAAAGGTAACACTGGTCAGGAATGAGAGTGGGTTGTGATGAAAAAATCTGAAAAATTAGCCTGTGGTCTGGGGGCCACAGGCCTCCAGACAGGCCCAAGGGTTGAAGCCCAGGTTGGGGTCCACGGGGCAAAGCCCCCGGGAGCGCATGGATTTTAAAGATTTTTTACCCTAAAAACCATTAATTTTATCATCAAAATTTTACACATTTTGATGAAATACCATCCCATTTGGTTACAAAATTGACACTTGTACGAAAGTAGAACCCTCTTTCAAGTCCATACATTACTTAAACTTTCATTTGACAAAAGATCAACTATGGCTATGTAGAGGAAACATTGACATGGGCCTTTCACCACTGATAAATCTTGCATATACATTCCAGGTGAGCACAAACATGACACTTCAAATTTGCTGCTTTAAATCCAACTAAGGCAACACATTCACTGCGATAATAAATAATGCTTTATCACAAGTAGTTATATAAAATGTGCAAATTTGATAGCTGTAGATTCTTACCTTATACCTGTATAAGTGAAGTCCCATAGAGACTTGCCAGCGACATCAAGTTTTTTCACGAAATCAGACACAAGTCCAGATAATGGTTCCTGCTTACTGCTTCCCACTGGTGACACCGTCACCTTTCTATCCAACCAGTCCCGTCGAAACTTGTTTTTCAGATCTGCATCTATCTCACGCATTTACAAAATTATATACGCAAGTATTGCTGCAGTAACTATTTTTCTCTGTATATTTCCACACGTGCAAAGAACCGATCATATAGTGCAGTGCGGGAAGGTGGTTTAAGAAGGTGAATATGGATTGGTTGTCATTCAGCAAATGCCGAGACAGAAGACAAACACAACACGTGAGACATTGGTTATTCACCAAATACAAACAAACAGCAAACTATCGTCTTACGAGAAAGTACGATATTGAAATGGATGCCTACAAATCTGTGAATTATAAACATTCCACGAGTCCTGAGTCAGCTAGTGGCAAGTCAGTCTGGCAACCCATAAATAATACGAGACCCTACCCTACCGCCCTAAAAATTTCTCAACGGATTTGCAACAATATAAAAAAGGTAAATTTTGACTAAAAAAAAAAAAAAAGCGGAATTCCGCAAAAAAGTGGAAAACTGTCATCCCTGACGAGTGCCATCAAACACCCCCGACCAGCAGTTACCTCAGAAGCTCCCTACACAAAAATATTACACACTACTGCTTCACACCATGACAGTGAAAACAGGAGGTTTTTTTTTTAAGTTTCTAGATCAGTCTACTTAACTGGAAACAGCTGTTTCCAGTCATTAATCAGGTGACCTGGACCAGAAACCATTATAATACATTGTGGGAAGTATAGAGCGAGGCCGGCATGTTGGACAAGTGAGTGTGTGTGGCATCCATGTTCGGAAGGTCAAAGTCACTGTGTAGGTCTGGAACAAGTGAGATCATGACAGTAAAAACGGTAGCATAGTTGTAATAAAATAATAAACGTCACGACATTACTTAATTCAGTTCAGTTCATTTTCTGTAACCGCTTAATCCTAATTTGGGTCGCGGGGAGGCTGGTGCCCATCCCAGCCAACTTCGGGCCGGGGCAGAGTACACCCTGGACAACTCGCCAGGCCATCGCAGGGCGGAAACACGCCGACGGCTTTGCAGCCTACTCTTTACGAAAGTCAGCAATGGTTCTTTTACATGCCTCTCACCATAGACAGTGGGAGACATGGCCGGCCTTTGATAACCCAGTTAGCTGCACTGGGGGGGGACAGTGACAACCTTGTGGAGAGTGGGACTCGAACCCCCAACCTTTGGATCAGCGATCCAGCACCCTATACCACTAGACCACCACTGCTCCGACATTACTTAATTAACAGTTGAAAACGTTACAATTTGACTTGTCAATATTCTGCTATTTTAAAGTATATTCTCTTTTTGGTTTTCTTTTCATGATTGTTCTATGCTGGTTTCTTGCATCTTTTAATTTAGTGAAAACAAAACTAGCCCAGTATCTATAGTTCCACTTATGCATAATGTCTCATTACTGGTACTACTAACACTTATACAGTATTCAGCTTAACAGCAAGACATTCAGAACAGCAGATATAGGAAAAATGTCCCAGAGGCTTAAAAACAACCTATGAATATAATTTGGAAAGGTTCTGCATTCAGTTTTCGGAATCTGACAGGCTACGGTCCACCTGTCCGTCAATAAGAGAGCTCACTTCTCCAGCATCTCACACAGATTTAATGGCGCAATCAAATACCAGTATCAAACTCTCTTCCAACAAGACCTACACAAATTTAATATACTTTGAAAGGTAAAAAAGGCTTGTTATTATTATTATTATTATTATTATTATTATTATTATTATTATTATTATTATGAAACGGATGTAGAAGAATCTCATACAACTAATATCTATGAGAAAAACAAACTCCTGACGCCAGGAGGTGGATGATGCAGGATATTCCTTTGATAAATGATAGTGACGGTGATAATTCCATTGGGGACAAATACATGTGCAGCATGTGTGCAGGACTATTCATCAAAAACTAAATATCACTACACAACAGTTATCCTGCTGCACATCAGCAGACTTAGCAGCCACAAGACCAGACAGCACAGGTGAATATTTCTTAGTGAAGTATATGTTTCCTTTCAACCTTCTCAGCAACTCTTATCAGCCTCGCCGTGCTGTCTGAATATGACACCCAGCAGGCAGCTTCAGTAATTAATAACAGTACTAGCAGTTAATGATTTTCTCATGTGAGTGATTCCATTAGTATTATTATAGAGGTGTGTGTGTGTGTGTGTGTGTGTGTGTGTGTGTATATGTGCACACATTATGAATAAGTGGGCCAAACTTATCAGCACACCTCAAAGCTCAGGCGCACATACACATCTCTGATTTGCTCAGTAATGCGGCTCTATCTGTAAGGAGAGCTACGTCTGGCTAATGAGAGACGGGGCACCAGCAATAAAACTGCCTATCATTGTGCATGCTCATTAGACAGACAATCTGTTGCTGCTTTTGCTCTTACCTGAGGACCTGGCAGACCCGAGTCACCTTTTTCTCCTTTTTCCCCAGCAGCTCCCTAAAATAAGAGACATAACTGAATAAGGAACCAACTATAGTGCACTTTTCAGAGCACCAATCAAAATGCTAAAGAAGGGATAAGTATTGTAGATTGTTGCCAGTGTTTCACTCATAACCATAATGCACACACTGTGTATGTAAAATCCGAATAAAAATGCATTAAATGAGATAAAAGATTTAGTATTCAAATAATACTTAGATGAAATGTTATATCGCCACAGAAACACAAACATTAGCAGCAGCTCTGTGTTGAAATCGCCATAACTCATGCATGGTGAAAATCACGTAATTTCCCTACACAAATAACATTACAATGAGGCAATATCATAATTGTATTAGAAATGCTTGTGCCTACAGTATATACACAGCAGTATTTGCATTTTCCTGATAAGGTTTTACATTGAAATCCACCAGCTGCTTTTCATTTTCATGCAGAAATTATTCAGATACGATAAATCTCAAATGACTTCCTTTATCCTCGCAATAAAGGATATCGCATAATCACATGGTGGAACCGAGTACAGCAAAATCTAAACACGAAGACACACTGAATATCTCAGCAAGTTGTTTGAGCAATAACCAACTTCAAAATGGCATAAATTCTACATTTGTGTCAACATTAGTCATCTGAACTATATTCCCTGAGTTGATCCTTTGATGTTGGTGGTGGACAACACTGGTTAATATGTCTGGCCAAAAATCTCTAGTTTTAACTTCGTTGGTGACTGCGGACATAATATATAATTTGCATTATTTTCAGAGTTAACAAGTCATTCCGTGGATGGGGATGTGGTCAATCCTGGAAGAAACCACTGTCCTTTGGACGTTTAAGTTGAAGGTGATGACTTAGAGTAAGCCTAAACTGCACCATTAAAATCTCTGATAGTATGGGTGGGACAGTGCTTTATAATTTCATTTTTCACCTTTTTATAAATAGTGTATATTACGTGGGGGTTATTTTTTAGATAATTGTAATTTTTTTTTGGTCTGGTACCTTCCGAGCCATAGGACGACTCTTGGCGACCTGCCATGAAGGACAACGCCTTGATTATCATGTTCATGGAGGTTTTCTTGGCAAGGATAGTGCAGTGGTTTACCATTGTCTTCTGCACGATGCGAACCTATGGGCAATTTAGAACAGCCAATTAGCCTACTGTGCATGTTTTTGGATCATGGGAGGAAACTGGAGTACCCAGATGAGCACGGGTAGAACGTGCAAACTCTGCACAGAGACGCCCAGGCCGGGAATCGAGTCCAGGCCTTCTTGTTGTGAGGCGGACGTGCTAACCACTATGGCACCGTGCTGGGAGGGGAAGGGGGGGATTTTTACATAATTGTAATTTTGTATAAAATAAAATAAAAAAATAAACATTATAAACAATTTACAACTATGCACAAAGAATGAAGTGGAGGTCGCTGACTAGTTCCTGAGCTGGTATGGTGAGAGGACTATTCAATTCAGCAACATCCACCAAGCCTGAGGTGCTTAACTGTTTGAGTATGTACACTGAGACATAAAATCCAGATTTTTATAGTTTATTTTCTTTCTTTTTTTCAAGATGTATTCCACCCAGGAGAAGCACATGCAAGCAGGTGCATTAGAGTTGTGCAGCAGCATCCCTTTAGAAGTCTTAGTAGTGTAAACTACACTGAAACATGGAAACACAACAAAAAATAAACAAGATTTTTATGGATCATACTTTCATTTTATCAAGAATGACAAACTGCAAATGTCCATCATGTTGATTTCAGCATTATCCACTCAGGATTATGTTTTTAAATCCCAAGATAGCAAACCATTCAGCTCATGCAATTCCCATGTAGAATATACTACAACAAATTATATCAATTTATGTATTAATATTAAATATTAATAGATTTAAATTATCATTTGCCCCAAAAAGGGAAATGTTTTATGAAATTAAGCAAAGCAACTGATTTGGATTTGATTTATTTTACATTGGTGTGTGTGTGTGCGTGTGTGCGTGTGTGTGTGTGTGTGTGGGGGGGGGTGGTGATGATTATAGTTGGTCTCTCTTTTAGCTCCAA
>CM045728.1:50597349-50599849 GCA_024760905.1 Plotosus lineatus
AACCATCCGATCGTACCATCTTCATTAAATACAATATTCATGAGCTGCAGACCAATATTTAGTCGTGACATAATGCACAGACTGGCTGTTACATTAGACTTTATTCCTTTGTAAATTGCTTTCCCATTAACCATATGAGATAATATGAGGCTAACATATCAAGGCTAACTTAGCCATGGACTAATGGTTAGAGCATTTTTAGGAGTAGGTTTTGGACACCTATCTCCCCTTCCTACCCCTATACGGTTGAAATGCCTTTAGCAAGGCATCTAACCCCAATTGCTCTCTGGGTGCCTCCATGTGGCTGCCTCCTGTGTATGTGCTCGTTGCCTATGTGAGTTCATCATTCATCGTTCATTTTTGGTAACCGCTTAATGCTAATTAGGGTCATGGGGAGGCTGGCGCCCATCCCAGCTGACTCCAGGCGAGAGCAGAGTACACCCTGGACAGCTCGCCAGGCCATCGCAGGGCGGAAACACGCTGACGGCTTTGCAGCCTACTCTTTTACGAAAGTCAGTAATGTTTTTTTTTACATGAACCTCTCACCATAGACAGTGAGAGACATGACATACCTTTAATAAATCAGTTAGCTGCATTGGGGGGACAGTGACACCCTTGTGGAGAGTGGGTCTCGAACCCCCAACTTTAGGATCAACGATCCAGCGCCCTATATATACACATGCATAATATTTAATATCCTAACTATATATACCGTAATAAACGTAATAAGCACCTTGCTCCAATAAGCGCCCCTCCCCCAGTGTTTTTGATCCTACATCTAATAACCACCCAGGTTTACTCTGAGCAAAATGGTAGGCCAAACTTACCAATTTTATTTGATCAGTCTCTGTAACGATAAAATGAGGCGTTCACTGCCTGTAAAAGTGAGTTTACATTGTATTTCAAGACTCTCTGCCACTGGGGAATGTCTATAATGTTCATCAGTAAGAACACATTTGATTGTTCTGCCGTGCTTTAAAAAACAGGAAAATATTTTGCTGTGTTCTCTTGTTAAATGTCCAACAACATGAACCATTAGAAACTGCTACAGCAAAACTATCAGATGCTCTGAATGAGTGGAGCGATGAGCCAGATATGGACTTATCAGAAAGTGATGATGAGTATTTTGATTCTCCTGCTCACTAACTTCATACATTTAAAGATGTTCCGTGCCATGTGCCAAAGTTGACATTCATGTTGATTGGCTCGATTTTACATCGGAGAAAATATTTAAAGGAACAGCATCGGGAGGGAAAATTAAAGGGTCTTTTTTAAATTATGCTGTTTTCTGTTTATTTTCAGCTTTGATGTAAGTACTTTGGTCGATACCACAAAATGAGCAACACAAATACCAGTAAAACTCTTTTATTGTTCTTTTATTATTCATGTTTTCCACCTCTATGGTTATAAGCACTTACCGTTCCACTCCGCTGGTAACATTTTAATAAGCGCCCACCCACCCCAATTTTTTAAGCGCCCTGGGCGCTTATCATTTCGAATACGGTAATATACAGAAAGCCCCTCCCCTGCCCTGCGATGGCCTGGTGAGCTGTCCAGGGTGTACTGTGCCCTCGCCCAGAGTTGGCTGAGATGGGTCCAGCCTCTCTGTCACCCTAATTAGGATTAAGCGGTTCATAAAATGAATGAATGAATAAATGAATGAATGAATGAATACAAATCTGGTTTATTAAATTTTCTGCCTGACTTTATACTAGCGTATGAAGCAGGCTAGGAAGAAGAGTTGATGTAACAAACTCCTTTCAGAAAAATTCAAATCATAACTGCGATTCAAGGCCCAAACTTTGATCACAGTCAAAACCTAATTTACCCAATATGTAAAAACACACAAAAGCTCCAAAACTAACAGTGACATGTGCTATCATGTACAAGTTGATGAATTCCAGGATGTTGATCAGTCTTATTCGTTGGTATAACACGGCAGGTCAGTCAGGGACAAATGCAAGGAAGACCCCTCATACTGAATAATATAAAAGGCAGTTTGATTCAAAAGTGTATTTTACCAGTGAGCCTGGTTCACCTCGGTCACCTCTAGAGCCTCTTGTACCAGGACCACCCTGTAAGTTACAAACATCCACAAATACATAACACAGCTGATCACGACTTAAATAACCTGCAAAGTGTAAAATTATCTTCTGGATCAATCCAATCACTAAACTCTGATATAAGAACACATTATACAAAGTATGTACAGGGATCCCTCACTTTCTGGGGTTAATGGGGACTGAGACCCCCTGCGACTGCAGAATTTCGTGAAGTAGGATCAACTCCCCCGATTGACGAATACGTACGTGTATATGTGTATATAATATCAATAAATACATATTCAACGCTATAAATGCTTATAATAAAAATTAAACATTCAAATATAATGCATAAGATGTAAATGAAATATAAATACACAAACATACAGATGCGCACATGCAAACATAAATGCGCACCTCACATAAAAATGTAAGTAGTTTTGATGAAGGGTTTTGGG
>CM045728.1:50604849-50747349 GCA_024760905.1 Plotosus lineatus
CATTGCATTTTCAACTTCTGTATTGCCACCCTGACTTTTTTTTTTACACAACAATCAAAGAAAAATTCTGTTTTCAATGGAAATTCCAGGAGATGAGCAGTTTGTGAAATACTCAAGTCAGCCCATTAGGCACCAACAACCGATGGGCACCAATCAATGGGCATCAGGCACCAATGTCACAATTACTATGGTCCCAGTGGGAAGTTATTTTTTTTATTATCAGATTTCATGTGAACATTAACTGAAGCTCTTTAACTGTATCTACATGATTTTATGGATTGCTCTCCAGCTACCAATCAGTTCATTAGCTGATTGGCTAAGTGCACGAATAGGCAGGTGTACAGAATATTAGGTGACAGGTGACTGTATACTCTAGACACTTATTATGGTTCTTTTGAATGTATGTTACAAAGGTATGCATTTAGGGGCAGCACAGTCTCATAGAGGATGGCATGTCTGCCTTACAGAAAAAAGGTCCTGGTTCAAGTCCTGGGCCTGGGGGTTTCTTTGTATAGTTTGCATAATCTCTTCGCCTGTGTGGGTTTCCTTCAGGTGATTCCCTGGCATAAGATCACAAGACAAAAGCTCACACCCTTAATGAAAAAAAGACAAAAAGCTCACATTAAAAAAAAAATATTTGGGTGAGGAGTATTTCAAGTTGTTCTCACCTTCTCACTCACAACACCTCATTTCATACCTTTTACATTGTCCAAATATAAAATATATAATTTGGACCCTAACCCCTAACCCTAACCCTAATGGATTTATGTATATATGTATAATATAATAAATTTTGTTTTTTTTTTAAATGTGAGCTTTTGTCTTTTTTCATTTAGGGTGTGAGCTTTTGCCTTGTTGGCTTTTGTCTTGTGAGCTTATACACACCTTCAGGTACTCCAGTTTCCTCCCACAGTTCAAAGACATGCACTTTTATCTGACAAATTGTTCCAAATTGCCCCTAGGTGTGATTATGAGTATGAATGGTTTTGTGTGTGTTGTTCTGTTGAAGTCTGTTATAGTTGTTTTTGGGTGTTGTCCACCTTCGCCCAGTGTTGGCTGAGATAGGCACAAGCTTCCTCGCAACCCTAGCAGGATTAAGCAGTTCAGCAAAGAAATGATAGAGGGAGTGAGGTGTGTGTTTAAAATGGGTATCCCAGCTAACAATTTACATTTTAACAGCTTTGTAACAGCACTGCACATAAAGTACATTAACATTATTTACGTTAATGATGACAACTTCCAAAACTGTTGTTAAAATGTTAGAGATAAAATGTCAGTAAAGGTCTAAAAAAACCCTTAACAGAAAATAACATTAATTTGCAAGGACTGTGCACATGTGTACTGCGGTTTCCTTTGGAGTATCGGCATGATTCACCGAAAAGGAAATCCCTGGACGGATAAGCACAGTCCTTGTTCCATGCTAGATGGTGATGTACTAGGAACCTGGATGTGTATGATATTTGGGCAACATCAAACAATGCTGTGCAAAAAAAAAAAAAAAAAAAAAAAAAATCATGCACAGGTTCTTAATAAACATTATTATGGTTGAAGATTGTCACAATTTTCAGATACCATTTTGTGCAACCAACCAAATTATGACCAATAATGTTGCACGCCGTTGGATGTAAGCTGGAATGAAGTTACTTTAATATGAATGGATACTTTAACATGTGATGTTGATAATCTATGAAAGAGTTGAAACAGGGTTGAATCAGCTTAACCGTGATCATTAACAGTGACTACGCAATTATATTACACTGTACTATGATCTAAACTGAGGTTGGCACTACCAGGCAGAAGGCCTAGAGAAAGACCAAAGACAAGATTTATGGATGTGATGAATGAAGACATGAAGGTAGTTGGTGTAAGAGAAGAAGATGCAGAGGATAGGGTGAGATGGAGACGCTGTGGTGACCCCTGAAGGGAACAGCCAAAAGGAAAAGAAGAAGACTATGATCTAAATTAAAAGTCCACTAATATAAAACCAGAATAAAATGCAGCAGTAAGTAAAGTATGTACAATACATGCACGAGGACATGAGAAAAAGCATGTGAAATACTCAGGGATGTAAGGTGTCGTCACAAATTTCTCCAATTTTCTTCAATTTACTGGATGAGTACAAGGACGTATGTGTAGCAGTGTGGGTGTGAGGGAGGCAGCAAGGGAGCGAGAGAGAGAGAGCTTGAGAGAGAAGTTGAGAGAGAGAGAGAGAGACAGAGAGAGAGAGAGAGAGAGAGAGCGAGAGAGAGTGTTTGTGTGAAACAGGGAAAGACAGAAACTATATAGTTGTCAGACTGCTGTGAAAAAAGGTGGGTGAATGCAGGCTCATATTCGGCTCATTATGGCACTGTCACACAGTAATGTCAATTACCGTGAGTAATGGTGTGATATGGTGCATGAGAAAAAATTCAAACACCTCTTGTGAGACAGTAAAAAAAAAAGTTAAAAGCCGAGAAAGGAAAGTTAGTGAACTGCCTCTTCTTGGTTAAAAAAAAAAAAAAAAAAAAAAAATATATATATATATATATATATATATATATATATATATATATACCAAAGGCCAGTCAGACACAAGCTCTGTTCTGTGAGCAGTGAATGCAAGAAATAATTTGCAGCACACTGCATGTCTCACCTGGCCACTGTGTGTTGAGTGTGAAACATGTGATTTTAATACAAACACCAAGAAAGATGAGAAGGCAGACTAGCTTCTTTTTCAGCTCAAACCCCTGTGGCTCTCCCGTCTCCTCTGATCAATCCTGGGATAATTCTGTTGCCAGTGTGATGCATTGGTCTATTTCACACCACTCGTTTCATTCTTAATGCCTCTGCTTGTGCTCAAATCCTTGCCTCCGCCTCATAACGATGCAGTGCTTCATTTGTTTGTTTGTGTTCTCGTCCCTTTCAGGTACTCCCACAGAGACAGATCCTTCAGTGTGATTCAGTGTGGATATGTAGCAAGTACTTCAGAGGGCTAACTTCTCCGAAAAGCCATCAATGCCCTACTGTTATTAACAAAACAACACATTTTACACCTGCCTATAGAAATATAGCCTACTAATACCACATTATTTCCCAGAGGAATAAACACAGTTGAAACTAAAATTAAGAGATTCAGAACACAATGAGGTGAACAGGTACTAGTACACTGTTCACTGATATGAGAAGAGGAATGATCCGAATGCTTGTGTCAGCACTTGTTTTTCTCATAAGGAACGTGTGAAAGCAGAATGTGTGGAGCGAGAAACAACAAACTCCAACTCGGCAAACGCTCAGTCGCGCCAAACCACACACACACACACACACACACACACACACACACACACACACACACACACACACACACACACACACACACAGACAGAGAGAGAGAGGGAAAGTTTCAGTCAAGAAAAGCAAAGCGCACCTCTGCTCATATGATCTGGATCACCTCCAAGCCAAGGATTTATTTAAAAGCTGTCAAAACAATCTGAGACAACAAAAGTGTTACTCGTACTCAGCACTATTGAACAAAATAAAAGCTGTGTAAAAAGAACAATTTTATTTTTGTGGAAATCATTTTTTAAAGCTTCAGGCTGTTGCATTGAATTGACCAGAGTGGGTTAAAGGAGAAGAAAGCATTTGGTAAAGGTTAATCTCATTCAAATATCAAGATTATCAAAATCTGAGGACTATTGCTTCAGTTTTAATGATTTTATGGGCAGTTATTTAGAAAACTGAGTCTCAGAATCATGATGACAAACTAACATGTACAAATATCGGATATTGATAGGCACCATTTATTGACAGATTTATATTGGAAGTGTGAAAAGGTTTAAATTAAAACCACTACTGTATATGCGCATTAAGAACCTACACACACCAGGATGAATATATTTAAGCGCAAACTCCTAAAGTTCATCAGTTCATTTTCTGTAAACGCTTCATCCTAATTAGGGTGGCAGGGAGGTTGGTGCCCATCCCAGCCAACTCAGGGCGAGGGCAGAGTACACCCTGGATAGCTCGCCAGGCCATCGCAGGGTGGAAACACGCTGACGGCTTTGCAGCTACTCTTGTCGAAAGTCAGCAATGGTTCTTTTACATGCCTCGCACCATAGACAGTGAGAGACATGGCCCGCCTTTGATAACCCAGTTAGCTGCACTGGTGGAACTCCTAAGTATGAAAGTAAATGTTCAAAACCATACTTCTGCATGCTAACATTAACTAAAAACTCAATTTTTAAATATCCGCCTGGAAAATCTATAAAATTGCAGGTATCGGTCTTAATTTTTGCCCACAGACAGATTTTAGAATAGAGGATTTTTTTTGTTTATTAAATTTCAACAAAAGCTGTCTTCTCCTTTAAGGCTTAATACGCCACACAAAGATCTGCGCTTTACTATAGTAAACCACTACATGGAATTAATTGCCATCTTTGTATATAAGCTTAAAAGTAAGGAAAACATATATCTTACTTTCCGCGGTTAATTGGGACCGAGATCCCCCCACGACCACTGAATTCCCTGAAGTAGGATCAACCCCCCACAACCCCCTCTGACTGACGTATACATACATATTTATGTGTATATAATATTAATAAATACATATTCAATGCTACAATTGTTTATAATAACAATTAAATGTGCAAAAATAATGCATAAGATGTAGATAATATATAACTACACACACATACAGACATGCATGCACTCAGATGCGCACCTCACAAAAATGAAAGTAGTTATGGGAGGTTTTTGTTTTGTGTTTGTTTACGTTTTTTTTTCCCCGTTTTTTTTTTTTTTTTTTGTACAATAGGCTTTGTTTTGTGGATTTTCCTCAACTTTCCCCCCTATTCTTCCTTAATTTCCTTATTTTTTTAATTCGATGAATATTAAAAAAAAAAACGTGATGCACTGAAGCCACATGAATGGAAGCGCGAAGTAGCGAGGGATCCCTGTATGCAATAATCTATCCATTTAGATATATGAAATTATTTATTTATATATCTAAAATATATATATTTTTAGATATTTAAAACTAAGTAAGCTAAATGAAACATTGACTGTAGCATAAATGATAGCAGAAGCCTGCATTTCTAATAAGAATCTGTCCTTTGGGGCAGAGTATAAGCAAAGCGTGACTGAAGTGATGAGGATAAACACATACACAGATCACTACACAGTGATTTATAGCAATGCTGTCATCCAGGTCAAGACAGAATACACCCAGGAGGTGCATGGAATTACAAATACGGCAGGTTACACACTGAGCGACAAAAAAAACGTTATGTACAAATAAAAATGCAGAATAAGTGACACTGAAGGGTTGCTGTTCATGGACAAAAGACAATATGTCAGCATTTTGTTTTTCCAAACCTGGTGATGTTCGATATGTTTGGTTATGTAGAGTAAAAGCGAGCAAACACTTATCACTCACTCAGTTCAGTAAATGGTTTATCCCAGTGTGCACTGCATGTTAAGAGATCCACAAACATTTACTCACACCTATATGGAAACTGGAACAAAACACTACAAAACCAGCAAGAGAGGCACTCAGAGTGCAAGGTACCTCCACCACACAGCATGAATAATGTAGCAAATACACCACATACGGCGTGGTTTACAGTTAGCTATGTCCTTGCCTTAGCTTTATGTTTCAATGTGCCATGCACATGACCAAACAACTCTCTCATTGGAAGGACTTAGAGGATGACTTGGGTTTATCCTTTGAAGGTCACTCAAGGTTAAAGATAACGGTCTCATTTTAGAGTCTATACAGTGAGTTGTCGAGTTCCGACCACTTTTGGTTCCGGCAGACTGGTCATAAATCGATCTGGTTGTATGTCGATTTTCAAATACGCTCACGCCAAACAAGAAACAGATGAATAAATCTCGCGCATTTAAATCTATACATCTATTCTTAATTCCACGTCACTGTGACATGCAGCGGAGAGCCAATCCTTTCTGTACTCCACTGTGTGGGAGGGTATGATAGCTCCAAACTCCAATTTTATTGGATTATAACAACAACCACAGACTGCGCGTGTTGTTTGAGTAAAGAGGTAAATTTCCCTCGTTTTGATCGGCTCATTTCCACGAAGCCAAGCACAGCTGGCAAGCAAACACAAATGGACAGACATGGAAAAACTTCAACCCGCAGATCAGCTGATTGCCAAAACTTGGGACGCGCTTCCTGTCACATAAACACTGCAGCGTGTGAGTCCAATAAAATTAGAGTTTCAAGGTATCGGACCCGCCCACACAGAAAGGATTGGCTCTCAGCTTCACGCCGCAGTGACGTGGCATTGAAAGTAGATGAATACATTTGCACTGAGCTTTTAGAAAGTGAAGCTGCATCATCTCCTGCTTGGCTTTTTAAGATGCTGGCGCTGCCGCACCTGTCGTACGCAACACTCGCGCTGCACTGCCATGAATCATGCTTCACAACTTTTGTGGTTGTAAAGTCAGACGTAACTCGCATAGGTTGTAAGTCGACGACTCACTGTACATGGTTTCTTATTAGTATGTCATAGAAAACAGCATGTTGTTCAGCACTCATTTCAAAGTTATAAGTGCACTGTTTACAAAACTTTGTGACCCTGCTCTGACCTCAACCTCTGGCCTAGACTTTCCAAAATCAGTAATCATTTATTTCTTTGACTCAAGTAGGGTAACGTGCCCAGCAAATTTATTGAAAACCGGTGCATGGATGTAATCAGGATTTTATTCGCAGACAGACAGACAGATGGAATCCCAATCACTGATAATTACAGTGGCTCTGCCAGAACTTAAAGCAGAACTCTGGAGCTTTTCTCGGATTATCCCTCCTCCCCGTTTTTATACAGAGTCAACATAAGTGCCTTATAAAAATTCGTCTTTGCAAAAAAAAACACAAACAAAAAACAACATGGTACTGAGCCCCGTTTGGCTACAGATCTAAGGTCAAAAAATCCCTAAGAAAGACTGATGAAAATAAAGATGACAACTAATCAGAAGAGCAACATGCTCAGTTACACTGCAACCAATAAAGGCTACAGGGAAGCTTCAAATATCACAGTCCGTCTTCAGTCATGCTGAAAATCTAAACAAGTAGTGAGAGGTGGTTTTAGAAAAACTTGCAGTGAACTCCTGTTGCAGTTGTAGCCAATAGACTGTAGCATTAGAGCACTGATACTGACCTTGTGAAAACTGCCATAAAAGATTTTTTGGATTTCAGGTCCTTCAAAGGTCACCGTCTGGAAATCACCCTTATAGTCATAGTTAAAGAAGGTCAGTGTTTTCCCACTGTCTGTAAACAAGCCACATTCAAAGTGAAAATAAGTTTCATATAATAAACCCACAGTATTAATTGTTTTTTTTCTGCAAGAATAATATTGTTATTGCCTGTTGAAAGAACGATTAATGTTGCGCATCAAGTTTTTGTTTTTTTAATTAACCAATATGTAAACAGTACATTTTCAAACACAATACTCACTGTCCAGGATGAGACCCACCAGGGGTTCATTAGCTTTATTGAGAATTTCCCACAAAGCAAAAGCCTCCTGAGGAGTTTCTGGCAGGATACGAAACAGCACTGACAGAGTGAAGTCAGAAGGGAGTCCCTCAGGGTGTAGATATCTACCACCAAAAGCACAGACGTCAATAAAAAAATAAATAAATAAACAAATAAATAAATAAATAAATAAATAATAATAATAAAAAATAATAAATAAATAAATAAATAATAATAATAATAATAAAAAAAAATAATAATAATAATAGTAGTAGTAGTAGTAGTAGTAGTAATCATCATTATCATCATCATCATCATCATCATCATCATCTGAATACAAAGGATGGAAATCACCAGCGACCACCCAATACAATATTATCACGATACCCTGGCATTCATGTGATTTGTATTGCAGTTCTAAAAATATCCCAAACCATGAACCATGTAAAAGAAACTCTTTTTAAAACTATTTCTACACAAAGTTAGCAAATACAGGGATCCCTTGTTACTTTGCGCTTCAATTCATGCGGCTTCATTGCATCGCGTTTTTTTTTTTTTTTTTTTTAAATATTCATCGAATTAAAAAAAATAAGGAAATTAAGGAATAGTATGGAAAAAATTAAGGAAAATGCCACAAAAACAAGGCCAATTATCCAAAAAAAAAACCCACTAAACCAACACAAAACAAAAAACAACCCAAAATCTCCCATAAATAGTTACATTGTTATGTGGTGCACATTTGAGTACATGCACACGCATCTGCGTGCGTGAGCGCGCAGCTGTATGTGTGCGTATTTATATTTGATTTACATCTTATGTATTATTTTTTAATGTTTAATTGTTATTATAAGCATTTATAGCATGAATATGTATTTTTTGATATTATATACACATATACATGTATGTATACATTAGTAAGGGGGGGATGGGGGTAATCCTGCTTCGCGGATTACGGTGGTCGCCTGCAGATCTCAGTTCCAATTAACCACGGAAAGTGAGGGATCCCTGTAATTCATTCAAGAACAGGATACTGTTCTACCTGCCATTGTGTAAATAGTTTAGAGTATGCCATCTGTATGACTGTAATGGAAATGTTTCTCCACCTTGAATTTGAGTATACAAATTAAAAATTAATTTTGAAAAATTAATTTTGTAGCTGGTATAGTGATATACTAGTACAGCACAGAAAGAATCGTGGTACATAACTGAAACTATTCTTATAGCATCTCTTCTGAATACAGTGTGCACCTTTTGCTGAAACATAAGACATATTTTTCACTGGCTCTGTTACTGTACCAACTGTGATCTTCAATCAGGTACTCATTAACTGAGCTTCTAATCACAGTCTGGCCTAACTGTGATTGCTGTGAATGATGTTTATGATGTGGTTCTTTTGTGAGTAAGCATCAGAGAAAAACACGTTTCAACTGTTTCGAGACAATGAAGCCTTCCACTATAATAACAGTTATACAAATAACAGTTGAGCTCAGAAAAGCATAGCTTAGTGTACTGTAAATATTATCACTTGGCATGCAAGGAAGGATCTGTTTCAAGTCTCAGGACCAAACTTATCACTGATGTCCTGAGCTTATAGGAGCCAATCCGTTGCTTTCAGGCATCATTGTGTTGTTTTCACAGCATGTACACACTTGGCCAGACATTGTAGATGCTAACCTGTTACAGTGCTACTTATTTCAGTGAGATAACAAACAATTGAACATTTTCAACACGTTTGACAAAATATTCAGGTTGATCTGCCAGTCTAATGAGTTCAATAGAATGGACTGGAAACTGTCCAAGGGTGAACCCCACCTTGGCCCAGAGAGAACTGAGGTAGGTTCCAGGCTCCCCACAACCTCAGAAGAATGCTCAAGGTAATAGATGGCAAAGGAAACTTCATGTTCATCAATGAAAAAAAAACAAAGCATGGTCAAAGGCCCCAACAGACATCCTGGGGAAAATAGTTATTTTAAAATGCTTCCACACACACACACACACACACACACACACACACACACACACACACACACACACACACACACACACACACACACACATCACATTGTGACTTCGGTGATATATATATATATATATATATATATATATAGATAGATAGATATATTGTAGTGCTAGAAATAAGTATTGCAGTGCTAGAAATAAACCAACATGCATGATATTATATATTTAAAAAAGCCAGAGGAGCTGTGAAGGAAGGTCTGCTATGTCATTTGTATACACATTTCTGCTATTAGCACTTGTTTACATTACTGAGGAGATGGTCTATCAATCAGAATGAGATCGTAAGACAGTATGACATGCCCACATGCTTTTGTAACTTTTAGGTAACATGTAAAAAAAAAAAGAAATGCCCGCAGGTGTGAGTATGTGTGTGAATGGTTCTGTATGTGTTGGTCCTACAACGGTCAGGAGAACTGTACTGTGTGTACCTCACTTTCTCAAAGCGTCTGCTGAGAATCCCCGCAAGGATTAAGTGGCTTAGAAATAGAATGATATATATGTATGTATGTATGTGTGTGTGTGTGTGTGTTTTTATATATATATATATATATATATATATATATATATATATATATAAAATGCAGCCATGAGTCGGGAGGGGGGGGGCACTAACCAGTGTCTCTCCCCCTTATGCCGGTCCCAAGCCCGGATAAATGCAGAGGGTTGCGACAGGAAGGGCATCCGGCGTAAAACTTCTGCCACATTTAAAAATGCAAATGATCAATACAGAATTCATACCAGATCGGTCGAGGCCCGGGTTAACAACGACCGCCATCAGTGCTGTCAACCAACAGGGTGCTGATGGAAATTGGACTACTGTTGGTCGAAGACGTCGAAGAAGGGGAGGCGGGAGGCGTGTCCGTAGGCAGAGAGAGAAGAGGAAATGCGTGAGCCTAGGACTGAGAGTAGGGACTTTGAATGTTGGAACTATGCAAGGAAAAGATAGGGAGCTGGCTGACATGACGCAGAGGAGGAAGGTGGACATACTGTGTGTTCAGGAGACAAGGTGGAAAGGTAGAAAGGCTAGAAGCTTAGGAGCAGGGTTTAAACTGTTTTATAATGGTGTGGATGGGAAGAGAAATGGAGTAGGAGTCATCTTGAAGGAGGGGTTTGTCAGGAATGTTCTAGAAGTGAAAAGAGTGTCAGACAGAGTGATGAGTCTCAAGTTATAAATTGAAGGCGTGATGGTCAATGTTGTTAGTGCTTATGCCCCACAGGCAGGATGTAAGCTAGAAGAGAAGGAGAGATTCTGGAGTGAGTTAGATGAAGTGATGCAGAGTACCCCCAGAGGTGAAAGAGTGCTCATTGGAGCAGACTTCAATGGACATGTAGGTGCAGGCAATAGAGGGGACGAGGAAGTGATGGGCAGGTTTGGTATCCAGGACAGGAACACAGAAGGACAGATGTTGATCGATTTTACAAAAAGGATGGAAATGGCTGTGGTGAATACTTTCTTCAAGAAGAAACAGAAGCATAGGGTGACTTATGAAAGCGGAGGTAAGAGCACACAGGTCGACTACATCTTGTGTAGGCGATGTAATTTGAAGGAAGTCAGTGACTGCAAAGTAGTAGTGGGTGAGAGTGTTGCCAAACAGCATAGGATGGTGGTGTGCAGGATGACACTGATGGTGAGAAAGGTGAAAAAGGCAAAGGCAGAGCAGAAGACAAAGTGGTGGAAGCTGAAAAAGGAAGAGTGTCGTGTTGTCTTCAAGGAGGAGTTGAAACAGGCTTTGGGTAGTCAGGAAGTGCTTCCAGAGGACTGGACAACCACAGCCAATGTGATCAGGGAGACCGGTAGGAGAGTACTTGGTGTGTCCTCTGGAAGGAAAGTAGATAAGGAAACTTGGTGGTGGAATGAGGAAGTGCAGGAGTGTGTACAAAAGAATAGGTTAGCCAAGAAGATGTGGGACATTGAGAGGACCGAAGAGAGTAAACAGGAGTACAGGGAGACACAGCGTAAGGCGAAGGTAGCAGTGTCAAAGGCCAAACAGAGGGCGTATGATGACTTGTATGATAGGTTGAACAGTAAGGAGGGAGAAAATGATCTATACAGGTTAGCACAGCAGAAAAATAGAGATGGGAAAGACGTGCAGCAAGTTAGAGTGATAAAGGACAGAGAGGGAAATGTATTGACTGATGACAGAAGTGTGCTGGGAAGATGGAAAGAGTACTTTGAAGAGCTGATGAATCAGGAAAATGAGAGAGAAAAAAGAGTAGAAGGGGTGACCGTTGAGGAGCAGAAAGTAGCAAAGATTAGTAAGGGAGAAGTGAGGAGGGCATTGAAGAGGATGAAGAGTGGAAAGGCAGTTGGCCCTGATGACATACCAGTTGAGGTATGGAAGTGTCTAGGGGAGGTAGCAGTAGATTTTCTGACAAGAATATTGAACAAGGTCTTAGAAAGTGAGCAGATGCCAGAGGAATGGAGGAGAAGTGTGCTTGTGCCCATTTTTAAGAACAAGGGCGATGTACAGAGTTGTGGCAACTACAGAGGGATAAAGTTGATGAGCCATACAATGAAGCTATGGGAAAGAATAGTGGAAGCAAGACTAAGGGCAGAGGTCAGCATTTGTGAACAACAGTTTGGTTTCATGCCAAGAAAGAGCACCACAGATGCAGTGTTTGCTTTGAGGATGTTAATAGAGAAGTACAGAGAAGGTCAGAAGGAGCTGCATTGCGCCTTTGTGGATCTGGAGAAAGCATATGACAGGGTGCCGAGAGAAGAACTGTGGTATTGTATGAGGAAGTCTGGAGTGACAGAGAAGTATGTTAGAGTGGTGCAGGACATGTATGAGAGATGTAAGACAGTGGTGAGGTGTGCTGTCGGTGTGACAGAAGAGCTCAAGGTGGAGGTGGGACTGCATCAAGGGTCAGCTCTCAGCCCCTTCTTGTTTGCTATGGTGATGGACAGGCTGACAGACGAGGTTAGACAAGAATCTCCATGGACTATGATGTTTGCAGATGACATAGTGATCTGTAGTGAGAGCATGAGAGCAGAGACCAAGTGGAGGAAAATCTAGAGAGGTGGAGGTATGCCCTGGAAAGGGGGGGATTGAAGGTTAGACTTAGTAAGACAGAATACATGTGTGTGAACGACAAGGACCCAAGGGGAACTTTGAGGTTACAGGGGGCAGAGATAAAGAAGGTGGAGGATTTTAAGTACTTAGGCTCAACAATCCAGAGCAATGGAGAGTGTGGAAAAGAGGTGAAGAAGCGCGTGCAGGCAGGTTGGAATGGATGGAGAAAAGTGTCTGGTGTGATGTGTGATAGGAGAGTATCGGCAAGAATGAAGGGAAAAGTGTACAAGACGGTGATGAGGCCAGCAATGTTGTATGGTTTAGAGTCAGTGGCCCTGGGGAAAAGACAGGAGTCAGAGTTGGAGGTAGCAGAGATGAAAATGTTGAGGTTCTCTTTGGGAGTAACGAGGATGGATAGGATCAGAAATGAGTACATCAGAGGGACAGCACATGTTAGATGTTTTGGAGACAAAGTCAGAGAGGCTAGATTGAGATGGTTTGGACATGTACAGAGGAGGGATAGTGAGTATATTGGTCGTAGGATGCTGAGGTTGGAACTACCAGGCAAAAGGCCCAGAGGAAGACCAAAGAGAAGATTTATGGATGCGGTGAAGGCGGACATGAAGGTCGTTGGAGTAAGAGTAGAAGATGCAGAGGATAGGGAGAGATGGAGGCAGATCATTTGCTGTGGCGACCCCTGAAGGGAACAGCCGAAAGGAAAAGAAGAAGATATATATATATATATATATATATATATATATATATATATATATATATATATATATATATATATAGATTTATACACATATATAACATATATATATATAATATATATTATATATATATATGTGTGTGTGTGTGTGTGTGTGTGTATATATATATATATATATATATATATATACACAAAAATATTTTATTTTCCACTGCTGAGATATCCATTATACCGGAACAAATTTTGTAATAAAATGAGCTCTGGTTTGAAGACATGCAGTTTCGGAATCCTAATTTCTCAGAAACAGAACCTCTGTGATAACTGCCTCTGAGTGATTAGTGATTTTTTTTCCCCAAATGGAAGTAGTGCAATGGGAGATGGGGTAAGGGTGGTGTAGTCTCAGCTGCTTCTTGGCTTTTAGGATGGTTCCAAATGCCTGAGGGCCTCACTGTCTTGAAAAAAAAAAATAGCCCAGGGAGGTTGGTTGCTTTCGAGTTGTGCCATGGATTCCCTTTCTTCCTCTTGCTTTGTTCACATGAGCACCTTCTGCATCACACTGTGACAGCCACAAGTAACCTGCTTTGTGTGTGTGTGTGTGTGTGCGTGCGTGTGTGTGTGTGTTCGTTGCTACTTTTGGAGCCATGTGTGTGTGTGTGTTCGTTGCTACTTTTGGAGCCATTTGGGGGTCTGGAGTTCAGTTCATTTTCTGTAACCGCTTCATCCTAATTAGGGTCACGGAGAGGCTGGTGCCCATCCCAGCCAACTCAGGACGAGGGCAGAGTACACCCTGGACAGCTCGCCAGGCCATCGCAGGGTGGAAACACACTGACGGCTTTGCAGCCTACTCTTGTCGAAAGTCAGCAATGGTTCTTTTACATGCCTCACACCATAGACAGTGAGAGACATGGCCGGCCTTTGATAACCCAGTTAGCTGCACTGGGGGGGGGGGGGGGGGGGGGGTGGGGGGGGTCAGTGACAACCTTGTGGAGAGTGGGACTCGAACCCCCAACCTTTGGATCAGCGATCCGGCGCCTTATACCACTAGACCACCACTGCCCCACGGGGGTCTGCAGGTGTTATCATAAGTTGGGGTTCCTCATTAGCTTGCTAATTTTTTCCCCTGTCACTCCAAGTGATAACTTTCTTATTGTTTTTAAAATAGTTCTTTGATGAAATGCTTATGTTAACCTCAAGACAACACTTTATCCTACAGTATGAGTAGAAAAATGAATTATTATGTGGAATGTTAATTTTATACAATCTTTTAATCACATGCCTGTAATCAATGTACATACTTGGTTGGCTGTGAGATGAGCGCGTCTTTGTGCAGACGGTAACATGGAAAGCTGTTGAACGTTCCAGGCTCCATGGACACACCCTGCACATTACTGTAGTCTTTCTCCACCAGCCCAAACATCTCCATCATATGAAAGCCTGTATTGCATTAAAGCAACAATACTGAACTCAGTAGCTCACCTCAACTTAGAGTACAGGAAAGAAAACAAATGCAGCAAAATGAATTGTATTCAATTCAATGTTTATTTATATTTACTTGCTTCATGGGGAATAATGCACTATATTAACTACAGAGCAGAACTTAGTCTTTATACCTTCTGAGGCTCGTTTCACACTGTGCTAGACAATGATTATTATTTTACTGCCAAATGTTGAGACCGCAGTGTTTTCTTATTAATCTTGGGTAGATTGTTTTGTTGTTGTTTTTTTGCTCTCTTGCACACTCAACTTTAGTCTTGGATTTTATGCTTGTATTTCCCTTCCTTGAGTGTTTGCCTGAATTTTGCTCTATCAATCATTCCATTAATTCTGTTGAGTTTCCACAGTCCCTGCAGATGAAAAATATCCTCACAGCATCTTGCATCACTGTGGGGATAGTGTTCTTAGGATGATGAGAGATGGTGGGTTTGTGTCAGACATTGTGCTTTCCATGATGGTCAGAAAGTTCAATTTTACTCTTATCTGGCCTGAGAACCTTATTCCATGTTTGTGACGTCTCCTACATGCCTTTTGGTGAACGTAGTTTCTATAAACATCTATGATACTACGCTACAAAGAAGCTTGATGAGCATGATGAGCATGTGTCACATCCACAGCTTGGTAGTAGTTGTTGCTTCTTGCCTAGTCTGCATCTTCAGCAGGTGTCTCAGGATCATCAGAGTTTCACCCCTTAACCTGAACTCTTCACCTGAGTGGGGAAGCAAAGACAAAAACTGTCTTCACCTGCTGACTGGCTTCAAGCTGTCTACTGAGTTGGTGCACTTGCACGTTAGCCTCCTGGCCTATGGTTGGCTGTGTTCCAACTTTCTTTCCTCTTCATCCACAACCATCTTGAGGTTGACTCCACTGATAGTCTTTATTCATCTTCGTGGTCGTGAAGGGAAGAACTAACTTGCACAGGAACTTTTCTGTGGTTGTTACGACAAAAAACAAAAACATTCAATCATTCATTCGTTTTCTAAGTCGCCTAATCCTGATTAGGGTCATGGGGAGGCCGACTCTTTGTGAGATACCCCTGGGACAGCTCACCAGGTCATCGCAAGGCCAAACACACACCTAGGGGCAATTTGGAACCGCCAATTGTGTGCATACTTTAGGACTGTGAGAGGAAACCGGAATACATGGAGGAA
Organism: Plotosus lineatus; assembly: GCA_024760905.1. Taxonomy (NCBI): domain Eukaryota; kingdom Metazoa; phylum Chordata; class Actinopteri; order Siluriformes; family Plotosidae; genus Plotosus; species Plotosus lineatus. The sequence goes on from CM045728.1 coordinate 50,620,705, forward strand.
ACCCATGCAACCACGGGGACAATGTACAAATTCCACACAGAAACTCCCTAAAATGAGAATCAAACCTTGTTGCTGTAAGTCCAATCTGCTAATCATTGTGCCATAATACTGTCTTTTTTTTTTTTGCTTCACTCTGCCAGATCCACTCGGTCCATTTCATAAAAACCAAGAAATAAGCAGCTTGTAATGAAACAAAACAGGAAAAATGCCTGACTCTTGTTGGGTACATCCTGGACAGCTCGCCAGGCAGAAACATGCTGATGACACTGCAGCCTACTCTTGACGAAAGTCAGCAATGGTTCTTTTACATGCCTCTCACCACAGACAGTGATACCCAGTTAGCCGCACTGGGGGGACAGCAGTGACAACCCATTGACTGTGGGGCTTGAACACTCAACCTTGGGATCAGTAATCCAACACTTTACCACCGGGTCACCACTAATCAGTCATGTTACCAAGAATAGATTCTATGTTAGAACAAATTCAATAAAAAAATTATGATTGACTAAAGATTTTTTTTGTTAGTTTATTATTATGCCATTTTGATTAATCGGATGACATGCCCACTCAACATTTTGGCTGGACTGCAAAAGAAATTTGCCTGACAGTGAGAGAAAACATACTTGCAGACTAAGCTATCATGCTCTGTCGTCTTGGCACTCCGCCTCTTGGGATGTACAACAACAGTCTGAGATATGATTAGAACCATTACATATTGAACATTATGTAAGTGTTTCTACTAAGAAAGCCTGTGATTATTATACAAAACAACTACATTCTCATCAATGGAAAATCAGTCACTCACCTGCCAAAGCATTTCCATTCATCAGCAGTGAAGGACAGGCTAAAGACATACGATTTGAATTACTCTGAGTGAGATTTAAAGTTAATTTCAGCTTGTAATATATGGAGGTTAACTATGTACTTCTCTTTTATAAGACTTACTGGCTGTTGCTGCTTCACACACAAATGTTATGAGCTGCTCCTCAATTTTATTGACTGCGTCCAGATCGTCAACAAAGAATACGTGCTTCTCGCTAGGCTTGCTTGCAATGTTCACCAGTTCCCCGTAATCCGCGTCAGCAAAACCAATAGCAAAGATGATGTAGCCTAAAGAAAGGCACATATAGAGCTTAACACACTGACACATTTTACATTCTAACGTCACTATAATACAACTCCCTAAGGTAGTTTCATGAGAACTTAACAGTAAGTTACAGAATGATGCTGTACAGTCTACTGATTATTTACATTCCAATAGTTTTACAGCAATACACAACTTTGAAATGCATTACAAACAATATTCATGGTCATAAGCACAAATATCTTTGTACTATAATTATAATAATCAATAGCTTTGTTGAGTTAAACGCACCATTAACAACCAGGGCTGTAGTCCGGTGTAAATGCAGGTATACACCATATACTCACTTATTTTAGCAGCATGGAGTGTTTACGTACTTATTTTGCCTTGCAAAATCGTTAATCAAAGTGTATTTTTTTACAAGTGAAAAATTTTTTATATATACAGTAGGCCCTTGACTATTCGTGGTTTTGCATTTTCGCGGACTGCTGAGCAACTGACACGTCACTCAAATTCAGCCAATGGCTGTCCTCCTTCCTGGTGATTGGTTGAGATGATGTTACGCCCCTTTTTTCTCATTTGCATACAAGTTGTCAATGAGCCTGTTTTTTTGTGTGTTTCAATTACCAGTTAAGCTCTATGATGCCACTCAAACACTGTGCGTCTTCTCTGGCTAAGCGATAGAAAACGTTGGATGTCTCTCCTGAAGAAACGACAGTTTCCTCTGAACTGTTGTATTAAAGTCTGTTTCGATTATTATTCCAGTACAGTATCAGTAGGCGGCAAAGCCGTCAGCGGGTTTCTGTCCCTTGCTAAAGGGTTGTGTCAGGAAGGGCATCCGACGTAAAATCTATGCCAAACCAAACGTGCGAATCATTCGCTGTGGCGACCCCTGATAAAGGGAAAAAGCCGAAAGGAAATCTCATTCCAGCACAGTATCTAAGTTAATGTTTGTGTGTGAGATTTTATGTTCTGTAGCATGTTTAACAAACAATACCAAAAGATAAACTTTATTACATTTCATGTCCTTTTACATTGAACTTGGAGTGACGTCTCCGTGTTCCGTGATGGCGCTGCATATATTTTAAACCAAGAAGAGGCAGTTCACTAACGTTCCTTTCTCGGCTTTTAACTTTTTTTTTTACTGTCTCACAAGAGGTGTTTGAATATATATATATATATATATATATATATATATATATATATATATATATATATATATATATATATATATATATATATATATTGCTTTGTGACTTGTCCCAGCTTGTAATTCTGTCACAAGCATGTTTCTGTCCTCTATCTATGATCATTCAGTGTGTAGAGTGCCCGCTATAATAAAACCCATGTCGTGATTGGGCAGTGCGAATGTCACGAAGGCCTTCAGCCAATAGAATCTGTTTTTAAACAGGATACGGAAATTCCCGCTTAAAACAAAACCACAATTCATGTTGCTAATTGTTAAGAAATTTAATGACCTACTGCATCTAGATTTTCGCTTATAAACATCTATTTTAAAATGAGCAAAAGAGGGAAGCGGTTCCATGAACCTGATCACCAACAAGGCACATTAACCATGCACGTGTTTTTTGTTGATTTTTTTTTTTTGCTTAATGCGGAAATAATATCTGTCCACTCTGAAAAAAAACGATGTTACACAACTTGTGGACTCAGCCTCAGGCTAAACATGCTCCAAATCGGTCCCAGAGTCCGACAAATTACATTACACTTCTCTCTATGATAATATTAATGTGATTTATATGATAAATGATATTGCATTCATGTTGTTATTGTAAAGTTCTTAGACTCAGACTTTCCTGAGCTGTCAGTGTCACTGTAAATGTTATACGTGTGGCACGTGCCCAGCAGGCCTATGGGCATCACTATGACGGCATTAATACGTATACATGTAATGTAAATATTGTTATATATAAATAGATCAATCTACTGCTCATAGGGTCATAGTTTTGATGAGGACTAGTCATGCATGATACAGTTCTGCACACGCTCAGATGATGCTCCACCTTTAATCCCGCCTTAAAAATTGAATATGCATGCATTAATCATTAAGGCTTCATAATATGCTAGTAAAAGTACTAGATGCACTTATACTATTCTAATGTTTGTGTATTTAATATGTTTAAATAGCTTATTTTGCTCAATATGCAGTTCTATTTCAGTATTAATGTTTGTGCCAAAGTTTAAAACATTACATTTTCATAGGTAGATTTTTTTCTGTTTTTACAATTTTTATTTTAATGACTTAGTAGTTTTTCATTTTCTGAATGTCAATAGATTTTTAAATATTAAATTTATTGAATACAAATGTACATCATTTTAATTAAGCAATACTTGATTCACTATAATACAGGGATCCCTCGCTACATCGCGCTTCACTTAATGCAGCTTCAATGCATCGCAGTTGTTCAAAAAAGAATATAAATAAATATTCATCGAATTAAAAAAATAAGGAAATTAAGGAAGAATAGGGAAAAAAGTTAAGGAAAATGCCACAAAAACAAGGCCAATTATGCAAAAAAAAAAAACCTAAACTAACACAAAACAAAAAACAACCCAAAAATCTCCCATCAAAACTGAAGACTCATGAAGTTGGGTGTTTCCTTAACCTTTCAGCACAAAGAAGAGAAAACAGGAATGAGTTATCTTCGTTCTATGCTGTCGAAGCAACTGTGACCTACTGACTGATCGGTGAAAAGGACTTTGTTCTTTCCATGGAGATATTGAACTTCCAGGATGGTGTATGTCTAAATGCCGATTTCATGACATGATTTAGGTGGGTTGAGTATCGTTTACCGCCATTTTGAACCGGGTGTTTAGCAGTCTAAACTATTTTTTTTTCCTATATCTCTTATTAATTGAATGCGTGAAATCCTACTTTGGAATTATAGTAATCCTTAGAGGTGTATTCATTCATGGAAGATCTAGCACGTTAGACAAAATACATCTATTGTGTGTTATTGTCCTTTAGAAATTACTGAGATATGTTAGATTGTCACTTGTAAGGTCTTATGTGCCATTCCTTGTGTCAAAAGTTTTGAAGTTTTGTGTGACTCGTCCGTCTAACCCTAGAAACTGAATTGGAGTGAGTTGGTCATCTATAGAAAATCACCTGTTAGTCTAAGTTGTTGACATTTGATTTCTCAATATATCATCTACTTTGTTAGTTTACTATATTTACGACTATTTTAATGGGAAATTCCTTACCAGAAAGTAGTTCAATTATCAACACACTTACCTTTTGAAATCAGCCGTTGTTTATTGTAAATTTTACTAATGAATTTATATTAATTTGAGTGTAATAAACTTCAAATCAAACTGTTTATTGGAGTTGTCCCTTTGATCACATAGTATAACCCAAATTAACAAGTCGTGTGTTTTAAGAATCTGTGGTTAAGGCTATTTATGTGCCTAGATCCTTTTTGTGAAAGTGTCTTGACTCTACTGTAGTAGAAACGGGTCAGCACCATAATAATATATATTAAATATAAGTATGAAATATGATTAAACATTATCCTGTGGTACACTTCATACTAGGCCCCAGCAGAGGGGCGTGGCTGACACGGAGGTCCGGGAAGAGAAGCTGAACGATACATTTCTGAATTCCAAAACTTTCAAAGAAGAAACAAATTGACTCCAGTATTATAATAAACTGGATAAGAGTGAAACTTTCTGTAAATCTAATCAGATCCGAGGTGCTGTGCTTGAGAGGAACCAGGAGTTTAAACGCGGAATATAATGATATGTACAGATGATTAGAGAGAGAGAGAGAGAGAGAGAGAGAGAGAGAGAGAGAGAGAGAGAGAGAGAGAGAGAGATTGTTTACAGTACAAACTCGTATAGGTTACTTATACAAGGTTTAAACATACGTTCCCCTCTAAAGAATGCCCTGTAACGACTTAAGCCAGCCTGACACTAGTACGCATTCATGGTACGCCACGGTACGCCAAAGTAAGTACTTTCGCGGGAATGGTGAGCGCCATTACGGGAACAATGCGGAAACTATGAGCGAGATGAGTGCCATTGAGGGGCATTGCTGACCCAAAGAATGAAACATTCATTAATTTTGTCACACACTCTTTTGCGTACCTTTCCGCGAACTATAAGGAAACTGTGAGGAAACAGTGAGGGCACGTGTAAATGCCCACCACGTCACACACGTCATGGGTTATCAATGTTACACCTTTATCCTCACTGGTGCTCTTGTGTCCTCCATGGTGTTCATTGACTGCTACACATTGTCCAATATTAGCTGTTGGCGGACTAGGGAGTGAGTTGTGGACAAAACTGTGTTTCTCACTGTTTCCTCAAGGTAATTATAGTCTACTCACCTTTAAGTTTGGGTGAGCACTCAAATCACTGTATTCCACAACACCACGTACAAATGGTTAACCAATCAGCAATGTCCACATTGACTTGCCCTGTATTTTAAAGGGAAGGGTTTTCAGTTGCATGACATTTACATATTCAGAATGCCATGCAACTGAACACCCTTCTGTTTAAGATACAGGGCAATTTTGCTTACATATAGTATCAATGTCATAGTTTTCGATTAGTAGTAATGCAGCAGCACCTGCAAGAAAGACACTTTGTTGATTTAATGCCATTTTCTCGGCCTTTGTAGAGTTCATCATCTTGACGACTACAAGAATGAATGGTGGATGAATCCAGCTACCCATATATATATATATATATATATATATATATATATATATATATATATATATATACGTACACTTGTGAGGCGTGACAAGGCGTGTCATAAACGGAAGCGTGGTCACCTTTTTAGCGGGATGTGGAGCAAACTTGTCTGGCCATTGAGTGACGTTGAGGAACTTGGAGCACCCCAGCACAAACAATTCGCAAAAATATCACAATGGTAAGGAATCGAGTGGAATGTCGCGGAACATCCTCAAAGGTACGAATGAGCAAGCTATGAGCAAAACTTATTCCTCTCTGGCACGAACTGTCTGACTGACAGGTGAAATAAACAAAATCATTTCGCCATGGTATTCATAAATGAGTGCTATTGAGGATTTAAAATGCTTACTAGTGTCAGGCTGGCTTTACAAACAAATTATCATCTAATTGGCCGGAACCTAACTCATTTGTAAGCTATGAAGCATCTGTACTTACATTGTTACATCTGTGTGTGCATGCGCATCTGCGGTCATGCGTGCGCGCGTGTATGCATGTGTGTTCTTCTTCTTCTCATGCAGTTCCATCTGTATGTGTATGTATTTATATTTTATTTACATTATGTAATTTTTAATGTTTAATTGTTATTATACGCATTTATAGTTTTGAATATGTATTTATTGATATTATATGCACATATGCATATACGTATACGGCAGTTGAGAGGGGGGGTGACCTACTTCGCGGATTTCGATAGTCGGGTGGGGATCCTGGTCCTAATTAAACGCGGAAAGTGAGGGATCCCTGTACTACTACATGTACATCTTGCAGTTGTACTACTTTATTTAATGTTATTTTTACTAATATTAAATTGTGTATGTTCCAAGTTTATGAGGACATCAGCAGTTATTTGTATGGCCAGTTAAGTGCAGACTTGAAAAGTTCAAGTTTGGCACGGACCATGTATGCATGATGTGGTGTTGTAAAGCTACAGTTCTGTTGCTTTACAATAATATTATATCCTGAATCTTTGTGTATAATGTAATTAATAGGCTGGTGGTATTTCAAATTATCTTCTGTTTCTTTACAATTTCGATTTTTAGTTTGGCCTCAGTATATAAAACTCTTGCTTTCAGACACAAGGCAACAACTACATGTATACAGTAGGCTAGATTTTATGTACAGTTTCTATACTATATACCTCATATTACATGCTACAAGTGGTCACCAAATGGCATCTACAACATTGACTTTTTTTTCAAAAGAAGCAGCATCATAGTATACCCACGTATTTTTTTTACCACTACAGCACTGATAACAACATTTCAATTGGATTTTTATTTAACTCAGATGAGACCAGAATAAATTGAACTATCAACCTAGTGATGAATACATTCTTTGTGGTATCCCTCACCCTCTGTCTGCAGGTCTTTGGAGATCTTGTTAACATCATCCTGTGAGCGGCCATCTGTGAGCACCACCAGGACTTTGGGAATTCCCCTCCTCACACCAGCCTCTTCGGTAAAGATGCTTTCCTTCACATGCTTAATGGCTCGACCTGACCACACATCACAAATCACAGGTGTAAGGGCCCTAAGCCAGGAACCACAATTTACAACAAGTCTGACTGCAAAGTGACAAACTATACTTAGGCTAGAGTTACATCAGCTTTAAATGTGACTGCCGCAGGGGGGTAATGTGTCAAAATGTCATGCACCCAGCTCCAGAAAGAGAAGCCATTGATTTTAGAAAGAATAGGTGAAACGGAAAGACCCCAAACTAAAATGTGGTCTCTTTCAAAATAATTAATAGTACCTTTAAAAATGAGCCTATATGTTTTTAAAGTTACAGTGCCACCATAACAACCTATTATATATTAATCTGTGAGCGATATATAAACCTTGGTGTTCAAAGCATTGGTTTGGCTAACTTGTAGTAAATAAATAAATCAATACACTGTATAAATAGACTGAGTAAGATTTCTTAAAATAGCAAAAATATTCTAACTAAGTGTAATTATCTTACTGCACTGGCAAATAATTTATCTTGGACACAAAATATAATCAAGAAAAAATATTCTTCAAATAATAATAATTCTACACATTCTGTTCTTATATAGTGTATTATTCCCAAAAGAACATAAAATGAATTTTGGGCTGGAGATAAGATTTTAAATCTTGATTAGAAAGCAATTTTTTTTGCAGTGTGACCGGTTGCAATGATACATACAACACATTAAAAGTTTAAGTTAAATGATACAGGGCAAAAAAAAAAAAAAATCTTAGTATGTGAAAACATTCCATATATTGTTTAGCCATCGATTGGACCATCAATCGCATATCTATATTACTTATCCATCAGTGTGATCATTTATATCAGTTATCCAGATTCAGGGTCACAGCGGAAACTGAAGCTATCACAGCTGACTTTTGGATGAAAGGTGGGCTACACCCTGAAAAAAAACACTACAGTATTTACACACTGACTAACACTAGCAGGATTAACACTGACACAAACAACCATTTACACTCACATTCACATCCATCAGAGGTTTTGGGTAGCCAGTTGAAAATTGAGTACGAAACATGTATTCAACACGCATGCTCACTTGAAAGATCAGAAGTCCGGATAAGCCGCGCTTTGTCTCACAAGCACCATACGTCACTTGCGACAAGCGCCTACATTCGATGGCGCGCCTCACACATAATATCAATAAATACACATTCACTGCAATAAATACTTATAATAGCAATTCAACATTCAAAAAATAACATAAGATGTAAATAAAATATAAATACACACACATACAGATGGTATTGCATGAGAAGAAGACGACACACATACATACGCGCACGTGTGCACACACAGACGCAACAATGTAACTAGTTATGATGGGAGATTTTGGGTTGTTTTTTATTTTGTGTTTGTTTAGTTTTTTTTTTTGCATAATTATCCCTGTTATTGTGGCATTTCCATTAATCTTTCCCTCCCTATACTTCCTCAATTTCCTTATTTTTTAATTCAATAAATATTTACAGTATTTATTTATTTTTTAAGAAAACCGTGATGCACTGACGCCACATGAATTGAAGCGCGAAGTAGCGAGCGATCTCTGTATGTATGTACACACTTTACTCTGGCAATTAGTTTGCCATCTCAGAATTTTTCCTAAGCCGGAACTTTTTTATTAAATAAACATCCATGCACAGCACACATCAACTCGACTTGTCTTCTATGCAGATTCTTCAGCAACTCAACTCATGACAGTAGTGTGAAAGTTTCTATAAAAGGATTTAAATTGTATTTGTAGAATTTCAGGCGAATCTAATGTGACTATAGAGTATATATTTTATTCATGACAACATTTAACTGAGAATCATGATGTAAAGATGCATAGTAGAGATATAGTAATCAGTGTAATTTATAAGCAATGCTGAATAAATTTCACTCAAACTACATATTCCATGAATAAAATAACACATATTTCAAATAAAAAATTTATGAATAAAAAACTTCCACATAACTATATTAAAGTGTATAATTATATTAGTGTTTCATAAATGCACTGAATTACTTTAATGTTTTTTTAAATATTACCTTTAATATTAATATAATATAAAATATAATATACAATTTATATTTATATAAAATTTATAAATTTAATATAATATAAAATATGACCTTTTTTTTTTTTTTTTTTTTTTTTTTTTTTTTTTTTTTTTAAATATTACCTTTAATGTTTATATGTGTGGCAGTGGTGGTCTAGTGGTATAGGGCGCTGGATCGCTGAGCCAAAGGTTGGGGGTTCGAGTCCCACTCTCCACAAGGTTGTCACTGTTCCCCCCAGTGCGGCGAACTGGGTTATCAAAGGTGGGCCATGTCTCTCACTGTCTATGGTGAGAGGCATGTAAAAGAACCATTGCTGACTTTCGTAAAGAGTAGGCTGCAAAGTCGTCAGCGTGTTTCTGTCCCTTGCTAAAAAGGGTTGTGACAGGAAGGGCATCTGACGTAAAAACCTCTGCCAAATCAAACATGCGAATCAGATGATTTGCAGTGGCGACTCCCGAGTAAAAGGGAAAAATCCGAAAGGAAGACAGACAGACCTTTAATGTTTATATGTAATTGTTTTAATGCTTAATTGTACTAATATATGCAACTTTTGCATGTGAATGAAGTAATATTTGTTAATTATTGCTGATATAAGATAATCATCCATTTTTCATCAGGGTACACCATAGTCAGCTAACCAGGCTATCGCAGAGCTTACACTCAAAAAACCATTCACACTCCCTCTCCCACATAGGGATAATATAGAACAGCTAATCAACCTACTGTGCATGTTTTTGGACTCTGGGAGGAAACCGGAGTACCCAGAGGAAACTGAGCAAAACAAGGGGAGAACATGCAAACTCCATAGAGAAACACAGAACCCAGGCCTTCTTGCTGTAAGGTGGATGTGCTAACCACGACGCCACTGTGCCACCAGATATATGATATGTATACAATAATTACAAATATTCATTTATTCACACAAAAATGTTGCATACATTAATACTGTGAAGTAATTATGCTTGATTAAAATTGTTCAAATATATAAAAGTAATTTCCTTAAAATAGTTATAACTTACCATGCATACCACCACAATTCATCAGACAGCATCCAAGTTTAACACCAAGCCAAACACCCACCAGACCATCACAGGGCAAACACACAACCATTCACACTCACACTCACACCGAGGGGCAATATGGAGCAGCTAACTAGCCTCATGTGCATGTATGTGGACTGTGAGATGTATGTGTACTGTGAAAAGTGGAGTGTATAAAACATTATTGAGCCCGTATACCTTTTGTGCGTTTGTGCTTGCAGGGCAACGAAATACTTACTGACTCTATCGTGACATACTTCTTCTTCTTCTTTTCCTTTCGGCTTTTCCCTTCAGGGGTCTGCCTCCATCTCACCCTATCCTTTGCATCTTCTTCTCTTATACCAGCTAAGCCTTCTGCCTGGTAGTTAAAACCTCAGCATCCTACCACCAATATACTCACTATCCTCCTCTCTACATGTCCAAACCATCTCAATCTAGCCTCTCTGACTTTGTCTCCAAAACGCCTTACATGTGCTGTCCCTCTGATGTACTCATTCCTGATCCTATCCATCCTCGTTACTCCCAAAGAGAACCTCAACATTTTCATCTCTGCGACCTCCAGCTCTGCCTCCTGTCTTTTCCCCAGGGCCACTGTTTCTAAACCATACAACATCGCTGGCCTCACCACTGTCTTGTACACTTTTCCCTTCATTTTTGCCGATACCCTCCTATCACACATCACACCGGACACTTTTCTCCAACCATTCCAACCAGCCTGCACACGCTTCTTCACCTCTTTTCCACACTCTCCATTGCTCTGGATTGTTGAGCCTAAGTACTTAAAATCCTCCATCTTCTTTATCTCTGCTCCCTGTAACCTCACCATTCCTCTTGGGTCCTTGTTGTTCACACACATGTATTCTGTCTTACTGAGACTAACCTTCATTCCCCTCCTTTCCAGGGCATACCTCCACCTCTCTAGATTTTCCTGCACTTGTTCTCTGCTCTCACTACAGATCACGATGTCATCGGCAAACATTATCGTCCATACCGTGTCATACTGGGCTTGTTAAATATAAACTGACTGTCATTCGGTTGGCATTTTGGTGTATCTTCTAGAACAATTTTATAGATGATACTACTTATGAACATGCAGAGTATTTAACTCTGACGGAAATAAATAGCTCTTTTAAGGTTGTTTTTCACATGATAGAAGGCCGGCCATTACTAATAACAGACTCAAGCTGTGTCATGTACTAGTGTCCCTGTGTACCAGCTTCCATAAAATCAAAAACTCAACACAGAGATAGGAAATAACACAATTATCTGCCATTCTGCCTCAATTCTTTCAGTATTGTCTGAAGTTAGCCCAAACCATTAGTACCACTGTCCTTCTTTGTGAGAAGCTGTGAAAAGGCACATTACACTGTTAAACTGGAACAAAACACAGGAGCTCCTGTAGATATACCAGAATTGCTATACCTCTGTCTCTTTCCTAATTTACAGCCCCCACTCATTTTATTCATTTGATTCAATCTCTCAGCAGCTTAATCTTAATTAGGGTCCTGGAGAGGCCGGCACCCATCTCAGCCGACTCTGGGCGAAGGCACGATACACCACAGACAGCTCTCAGGGCCACTTTATTTAGTAATGTACAACTCTTTTTAACACTGGAATGATATCAGTAACTCTCAGAAATAAAGTGGGTCTGCTAGGAGCACAGATTTGACTTGAATTCGGTGCCTAATCACCATGGTATTGTTGCTTCAGTTGGTCAGTTCGAGGCTCTGTAACATTAATATGGCAATAAAATGAAATCAGCTGATGGCTGGAATGTACTTAATGAGCCGGTTATCAAATCAAAAGACTTTTTCCTTCCCTGATGGCACTGATGGAAAATGTTGGCTCAAATATTGAAAGAGTGGATCAAGGAGCATGAGGAAGTTTCACACATAAACTATCACCTGACCTTCACCCTACTGAAATCTTTGGGATGTGCTAGAGAAGACTTTATGGAGTGGTTCAATTTTCTTGAAAAATGACAGTACATTTCTGGATGAAAATAAATGTGAATTTTTTTTTTTGAAACAGCACCATGGCTGTTGTGTTGTAATTAAAGATAAAAAGAACCAACATAATATTCATGTGTGTGATAATTATTTTGTCTGAGCACTGTAAAAAAAAAAAAATCTACTTTTCACTAGCCTGTAAATGAGCCTGTTGACTAGTTCAAATTTTCTATCTATACACACACACACACACACACACACACACACACACACACACACACACACACACACACACACATATACACATACATATATATATATATATAATTCTATTGCTAAGCCACTTAATCCTTGCGGGGAGGCTGGTGCCCATCTCAGCAGACTCTTTGAGAAAGTGGGGTACACACAGTACAGTTCTCCAGGCCATTGTAGGGCCAACACATACAGAACCATTCACACGCATACTCTGGATACTCATACCTGGGGGCATTTCTTTTTTTCTGACATGTTACCTAAAAGTTACAAAAGCATGTGGGCATGTCATACTGTCATACGATCTCATTCTGATTGATAGACCATCTCCTCAGCAATGTAAACAAGTGCTAATAGCAGAAATGTGTATACAAATGACATAGCAGACCTTCCTTCACAGCTCCTCTAGCTTTTTTAAATATATAATATCATGCATGTTGGTTTATTTCTAGCACTACAATACTCAAGGAAAGCGATAAAATCAGTATTTCCATTTGTGTGCACTTCAGTGCTTCTTCCTTCCAGCTTGTTAAAAAGCTGCACTGATCAGCAAAGCATGGCACTGTTACATGCCGAAGAATCCCATCTGGTTTAAAAATTCAGCTGAGATTCACCATCCTGTCATTAAATTGTCTATGATCACAGAGCAGTGAGTGGCTTTTTCACCATGAGCTTTGCTAGGGAAGTTAGCAAAACCCCATTATCTAATTTTTCTGTGTATTACAATTAACATCATTCAGTGAACCACAGTGCTGTGCCAAGAAGTGGCGAGCTGATGGGAGAGGTCAATAAAGAAAAAGCCAAACTGGTTGGAGCTGACAGAAAGGCTCCAGTAATTCAGATCAAAACTCTATCTAATCATGTTGGGCTGAAAAGCATCTCAGAATGCACAGGATATTGAACCTTAAGAAGAATAAAATAAAAATGTATACAGATGGTAGGGTCAGAATTTGGCAGCATGAATCCATGAATTCAAGCAGCATTGTGTAAATGGTCCAGGCTGGTGGGATTGGTGTAATTATGTGGGAATGAACTCTTGGCAAAGTTTGGGTCCATTAGTAATCCTCACTTGAATGACACAGACTGTTGAGTATTGATAATAATAATGCACCACACAAAACACAAAGCCAAAATCTCAAGCTGGTTTCCTGAACATGACACTGAATTCACTCTTCTTCAGTGGCCTTCCCTGACACGTGATATGAATCCAATGAAACACCTCTGGGATGTGGTAGAATGGGAGATTCATAGCATGAAAGTGAACTTGAATAATCTGAAGATGATGAACCGTGTGATGTAATCAGGTCAACATAAACCAAACTCTCATGGGAATGCTTCCAACATCTAGTGGAGTACACAACACAAAGAACTCAGACTATTATAAAAACAAAGGGTATAAAGTTTAGAGCTTATAATAAAGCGCCTGGTGAGCATATATGTTTATACAGTGTTTATACAGTAATATGATGCATGATTTGCTCACACTCGGGAACAAGACGGTTGTGTAAACAAGAAAGAAGTTCGTTTAGTTTCTGTGCATTAGTGGTATAAGAGATGCTGTTTAAACAGATGGGAAATTTTGCAATTAATGTCAGAAATGATGTCATCTGTACCAAATAATACCCCTTCTAAAAACAAATGCAATAAAAACTGACAGTAAATAGATATTCAGGAATATTTTATGCAGCATTTATATTTTTCCAGCCATTGGTATGTTCACATAGACTATAAATAAAAATAAAAAGCAAATTATCAAATTAAGCTAATGGCGGTATTAAAAGCAGATGCTCTTGAAGAGCAAGACTAAAACAAAGCAATGCTGAATAGTGCTGAACGTAAAATCTGTAAAACATCTCATGTTCATGATTTTGTTTTAATTGTTATATAAGAATATACAAGTCATTTCCTGATATAAATATTACACAAACTATTTAAGAGGATAGTAATATAAGGGGTCAGTGGTGGCCCGATGGTAAGTTGTTGGATTACCAATCCAAGGGTTGTGGATTCAAGCCCGACTCTAAACGGTTGTCACTGCTGTCCCCACAGTGCAGTTAACTGGGTTATCAAAGGCCAGCCATGTCTCTCACTGTCTACGGTGAGAGACAGGTACAAGAACCATTGCTGACCTTTGTAAAGAGAAGGCTGCATAGCCATCAGCATACTTCAGCCTTGCGATTGCCTAGTGAGCTGTCCAGGGTGTACTCTGCCCTTGCCCAGAGTCGGCTGAGATGGGCGCCAGCCTCCCTGTGACCCTAATTAGGATTAAGTGACTCAAAAAAATAAAATAAATAAACGAATGAATGTAATATAAGGAGATGTGGCGAAACATTTACACATTTATTGTCATGTGTTTACAATTATGAAACAACCTAAAATTTCCAAAATCCTTATTCACATTCAAAGACTCATGTCCTCTATCAGAATTCTTGAATGCATCTGCAAAATCTCATTCTCATGCCTTTCAAATGCACCTGTTTCCTCCCATTAAATCACTGTGAAAAAGAAGCCAGCTCTCTGGCGCATAGACATGCCTGTTTTGGTGTTTCCTCCCTTATAGGTGATGCGCTGCACGGCGTCCAGCAGAGACTTCTTGTCCCTGAAGGAGCTGAGTTTGAACTCAGTCCTGGCATCATCGCTGAACTGAACGATGGCCACCTGTCAAAGAAGAAATTCGGAGCGTTTATCATGCCTGTGGTCTTGGATTTGTGCTATGCTGAATTCACTGTGAGCCAAGCTAAACCCAAAAGTCTTTCTGACCTTGAAAGAGAAAGCTCCAGTGTGCTAGTTCCCACAATGTTCTACTGTTTTTGTGCATAAGATTAACTTGAGTGCTTGAATATGTGAGGCTCTTTTCTTTGACTCTGTTTTGTTTTATTGGCTTGTTTTTTACTGACGTGGTGTTTTCCTTGTAGCACATCCATGACTTGATGCAGTGTACCCTGATGAGGTTGCAGAGCCTTGATGGATATCTTATGGCTCTGGATTATTGTGTCTAGACTGGGGGTATTTTTTTTACTTAATTCTTACCCCTCTGGACCGGGTTAAGCATTAGGAAGCTTTTAGATACTATAATACTAATATAAAATATAATAGAAGCTTTTAGACACTATTGCATACAGATATTAGATATTTTATGTACTGAATCAAAGTGTAATGGTCATTCTAATATTGTAATTTGAAAAGAGCTCATTGTTGAAACACTTGTTGTATGAGTGATATGGTGTAATGAGAACTATGTGAATCTTTAAGTGATCTGCTGTACACCTGTGTTCCTTCAGGACCAATGATATCCAAAGCTCCTGTGGTGCTGTATAGGAATCGGATGATCTTTTGGAAGTTATCATCTCCTATACTCCAGGATCCATCCACTAAGAACACCAACTCTGCTTTGGCTGCTTTACAAACTGAAAAAGGGAAAGGAGAATTTGTGTGTGTGTGTGTGTGTGTGTGTGTGTGTGTGTGTGTGTGTGTGTGTGTGTGTGTGTGTGTGTGTGTGTGTGTGTGTGTGTGTGTGTGTGTGTGTGTGTGTGTGTGTGTGTGTGTGTGTGTGTGTGTGCGAGGAGCGGGAGTGAGATTTCACAAAGTGGCAAATCTCATTATTTTATAGATGTTGCACTAGAGCATATGATTCCCATATTTGCAAAGACTGCCTATTTTTCTTCAACTTGGGTCTCTGACAAGGCTTCTATTACTGCAGGCCAGATAACACTAAGCTGGTAATTAATTCCTAGCTACATTCATTATGTTTTTTTTTTGCCAAAGCGTTTTTGCCTTTAAAGCATTTAATGTTAAACATATTTCCTATTGTTACAGTTAGGGCGATGGTGAACACCCTGGGAATGCATTTAGCCATCAGATATATGGGCACATAAATTTCCTGTGGAAAGAGTGCTGTGTTTAGCTTTTTTGAGTTGCTATTTTATCGTTGATGAGGTTCCAATTCAGGGTATCACAACACTGATAGATGAGAATGTCTCCCAGTATAACAACTAATATATTGTGCATTTGCCTCCAGCTGGATTGGAGAGTGTAAATGTTTACATTTAGTTTTATGGTATTTGGCAGACATCTGTCTCAGTAAGTCGATCCACATATTCACCAGGTGGCACAATTTCTCAGCGGCATCCGGGTCTTTGAGGTTAAAAAACTATAACGCAGCAGATGATCGCACTGCACATGCAAACTATTAGGTAACAGAGCAATCAATACCTGCCAAGCCTTTATTCCAGTTGTCCCCCCCCCCCCCCATTTTCTCCCTACTTATAGTCATATCCAATTCCCACCCATCAGGTATTGCCTTCCCTATCACACAACCACCACTGACCAGGGGGGGGGCGAAAGCATCCACATGTCCTGTCCATGACATGCAATGCTAGCTACTCACCTCTTTTGGAACTGTAGTGTCATGCGTATTTGGGGCAGACTAACACACTGAGAGGGAATTTGCTACTCGCCCACTGGTACGAATGAGCTCACAGACACCCATGATTGGCTGGCGATCGCTATAAGTGACAGGAAAGTGAGAGTTCAGCCAATTAGCTCCCATTGGCTCCTGGGTATGGACGGCTGTGCGCATTAAACCCGATTCAAACATGCGATCACTGTGTTAATAGTCATGTGCCTTGTTGATGTGTCACTTAGAAGCTGGCAAGGGCATTTCTGTGTGGAATTTGCATATTCTTACAGTGCTAGCATTGTGGGCCCGGTGGTGTAGTGGTTAGGGTGCTGCGCTCATGATGGTTGTGAGTTCGAATCCCACTGAGATCCTCACTGTGCTGAGACCCCTTGGCATGGTCTTAACCACAAGTTTGCCTCTGTTCACCCAGCAGTATAAATGGGCACCAGTAAAAATATACTGGGAAGGTAACCTGCAATGGACTAGCATCCCATCCAGGGGGAGTTGAACTCCTGGTCGCTTCACGCTACGGAAACCAGAGATAAGTACCGGCCTGATGAGCCACGAGGCTTGGGTGTAATAACCCGACAGACTTTACCTACCTACTTACTGTGCTAGCATAGGTTGCCTCGAGATACTCTCGTTTCCTCGCATAGTTTAAAGACATGCACATGAGGCTTACAGGCTGTTCTATGTTGCCCCTAGGTGTGAGTGTGAATAATTCTATGTGTTGGCCCTGCAATCGTCTGACAGGCTGTTTAGGGTGTGTACTGCCTTGCTACAGGCTCCCTGCAACCCTAATAGGATTAAGCAATTTAGCAGATGAGTAAATGAGCAATCAAATAATTGAATGTTTGACCTTTTTTCGCTCATCATTCCTCAGTCCTTTATAACCTGTGTTATTGCCTTTTAGTATTAACTCTACTTGCTTGGTCTACTATTGTGAGTTTGCCTGGTCTGAGATGTTCTGTTTGGCCAATTAGTTGACCTGTGCCTGTCTGAACTACAACTTGAACTGGGAATTTTGATTGCCTGGCCAGTAACAATAAATACCAATTTAAATATCCATTCTGCCTTTATTCTCTATCAGTATAAAACTTTGTGGTGAGGGATACAGAAAAAAAAAAATCACAAAGAAGCACTTTGTGTTTATTTACGCTGTTCAATGAAGTACTTCAGGAGTGTTTACTGTTAATTCAACTCTGTGAATCTTGTTGTGGTTACAATCAGTTAAACTGTAGGCATACTTTATCTGGCTTTGGTACTTGTGTACAGTACGTTTTTTTTGTTTGTTTGTTTGTTTAGTATGTTCCTTTAGTTACGTAGCTCAAAGACCCAGAAAAGGTTAGCTGTCAGATCAAGCATGCATTAAAGAAAGGTCACACAGCTCATAGCGACAAAGAATCACATAAAGCAAAACAAGTCAGTGAAAATACTGAAAAATTTCCCCTTGCACCACCTTTCCTCTATTTTATCACTCTATTCCTCCCTTGTTACCTTCTTTAGCTGATGGGATGGTGAGAACCAGGGCAGTGGTGGGAGGTGGAGTTGGTGGCTGGGTAGGAGCTGGAACTATAATAGAAAAACAAGAGCAAAACAAATCTCACAGTATCAAAGTTGTGTGACTTCATGTCTAAGAACACATACATTCAGGGCTGATTCGATCTTATTTCCAGACAGTGACAGAGAGTGTGCAGACAGAGTACAGCTTTGTTTACCTCATTGGCTAGGAAGTAGTCTGAATCACTGACCTATTATTGCTGCCACTCACTGACACACAGATATGTATCATGGGAGAAAGTAGAGACTAGATGAAACCATGCAGCTGTCCAAAGAGCTGAGAGAAAATATACTATTCTCTAGAACAGTGGACACCAACTGTGTTCCTGGAGCTCTACCTTCCTGAAGGTTTAAACCCCAACCAAAATCTAGCACACCTCATTTTACCGTTCAAGGATTTTTTAAGGCAATCATTAGATAGTCAGGTTTGGATTGATTAGGGTTGGAGCCCTTCTCCAATGACGTAAATCTCCAAAAAGGTTGGTGATCAGTTCTGCTACCATTATAGGATTTGAATGTTTTCTTCTTTTTCTTTCGGCTGTTCCCTTCAGGGGTCGCCACAGCAAATGATCTGCCTCCATCTCACCCTATCCTCTGCATCTTCTACTCTTACTCCAACGACCTTCATGTCCGCCTTCACCACATCCATAAATCTTCTCTTTGGTCTTCCTCTAGGCCTTCTGCCTGGTAGTTCCAACCTCAGCATCCTACTACCAATATACTCACTATCCCTCCTCTGTACATGTCCAAACCATCTCAATCTAGCCTCTCTGACTTTGTCTCCAAAACATCTAACATGTGCTGTCCCTCTGATGTACTCGTTTCTGATCCTATCCATCCTCGTTACTCCATTATAGGATTTGAATGTGAGGTGACAAAATGACATTGAGTTGTTTACGTGTATTGTCCATGATGGTGACAGCAGGGCTTTCCATGTTCTGCAGCTGTGTGTAGACACTGATCTTGTATTGTGTGTTCGGCCACAGGTTGAAGAAACACTGCCTGGAGACATGGCCAGGTATTCTATGCTCCTGGATTTGACCATCTGCAAGTCAAACACAACACAAAGTGAGTGGACAAGACTTGCACCAAGGAGTGCTGCTCATTTGACATAACACTGAACCAAAGTGGAACAAACATTAATCCATGTGATCAAAATTAGCAGATGCACGTGATTAAATCAGACAGGGCACCACGTCCTCAACCCGATAATTAGACACTATTCACCACGAGCCTCTGTTTTATCCTCGCTCTACTACAAAGAAAAACAAGATAAGATGCCGTTTTGGCTGGCCCTTGTCAGCTCCTGACACTTCTATTCTTCAGTATGATAAACAATGTGAATAAACTGGATATGAGAAAACTGTGTATGGTCAGAGTCAGAACGTGAAATGATGGCAGACAGGAGGTCTAATAGCTGCTATTCATCACCTTCAAAGCTTTAATTATTTTCCAAGCCAAACTGGAGTCAGAGAAAATGAAAAATGTACCAGGTTCATATACTCAGATGGGTCAATGAGGTCAAGGCAAAGTGGATGACAGAAAATAATTGATCCCTTCTTCGACTCTGTTCATACTTGGTTTTAAAATGTGTCTCAGGTGATCGGGGCACAAGTGCTCGGCAATAAATATGCTAAACTGTAAATGTCCAACTCAGAATCATAATCAGACTACTTTATTGATCTCGGAGGAAATTGTGTAAATGGTATCTGATGCAATCAAGACATATTTACATAAACATTGGAACTGCATAGGTGATATGCATTTGTTGACACGCATCTGTTGTAGCGATAAAAACAAAGGCATACTTTTGAACGAGGTGATAATAGCAAAAGTTTTGTAGGCAGTAACAAAATCTGAACACATCTTGGCGATGCATGATACAACCTGTTTTTACTTGCACCATTCAACTATGATCCAGGGCAGTGTGTAGTGGTTAGCACATCTGTCTCACAGAAAGAAGGTTCTGGGTTTCAGCCCCAGTTCAGCGAGGGCATTTCTGTCTGGCATATGCTGTGCTTGCGTGGGTTCCTCCAGGTACTCCAGTTTCCGCCCACAGTTTGAAGGCATGTGCACTAAGCTAACTGGCTGTCCCATGTTGCCCCATGGTGTAATTGTGTTAGTTGGACCGTCAATGGTTAGTGAGCTATTTAGGGTGTACCACACATTGCTTCTCTGCAACCTTAATGAATTGAAGTCGTTTGGCAAATTAGTGCATGTGCATGTATACGTGAGTGAATGTTTGACCAGTTTTTGCCCACTTCTTCCATTATAACATGCATTATTGCATTTTAGTGTATTATCTCTTCTTCCTTTGTCTGCGACTGTGAGTTTACTTTGTGTTTGATGTTCTCTTTGTTGTGAGTTGACCCGTGCCCATCTGAACTTTTACTTGAATTATGACTGGATACCCTTGCCTGGCCATTAACAATAAATATCATTTTAAATATGGGCCTGATCATGAAGCTGGGACTGAAAAGTGTGACACTGACCTTTTACATTTCCTGCAGATTTAGATAATTAGTTTTTTTTTCCCTTTTTTTTTTTTGAACATATTAGGCCAATATGCATTAAACTCTGGTATATAAAGGATAATATTGCTTGGGGAAGCAGCAGCATCAAATTATCAGTAGGATGCCTGCAAACGTCAGTGTGTAACATGTACAGCTTGAATGGCCTTCTATTCATGAATGAGATCTTTAGCGAATAATTGTGTGTGAGAGACAGAGAGAGAGAGAGAGAGAGAGAGACAGAAAGAGTGCAGACCTGTGTGTCTGTCTGTGCCTTCCTTTACAATTTGTACATTCCAGGTCTGAACAGAGAATAAGTATCTGTTAGAGATTTTTATTAATTAAACCTGGAGATTAATTATTTATTTTGGACAGACATGACAGACTAGATCAGCTTTCCGACTCGCAGAGGAGAGATGATGTTGAACAAATTATTCAAGGAAAAGTCAAAACACAGCAATAGATTACTGCATAGTCAGTCAGTCAGTCAGTCAGTCTGTCTGTCTGTCTGTCTGTCTGTCTATCTATCTATCTATCTTTGTATCTATATATATATATATATATATATATATATATATACTTGGAGAAGCAGCAGCAGCAAATTATCAGTAGGGTGGTGCAAGAGGTCAGTGTGTAACATGGACAGAATGAATGGCCTTCTATTCTCTAATAATAGCTTTAGCTAATAATTGTGTAATTAGTTACACTCTGCCCTTTAATAGCGCTTGACACGTTTGACTTTTCTTTATTATCTAAAGTCAATAAAGTCCAATATATCAGTGATCAGTGGGAGCAAAAAATACTCAATGTAACATGGACGGGAAAAGCATATATCATCGATCTCATTTTAAGTCTGGTGCTCATCTACCAATTTTGCTGCGTACATACAAATTCCGTGATTCATTGTGCGCGCACCTGTGCTCCGACTCATGTGGTTATTGGACCTGTGGAGACCTTAGCAGAGGCTCAGCAGGGCATGACAATAATGAGGTCTTTATCTTGTCACAAAATTGAGTATCAAAAAATATGTAAATCAGAAAATATTTGAATTATTTCAAAAACTGTGTTCACCATATGTAAATATTTTGATATGATATTATCTCCCAGGTACTAAAGATTCTGATGCATTGATTCACAATAATAATATAAGTAATATGTATTCAAGTTTGAAGTTGGGTAGTTGGAAAATGTAACAGTTTTGTGATCAGATCTTTTTGAATGCCTCTTTGAATCCTCCATCACTAGATGTGAGTGTAAATGGTTGTGTGTGTGTGTGTGTGTGTGTGTGTGTGTGTGTGTGTGTGTGTGTGTGTGTGTGTGTGTGTGTAACTAATCAAACCAGAAACAATACCTTGTCACATGATCTTGGATCCCCAAAAAATAAAAGTCTGAACAGTTTTCCAAGGTTTTTGCTTTAATCCAAAAGCTTATCTGCAGCTTCTTTCTCTGGAATCTTGCTGGCATTGAAATTGTGGGCACCCTGTGAGGACACTTGTTCTATTTCTACATTTCTCCTCATGACACGGATAATAATGTAATCCAGAAACAATTATAATCTTTTAACTAGACTTATCAAATATGCTTTCAATCAGATTTGTTAGCT
Source organism: Plotosus lineatus (assembly GCA_024760905.1). NCBI lineage: Eukaryota > Metazoa > Chordata > Actinopteri > Siluriformes > Plotosidae > Plotosus > Plotosus lineatus. Next base: position 50,643,367 of record CM045728.1, read on the forward strand.
GTATTCTTAGCTTATCAAACAGTAGTATGTGATGTTTCATTGAAATGATTCAAGGGTTACAGTGAGACTTGTTGGTTGATGTTCTACAGTAATCTGTCTGTCTGTCTTCCTTTCGGCTTTTTCCCATTTACTCGGGAGTCGCCACAGCGAATCATCTGATTCGCACGTTTGATTTGGCAGAGGTTTTTACGTCGGATGCCCTTCCTGTCACAACCCTTTTAGCAAGGGACAGAAACACGCTGACAACTTTGCAGCCTACATGTTCTACAGTAATATAAGTTGCATATTTTATGCATTGGATTCAACAAACAGTATGTACTTTTCCATAAGCAGCAGAGACTCCCTTTTCTTTCTCACACATGTACACCATCCTTAGCACAAGATTTAGCACAAGTCATGTGGATAAAATAAGCAAGATAAGGACCCATAAGTTAAACTGCTAACCTTGAGTCATTGGTTGTTCACTGCATGTGCTGATATTTACTAGATTAATCCACTAAAATGCATACACACGAGTATTACTCATACATTTGCTCTTTTATGGATCTGGGCTGAGAACGGATATCTGAATGTATGAGCTATACAGTACATTAGACTCCCACGGAGCACCTGCGCAACAGACCATCTAAGAGAGTCATTGCTAAAGGCATTCTGAATTTCTAACAATTCATTCGCAATATCATTACGCACAATGCTGCAAGAAGCTGGAGCTGCCTTCAACTGTGGCGCAGTACTAAAATCTCCTGTGCTGCAAGTCCTGAATAACAAATGAAACGGTGGATTTACAAGACCTTCCACCGGAGTGGAAATGCCAAGGCTTCCAGGATCAAGAAAAAATAAAATGCATTAAAGCAGTGCTGTTTCATATCAGAACAGGAGTCATGTCAGAGCATTCAGTTGAAAGAGCCTGATAATGATTCTATAAAGAGTCAAAAATACTGTATACCCAATTCTTTAACATCAACAAAGTGTGGTCAAAACGGAATATGGTAGCATTTAACTTTCATGCAACCTGTGTGTGTGTGTGTGTGTGTGTGTGTGTGTGTGTGTGTTTGTAACTCACTGAGCAGGGACTCGATGATGACCCTGTAGAGAGAGGCCTGGCTGACAGGCTGCCACTGTGCACACATGCTGTTCATCTGCACCTGGTACGTACTGAGCCCACTGACTCCCAGAGACACTGCAACACACACACCAAATACCATCAGAGTACAAAGTCTATTTTCCAAAAAAATATTTCATTTGGATCCAAATTTTGCAGTCTCAGTGTCTAAATAATAACCATGGACAATGTTTAGTTATTAAAGTCACTGAGGTCCAAAAGAGAGGAGATTACATTGAAAATCTGTTTGTTCGGGATTTTTTTGTTGTTTGTTTGTTTTGTGTTTTTTTTTCTTTTCAATTGAAAACAAATATAATAGGGCAGTGGTGGCCTGGTGGTAAAGGTACTGAATCACTGATCCTAAGGTTGTCACTCTCCACGGGTTGTCACTGTCCCCCCAGTGCAGCTAACTGGGTTATCAAAGGCCTGATGTGTCTCTCACTGTCTATGGTGTGAGGTTCATGTAAAAGAACCATTGCTGACTTTTGACAAGAGCAGCTGCAAGGCTGTCAGCGTGTTTCAACTCTACAATGGCCTGGCGAGCTGTCCAGGGTGTACTCTGCCCTCGCCCGGAGTTGGCTGGGATGGGCGCCTGCCTCCACGTGACCATAATTAGGATTATGCGGTTACAGAAATTGAACTGAACAAATATAATGTTTCAGAAATGTTTAAACAAGCACTGCAATGGTCTGGCAAACTGGACAGGCTGTACCTTATCTTCACCTTGAGGAGGCCAGGATGGGATACAGGCTCCCCGTGACCATAATAAAGGATAAAACAGTTTGAAAAATGAACTGATTAAAAAAATCTATTTAAACTATAGAATGTAAATGTTTAATAAATTAACTATTTAAATATTCTATATAAACAAACTATTTAATATTCAATATTTCTGTACCATTTCTAGCTCTCTGTTTAAATGTAAATAAATTTGGAATATGGAAAATTAACTGCTAGCAGTAGTGGTGGACTGGAAAAATGCTGGATTACTGATCCCAGGCTGGGGGTTCAAGCCCCACTATCTGTCACCTCCCCAACTTCAGCTAACTGGGTTATCAAAAGTCATCAATGTCTGTGGTGAGAATGGTGGTGAGGCCAGCGATGTTGTATGGCTTAGAAACAGTGGCGCTGAGGAAAAGGCAGGAGGCAGAGCTGGAGGTAGCGGAGATGAAAATGTTGAGGTTCTCCCTGGGAGTAACGAGGATAGATAGGATCAGAAATTAGTATATCAGAGGGACAGCCCACGTAAGATGTTTTGGAGACAAAGTCAGAGAGGCTAGATTGAGATGGTTTGGACATGTACAGAGGAGGGATAGTGAGTATATTGGCAGTGGGATGCTGAGGTTGGAACTACCAGGCAGAAGGCCTCGAGGAAGACCGAAGAAGAGATTTATGGATGTGGTGAAGGAAGACATGAAGGTTGTTGGAGTCAGAAAAGAAGATGCGGAGGACAGGGTGAGGTGGAGGCGGATGATTTGCTGTGGCGACCCCTGAAGGGAGCAGCCGAAAGTAAAAGAAGAAGAATGTCTGTGGTGAGAGGCATGTAAAGAACCACTGCTAACTTGTTTCCACCCTGCAATCGTCTGCCAGGCTGTTCAGGGTGTACTCGTACACATTGTCATAACATACAATTCATTCATTCATGAATTCATTTGCCAAACCACTTGATCTTATTACATGAAGGCTGGAGCCTATTTCAGCTAACACTGGGTGAAGCCAGGACAGCTCACCCAACAATTGCAATGCTAACACGCAACCAGTCACACTCATATTCACAACTGTGAGCACACTCAATTTGGAACAGCCAATTATCCTAATGTGCTTCTTCTGATTGTGGGAAAAAACAAGAGTACCCATAGGGTACCCACACAAACACAAGAAGAACCTGCAAATTCCACACAGAAATACATTTGTTGAGCCCGGGACTCGAATTCAGGACCTTCTTGCTGTGTGGTGGATGCACTAGCCATTACAACACTGTGTGGATGGATTCCTCCAGATGTTCTGGTTTCCTTCCACACTCCAAGGACATGCACATTAGGCTCACTGGCTGTTTCAAATTGCTACTAGTGTGAGTTTGAGTATGAATTTGTGTGTCCACTGAATTGTTGAGGGTGCGCCATACCTTTGAATAAAATCAGCTGGGATGGGCTTCAGTCTCCCTGAGAGCTTAATAAAAAAATAAAGTGGTTCTTAAAATCAAATTAAATTCTGCTGACAAGCGTCTGACTGCACAATGGACCATGTGTTCAGTACAAACAGTGCTAAAGGAAAAGAAACTTACAGTTTAAACAGCATTTCTAACACAAACTGCTTCTGTTGAGGTGTTTCATACTTATTTTTCCAGTTTTGGAAACCACATAAAATGTTCTATGGCAAAGAAGATGAGTGCAAAAAAGAGGAATTTCTTATGAATTGATATCTCAGTACAAACCAAAGCCACAAGCCACTGAGTCTAGATAATCCTGCACAATGCTCCCCTCCTGGTTTACCATAAAACAGACTATTGCACCTAATATCTAATTATAATTTGATGATAGTTTTAGCCATGAATTTTAGACTGAATTCTGCTTCCCATGCTGAGTCATGTCAAAACCAACAATAGCAAGGTTTCATGTCTGAGTCAGGTCTGACTGCAAAAATCCTTTTTTTGAACATCACACTAATCCAGGGAATACAAAATGGATCCAATATAAAAATTTCCCAGGAATCCAAATCTGAAATCAAAAATACACATTTTTAAATTTGATTTAAACATTATGATTTATTAAATCTGAAATGACACAAAAATACAATAAAAAGACAGTACGTAAGTAGGTAAGTCAGTAAGAGTAAATTCAGAAATTGATTCACTGGTAAAGTTGACTATGAGTTATTAAAGAAATAAATAACAAGAATGAAGTACCAGGAGGAGTTCAACATTCAATCAAACAAGAAAAAAACAAAAATTAATTCAAAAATTGTAAAACTGTATTTTCTGTTGGAAGTACAGGGCTCCCTCACTTTCTGCGGTTATTTGGGACCGAGATCCCCACACAACAATCAAAATCTGTGAAGTAGGATCTCCCACCCCTCCCCCTTTGACTGACTCATACGTACATGTATATGTGTATGCAGCCATGGGGGGGGGGGGGCACAAGTCAGTGTTCACCCTCACGCTGGTCCCAAGCCCGGATAAATGCAGAGGGTTGCGTCTGGAAGGGCATCCGGCGTAAAACCAATGCCACATAAAACATGCAAGTCAAAAATATGAACCCCCATACCGGATCGGTTGAGTCCCGGGTTAACAACGACCACCATCAGTGCTGTTAACCAACAGGGTGCTTGTGGAAATGTGACTACTGTTGGTCGAAGAAGGAGAGGTCGAAGAAGGAGAGGTGGAGGGTGTGTCCATAGGCAGAGAGAGAAGAGGAAAGGCATGGGTCTCGGACTGAAAGTTCAGTTCAGTTCAGTTCAAGCCTGTCACCCCTACTGGGCTATAAGCCGCCAACAAGATCCCTCCATCTGTCTCTGTCCTGGGCCAGTCTTTCCAGCTGACCCCATGAGTGGCCCATCTTGACGTCTGCATCCAGGTCGCATTGTCAAGTGTTTCTCGGCCTCCCTCTCTTCCTTTTTCCTTGGGGGTTCCACCTCAAGACTTGTCTTGTTGTGTTAGTGGCTGGTTTGCGCAGAATGTGGCCTAATCTAATTTGATCTCAGCTTCTACTGGCTTTTGCCTTGTTTGTTCCACAGTTCCCTGTTGCTGATCCTGTCAGGCCATCTTATCCGGAGGATCGGTCTCAAGCAACCATTGATAAAGGTCTGGATCCTTTTTGTGGTCGTGGCGGTGGTTCTCCATGTTTCAGCTCCATATAGTAGGACAGACTTCACGGTGGTGTTGAAGAGCCTTATCTTGGTGTCTGCTGATAGGTCTCTTGAAGAACAGATATTCTTGAGCTGAAAAAAGGCAATCCTGGCCTTGTTTATTCTAGCCTTTACATCTGCATCTGTCCCTCCCTTGGCATGAGCCTAGGACCGAGAGTAGGGGCTTTGAATGTTGGAACTATGAAAGAAAAAGGTTGAGAGCTGGCTGACATGATGCAGAGAAGGAAGGTGGACATACTGTGTGTTCAGGAGACCAGGTGGAAAGGTAGCAAGGCTAGAAGCTTAGGAGCAGGGTTTAAGCTGTTTAATCATGGTGTGAATGGGAAGAGAACTGGAAATTTCTTGAAAGATGGGTTGGTCAGGAATGTCCTAGAACTGAAAAGAGTGTCAGAGTGATGAGTCTCAAGTTGGAAATTGAAGGTGTGATGTTCAGTGTTGTTAGTGCGTATGCCCCACAGGCAGGATGTAAGCTAGAACAGAAGGAGAGATTCTGGAGTGAGTTAGATTAAGTGATACAGAGTACCCCCAGAGGTGAAAGAGTGGTCATTGGTGCAGATTTCAATAGACATGTTGGTGCAGGCAACAGAGGGGACGAGGAAGTGATGGGCAGGTTTGGTATCCAGAACAGGAACACAGAAGGACAGATGTTGATCGATTTTGCAAAAAGGATGGAAATGGCTGTGGTGCATACTTTCTTCCAGAAGAGACAGGAGCATAAGGTGACTTATAAAAGCGGAGGTAGGAGAACATAGGTAGACTACATGTTGCGTTGGCGATGTAATTTGAAGGAAGTCAGTGACTGCAAAGTAGTCGTGGGTGAGAGTGTTGCCAAACAGCATAGGATGGTGGTGTGCAAGATGATGCTGATGGTGAGGAAGGTGAAGAAGGCAAAGGCAGAGCAGAAGACAAAGTGGTGGAAGCTGAAAAAGGAAGAGTGTCGTGTTGTCTTCAAGGAAGAGTTAAAACAGGCTTTGGGTGGTCAGGAAGTGTTCCAGATGACTGGACAACTACAGCTAATGTGATCAGGGAGACAGGTAGGAGAATACTTGGTGTGTCATCTGGAAGGAAAGTAGATAAGGAGAATTGGTGGTGGAATGAGGAAGTGCAGGAGTGTGTACAAAGGAAGAGGTTAGCTAAGAAGAAGTGGGACATTGAGAAAACCGAAGAGAGTAAACAGGAGTACAGGGAGACACAGCGTAAGGCAAAGGTAGCAGTGTCAAAGGCCAAACAGAGGGCGTATGATGATTTGTATGCTCGGTTAGAAAGTAAAGAGGGAGAAAATGATTTATACAGGTTGGCACAGCAGAGAAATAGAGATGGGAAGGACGTGCAGCAAGTTAGATTGATAAAGGACAGAGAGGGAAATGTATTGACTGATGACAGAAGTGTGCTGGGAAGATGGAAAGAGTACTTTGAAGAGCTGATGAATGAGGAAAATGAGAGAGAAAAAAAGAGTAGAAGAGGTGACCGTTGAGGACCAGGAAGTAGCAAGGATTAGCAAGGGTGAAGTGAGGAGTGCATTGAAGAGGATGAAGAGTGGAAAGGCATTTGGTTCTGATGACATACCATTGGAGGTATGGAAGTGTCTCAGTGAGGTAGCAGTAGATTTTCTCACAAGAACATTCAATAAGGTCTTGAGAGTGAAGGGATGCCGGAGGAATGGAGGAGTAGTGTGCTGTTGCCCATTTTTAAGAACAATGGAGCTGTGCAGAGTTGTGGAAACTACAAAGGGATATGTTGAAAGTTGATGAGCCATATGATGAAGTTATGGGAAAGAATAGTGGAAGCTAGACTAAGGGTAGAGGTCATCATTTGTGAACAACAGTTTGTTTTCATGCCAAGAAAGAGCACCAAAGATGTAGTGTTTGCTTTGAGATGTTAATTACACAATTAAATGAGACTTACCTGTAAGTTGATATTTGATTGTAATTCCACCGACCTATGAAGTACTGAAGGATTACGGGAGATGCGCATGCGCAGAATATCAGTTCGTGTGAGTAGAATATCAGTGTTCGACATACTTTTTATCTCTGCTACATTTTTTGAAATTTCTCTCATTAGAAGTGGAAGTTCGAAGAACTTTTTGAGGACTGAGTGTGATTCATTGTTTAAAAATCACTTTTGGAGACTTTTAGCTGGTTCGCTTGAACGGCAGCTGTGAATTTGACCAAAACGTCCGCGGGTCATGGTCAGCCTAAAGGGCTAGAACAGTGGCGCAACAAAAATGGTGTGTCCAGCAACAACCCCGAGGGGGTAGAGGCTTGTGAGGGAGCACTTGGCATTGTACAGAGCATGCCATCAACTTCCAGAAGTGGAAAGAGAAGGACATCCTCATGGGTAAGGAAAGAGCAGCCAAATGTCGAGCACATTGCTGCCTCAGATGGAGAAATTGAATCGGGTGGTGAGACCCCTGATGATCTAGTTTCGGCCAAAGCTCGAGGTGACAAGCCAGTGAGCAACAAGGAAGGCGTGGTCACCGCTGATAACCATCTCATGAAACTTTTAGATTTTATCGTGAAAAATCAAGTGACCCAGACTGCAGCTGTGCAGAAAATGTAAAAGACGTTAGAAAATGTTGGTAGAAATTTGACCACTTTTCATGGTGATGGAAACTCACGGCCGTCTCCGATCCCGCCCGTCATTTATAAATACTTAAGCTTAAAAATCTTTTGTTGTACTTCATTTGGATTATTTGGTCCCTTTGAATATAATACCGTTTAATTCATGTCTATAGAATCACACTTAGCCTACTAAAAAATAAAACTTACATTTTTTAACATTAAAAATGGAGACCATGCATGATAGACTGAATGCCATAAACTATATTGCACCTTTGGCAATAGTGGTTATAGAGCTGTTGTAACAGGGGGCGGTCGTAGCCTTAATGGTTAGCGATGCAGTTCTAGAACCGAGAGGTTGCTGGTTTGATTCCCAAACCAGTATGAAAAATGTTTGGCAGTGGAGGAATGAGCTGCACTTTCCCTTCCTCCAAGTTCATGGCTGAAGTGCCCTTGAACAAAGCATTTAACCCCCAGCTGCTCTCCAGGCACCCCAATGTGTGTGGCAGCCCACTGCTCCAAGTGTGTGCACTCACTGTTTGTGTATGTGTGTGTGTGTGTGCGCGCTCACTTTGGATATGATAAATGCAGAGGCAATAATTTCCCTTGCAGGATTACTACAAGACGATTGCCAGTAAATTCTGACTCAAAGCTTGAACCAAATCACTAACATTTTATGACATGAATTTCCACCGAAAAACACGTTTATTTACTGCATACATAGGAGGCTTGAAAGAGAAAGGCTTTATGTTTTTTAAGCAGTCCAAGAAACACTAACATTGCAAAGATTTAAAAGTCTGCAATAAACATATGGCACAGTAGAAGATTAGCCTTCAGGGTTTTGAATAATGCATACCACATACCTTCCTTTTCTGATATAAGCTACATTATTTTAATGAGCTATGTTCATGGCGAGAGAAGCTTCTGGCTTCAAATGATAAAATAGAGTCAATAGAAAAATCTGGGATTGCGGATTTGGTTATTTAAATATGGAACTGAAACTATAGGAAACATCAGTAGAGAAAGTATGATGTAGATATTTTATGTATAGTTATGAAAACATATTATTTGAATCTGAAACCTCAAAAAGCAGAGCAAACAAAAGACTGAAAATATGGTTCCACATATCACTGCATGCACCCAATTTCTTTCAGATGATGCAAACAAGAGGTAAATAGCAGTTTCACACAGCTAGACAGTATTATTTTGTCATCGTAAGACAATAAGATTTTAACACCATCTTCATTACACTGACACGAATGCTTCCTAACATAGAATCTGATTATGAGTGGCAGGTATATCCTGGGGGGGTTGGGGTGATCACGATCTGAAAAAAAGGCATCTTTCTTTAAAAGAATCCCAAGCCTTTGGCATCCCAGCACTGCTGTTGCTTATCTAGATAGATATGGTAAATTGGCAGACTGACATGATGGCACACTGGAATTCTTTTGTGCAACCGCAAGCCACCTTGAAAAAAATAGCCAATCTTCTTCCTATTTGATAAGAAATGCTCAGGAATGTATTAGTTTGTGTACGGCCTGCACTATCACACTTATATGCAAAAGACGCTTATTACAGTAGCTGTGCATCTGAACATTATTATTATTCCTTTCACCATCCCTGATGGAACCATCTTGAGTTCAGAATGAATTCTTATCAAATTGATTATCACAATATCTCAAGTCTTCAGCCTAACATAAATAGATAAAAATAGAATATATAAATTAGAAAGCTAGCTCATAGGATATCTTACTCAATTTCATAATGCAAAGTAGAATTTGACAGATTTACACCTGGCTACAATATTTTCTCACAAATTTAGTTGGTTTTATTTCCCAAAACATAAAAAGACTAGCAGCCTTATTCAATCCTGCACAACCCTAATCATGCCAATAAAAAGAGCCCTGTCACATCCATCGCACAACAGGTATATAGCAGAAAATCGCACAAAGTCCGACAACATTGGGTGTTTCATGGAACTCACCTGTTGTGTGACAGAAAATGCCATCATCCCTTATTGAGGAGTTTTGAACATGACTGTTCTATCTCATATTGAAATCCCAGCATCATGTCTATCTCCCAGATCCGTTTGGTGATGTCCTGTGACGTTCTATGCCTGTATTATGATAGGCCTACAATTTTAACATGTCTTTTGGGTCGTTTGATGAACTTGGAATCATACGTTTTTCTTACACCAAGGAACGCTCACACAATGCTGATCATGATCCCAATTTGAGCAGATCATATTCCGATGGTGGTCCGATATTTCAGCTGATTTTTTTACGATGATTACCAATGTTACTCGTAGTTTTTCCTGTTTTCTCAACATACTCTGAACACACACACACACACACACACACAAAAAAAAAACCCACCATATGTTTCGTCACTTCCAAAATATTTTACTTTTCCCCAATGTTCTCCCAATTCCTCCAATGTAACATTGAATATGATTGGGGAAAATCACACTCATTTACATTTACAGAATTTGGTAGATGTCCGTATCTAGCTCAATATACAGAAGTACTTTCAGGTCATACATACACGAAGTTGACCATTAGTCAAAAACGTTCATTTTCATTCATTTTCTGAACCCCTTGATCCTAATTAGGGCTGTGAGGAGGCTGGCGCCCATCTCAACCAACTCTGGGCAAAAGCGGGGTACACCCTGGACAGCTCGCCAGGTCATCAAGGGGCTGACACAAAACCATTCATACTCTCACACCTACAGGCTATTTGGAGCAGCCAATTAACCTACTGTGTGTGTTTTTGAACTCTGGTGGGAAAAGAAAGTACAGAACCTGGCGGAAACCCACGCCAGCCAGGGGAGAACATGCAAACTCCACACAGAAAGGCCCAAGCTGGGAATCGAACCCAGGACCTTCTTGCTGTGGGGCAGACGTGCTAACCACCATGCTTAGTCAAAAACGTGATTGTGTTTTTTCGGGGGTTTTTGTGTATATTGTGCACAACAGTGCTCATCCAAGTTCTTCTAAAAAAGGTAGATTTTCAGCCATGGTATGAAGCCACCCAGTGACTTAGCTCTACAGACATCTAGAGGGTATTTTCTTGTTGCTTGATAGAAAGAGGGAGCAGTCTAGCAGTACTTGAGAATCGGAGAGAAAGCGGTGCAGTGCAGGGTGTGAAAAGTGCTTTGAGGTAGGAGAATGCAGGTTCATTTTGGGGCCAGTAGGCCAGCATTATTAATTCATTCATTTGTTCATTTTCCGAACCGTTCAGTCCTATTTAGGGTTGCGAGAGGCTGGCGCTCATCTTAGTCGACTGTGGCCGATTGTAGAGCACACCCTGAACATCTTGCCAGGCCATCGCAGGACATCTAAGCTGATTCACGCAGAGGGCAGAGTACACAATGAACAGCTTGCCAGGCCATCGCAGGGCAGGAACATGCTGATGGCATCCCAAGGGCCTACTCTTTACAAATGACAGCAATGTTTTTTTTTACATGAATCTTACCACAGACAGTGTGAGACGTGACTTGCCTTTGATAACCTAGTTAGCTGTAGTTAGGCTCGCATTAGAGTTTTAAATTTAATACAACAACTACAGGACGTGAATGGAGACAGCATGTCAGTGGAGAGGTGTGTGAGAACTCGGGAAGGATGTGAATAAACTATGCCACTGCAATCCGGATCAGTTGCAGAGGTTGAATGGTGCTCAAAGGCAGACGTGCCAGGAGTTGTAGCCTTGAGATGACAAGGGACTGAACAAGTATTTGAGTGGCTTTAGTGGAAATAAATCATGATCGGTATTGGTATTTGTGTGAGCACATGTTTTTTTCTTATATACCCATGTGTCTCGTATTATTTTATTTCACAACAGTGCATATGTACATCATGTAACAAACATCAGTAGAGGATCACAGAAATATTATATAATCATTTTTTTCTGGTCTTGCAAATATCATATACTTTTTGTATGAACCGTCTTAAACTTGACTTACAGAAATGACCTATTTTCCTCACAACAGATGTACAATACACATTTTGCATGTGAATGCAAATACGTACACAGTTTTTAAATCCACCTCACACAAACCTACAACTGTCCCTTCTGTCATAGCTCTTATCAATTTGTATGACCAAAAAAATCACAGGAAGTTTGCGAAAGGGACATAACGATGCTAGAAATGCTTCTCAAGCAAACGCTCCCGTGAGTAGTGCTCTGACTATTCATACCTGCTTATGACCTAGTTTAGTTTACTCTGAATAATACAATAATATTTAGTTACAGTGTGGAGCCGGTGGTATAGTGGTTACAGTGTTGGGCTCATGATCGGGAGGTTGTGAGTTCAAATCCCACTGAGACCCTCACTGTGCTAAGACCCCTGAACAAGGTCTCAACCACAAGTGTGCCTCTGTTCACCCAGCAGTATAAATGGGTACCAGTCAAAATATACTGGGAAGGTAACCTGCGATGGACTAGCGTCCCATCCAGGAGGAGTTCAACTCCTGATTGCTTCACACTACGGAAACTGGGGCCTGATGAGCCGCTACGCTCGAGTATAAAAACACAAAACAGTTAATCAATCAAAAAAAAAACAAAATTTAGTTACAGTATGGTGGAGTAGTGCTTAGTATGCAGAAAAAGAAGGTGATTGGTTCGAGTCCTGGACTCTGCAGTTTTAGTGTGGAGTTTTCATGTTCACCATGTGCTTGCATGGGTTTCTTCCTGCAGTCCTAAGACATGTCCATTAGGCTAATTGTCTTCCCCTAAGTGTGATTGTAAATGGTTTTGTGCATGTTGGCACTGTAATGGTCTTTGAAGCTGTTCAGGGTGTAACTCACCTTTGCCCAGTGTCACATGAGATTCATGAGACTCCAGCCTCCCTGCAACCCTAGTAGGATTAAGCGGCTTGGCAACTGTATGAATCACTATTCAATTACAATCCTAATATAATCCGTGTGTATGTGGGAGGGCATGTGTATGACAGACAGACAGACAGACGGACAGACTCACGAGTCTTGGCTGTGCCGGTAAGAGGCTCACTAGATCCTGTCGGGTATGTAGAGATGACCTTAACACTGTATTCGGTGCCATCCAGCAGGTTGGGGATGAGCAGAGTGTTGACATTTTCTCCTACAGACGTCTCCAGTGCAGGACCCGATGCTGAACACAACACATAGACAAGCTCACAACCGGTAGCATACATACAGTACATTGTACCTGTCCCTTAAAGCTATGCATATTTAAATTTTAATTTATTAACCAAAATGAGATCTGCATTAATTCACTGATTTTCACTTCCATCACTGCCAGACTAATTTCACCTGAAGGGTGTTAATCAAGGAGGGATTTAGCTCGGTCTGTTGCGCAGAATAGTACAAAAGAAAAAGACAATCAGAGTTCAGTGTAGCAGAAGGCCAAATAATGAACTAGGAAAACACAGAACAAAGCTCACCTTTCCTAATAACTTCACAGAAAGCTCACACGCGAAACAAAAGAATAGGTAATAAAGGACCAGCTGATCCACACAAAGCGAGACAATATTAAAGTATAGATTCTTTTGACCTTTTATTTAAAACCCTCACACACACACACACACACACACACACACACACACACACACACACACACACACCACAGGCATATAATTTGATATCCAATAGCCAAATGAGCAGTGGTTATATGATATATCTTCAGTATGTGTGGCTAGGCTTGTTGAAGAAGTTATTAAAAGTAGGTAGAGTGGCCACTTCTCCCCACTACAGTCTCGACTTTTAATATAAATGCGAAGTTTATAGAAGCTCACTTTGAGTCTCCCCTCAAGGGGTTTTTCAATGAGAAAACTCTGAAAGTAAGGGATATTTTTCCTTCTGGTGTTCGACATGCAAATTCAGAGTTTCTGTTTACAGCTGAAACGAATCCTGCAGATGGAGGAATGGCCATATTCAGTCCAGCAGATGTAGAAACAGATGGCAACACACACTTAGCGTCATGATTTCGTCATCAGCATTTATTCAATTTGTTGGACACATTAAAGACTTTATTTAAACAGCCAAAGGCATCGCCTCGAGTAAATTATGTTAACTCCAGAAGTACTGGCACTCTACATAAACAAAATAGAACACAGACAAGAAACAAAAAGAATAACATTTGCAGTTAGCGGAATGTAAACTGTAAGGCAAATATGCAAATCAGAAATATATACATGAACACATAATAACATAAGATACCATATGAGTATAACCAGTAGATTTTTCAGCCACAGGATTGGTCATTTTGCCAATTCCCACCAGCCAGCTATCTCACCCAATTGCAAGTTATGGTATGACGGAGGGTTAGGAGTACAGTTGGTTAGAGGGTATGCGGCCTCCTAAGTCCCAAACATAATGTTGTATGTCTTCTCATTTCTCCACACTGCTTCTGTTCCGTACCACCTGATAAATATTAAATTCATCAAATAGAAGGACGTTTTGGCAACAGATGTAATGTCCTTGTACAAGGACAGTGGGTTCTCAAGAGGATAAACTCAGGTGTATTGGTACTACAGCTAGTGCAACCAGCACAACTTTTCCGACTGCTGCTCAAGCTGCATCACAGGCACAGTAACACACCCTGAGGAAAGTACTATCTACCCTTTGTCTGTCTTCCTTTCGGCTTTTTCCCTTTTACTCGGGAGTCGCCACAGCGAATCATTTGATTCGCACGTTTGATTTGGCAGAGGTTTTTACGTCGGATGCCCTTCCTGTCACAACCCTTTTTAGCAAGGGACAGAAACACGCTGACGACTTTGCAGCTACTCTTTACGAAAGTCAGCAATGGTTCTTTTACATGCCTCTCACCATAGACAGTGAGAGACATGGCCCGCCTTTGATAACCCAGTTAGCTGCACTGGGGGGGGGGGGGACTCGAACCCCCAACCTTTGGATCAGCGATCCAGCGCCCTATACCACTAGCCCACCACTGCCCCTAACTATCTACCCTTTACCGCATAGAAATACCCATGATTGGCTTGTGCCAGGGTGATTGACAGGGAAGAGTGTGCTATTTCTCTCATCCAGAGAGCACGGCAAATTGTACTCTTTAGATTTATGGCCACTCATGTCTGTGCCATCTCACGGCTTCAAACTCACAATTCCCCAAAGATATAAATACTATTTTGTTGCACCACTTAGGATCATTTTATGAAAGTAGTCATTTTCTGTAGACCATTGAAAAAGATCATTCCCAACACAATTGATATTTTTCTGGAAAGGATTTACTAGATATACACACCAGAAGTCGGCTGGTAGATGATCTGGTAGCCCATAGTGAGTGAGGCAGGTTCGTCCCAGGTGAGGCGAAAGTGGTCATACCATTCCTCAGACACCCTTAAGTTGCTGGGTGCGGTCAGTGGCACTGATCATCATGGGAAAAAATCATTATCATAACAAGGAACATCTGCAGATGCGCAAAGATTGCAAAAACTTTCAGCGGACACTAGTTTTCAAATCAATAACTAACAGGTGTTTTCAGTCTGAACACAGCACTCCAACCAGTCTAGAACATTCATCATTGTCACTTGTACCACTTCTCTAAATTCTCTCAGAATCATAATCATCACTCTCTTCATCCTGTGTTATTCCTCGCCAGGTTGTCGTATGTTCCATATGCTTCTCATTTTAGCACACCTTTTTATTTCTTATCAGCATTTTAACCTGCATGTTGGTAATTTATCGAGATAACAAAGATTTGCTCAACAAGCATTCTCAAAAGGTACACAGGTACAATGATGCTCAGTTTCATCAAGGCATAGAATTTTTTGCTGCTTGCTGATGGCTTTCATCGCTAAACTACACAAAACCCTTTCTGTCAGTCTAGGCCAAATTTAGATTTTTTACTAAATGTGGTGCGATAAATTTAAGGATCTTTTAACATATTTTCTGTAGTAAATCTTTATATGCTTCTGGTTACTAGAATTGAGACTCTATGTGTATAAGCATATGTGTAGGTAAGTTTCACAAAAATTAAAATTATTCATTCTTTTATTTACTGAACCGTTTTATCCTAAAAGGTTAAAGGGAGGCTGGCCCCCATCTCAGCTGACTTTGTGCGTGGGTAGAGTACACCCTGAACAGCTCGCCAGGCCATCACAGAGATTAAAATTATGTCCAGCTAATTTTTTTACCCTGATGGTAACAATGTAAATAAAACTGAAAACATCTACACTGCCCCCAGTGCAGCTAACTGGCTTATCAAAGGCTGGCCATGTCTGTCAATATCTATGGTGAGAGGTTCATGTAAAAGAACCATTGCTTGCTTTTGTCAAGAGTAGGCTGCATAGCGGTCGGCGTATTTTTGCTCTGTGATGGCCTGGCAAGCTGTCCAGGGTGTACTCTGCCCTCGCCCAGAGTCGGCTAAGATTTCGTCAGCCTCCCTGCGAACCTAATTATGATTGAGCAGTTCAGAAAATGAATGAATGAATGTCTACACTGAGTGGTAAATAGAAGAAAATGATGCCACCAAAACGCATCCCACAAACACATGGTGTCCTGTTTTCATCTGTAGTATTCATAAGTGCTCACAGATCCAGCATCATCAGGTTCATGCATATTTTTAGATATTTACAGACCAAGATATGCAATAAGTATGATTAATGTATATAAATGCATATATATTAATTATTATATATTTATAAATATATGGGAAGAAGACGAGAAAAATCGGAATCAAAAAGACGGCCATCCTCTAAGTAGTAAATGTAATAGTGTATTCACTGAAGTTTTGTCTCAGGGACTATTCAGTGACATCCACTGAGCCCGGGGCAAATAATTGCTTTACTATAGACTACGCAAATGAAATCAAGCATGAAATATGAAATGGACTGGGTAATTAACAACTACGCACCAGTGCGGTGGATTTTGCTGAACAGTCCCAAAGACAGAACATTGAGGGTACTGTTCAATTAAGCAACATCCACCAAGCCTGATGTACACAATTATTTTATATACTACATGGGAGCAAAACCAAAAAAAAGTGAGATTTGCATAGTTTGTTTTTCACATTTTTAAAAATCATAATGGGCACGGGTGAACTTAAATGCACAAGTGAGCAGGTGTCTCTTTAAGTCTTTTTAAAAGTTTTAGTATTAAACAACAGAAAAACAATGAAAACCAAACTAAAACAAGATCTGTATAGTTTACATTGGCATATTTTAACCGTGACAGAGAGGCAGGTCTGGCAAACTCTGAGCTTTCTATGAGCAGGCTAATAGCTTTGTGGAGCAAAAGGCATCTGTTCTGATGTCTTAACCCTACCTATTCAGAAATGAAAGTAAACTGTGTTCCCTAAATGTGATTTAGTATAAACTATAAAACCAAACAAAACAAAACAAAAAACAAATTAAAATTAGATTTTTATGATTCAATTTTTAACATTAAAGCCTAAACTAATTACACCACTTGCTTCAAGATTTTAAATCCCCTAATAGCAAACCAATCAGACTGGTACAATTTTCATTGCCAGATAGTATATACTAATGTCTATTGTCACAAGATATACTGTATATATGAGAAAGCAAGAATAAAGTAAATACACTACAGGGATCCCTCACTTTCTGTGGTTAATTGGGACCGAGATCCCCAAGCGCCCACCGAATTCCGCAAAGTAGGATCACCCCCCCAACCCCCCGACTGACGTATACGTACATGTATATGTGTATATAATATCAATAAATATATATTAAATGCTATAAACACTTATAATAACAATTAAACATTTAAAAATAACGCATAAGATGTAAATAAAATATAAATACACACATACAGATGCTCGCACGCATGCAGATGTGCACCTCACAACAATGTAAGTAGTTTTGATGGGAGGTTTTGGGTTGTTTTTTCGGTTTGTATTTGTTTAGGGAGGGTTTTTTGTTGCATAATTGGCCTTGTTTTTGTGGCATTTTCCTTAACTTTTTCCTTTATTCTTCCTTAATTTCCTTATTTTTTAATTCGATGAATATTTAAAAAAATAAAAACCGCGATGCACTGAAGTCACATGAATTGAAGCCCGAAGTAGCGAGGGATCTCTGTATTTCTATTCACGAGAGCTTCTGTATTGAGGAAAAATGGTGCCTGTATTGAGTAAGTTCTGTTAAAAAAAAAGTTTTCGTTTTGCTATTTTTAAATCTTTTTTTTTCTGTGACGCTGGACTTATGGTAGAACTGATTGCATGCACCATTAGGATCATTGATAAATAGCATTAAAAATGTTGAAAGCTAGAACTCGGTTAGAAGAAAAGGTTCTTTACTTGTCAATTGATTGTTTTGTAACCCTTGAACAGAGTGGTTTCTTTAAAGGCTTTTATGGTCTAAGTCGAAAAATCTCCCTTCACAGAGTGAGTCCTCTTGAACATACATCCCTATTCTGACACATGTTACAGCCCATAATGCAGTAAGAAGAGCAGATTAGATTCAGCATTAATATTAAACAAGAGCTGAAAGAGCCAAGACAATCTCTCATACATTTTCAATTAGGGTTCACTGCAAGGTGTCATTAACATTTCTAATCAGCGAGTCACAAAATAGTAAATTGTGATTGGAAAGTGATCATTGAGAGTGTGGTAAACATAATCAATTCCATCAGAGGGAATAAGGCTAGTTTGATCACTTCATTACTGGGGGGAGAGTGCTGCTGTAATGGATGGCTTTCATTAAGCTTATTAAAGAGTAAAATCAATATTAGGCTGCCTGATTGAAAATGCACCCCACAGGGGCAGGCAATGAACCTCTGGCCTTAGCCAACAGCATCTGCAGAAAATAGCTGAAGAAAAGTGACAAGAATAAAATCCTTTTCAACCGATGCTTTCTCTTCTTTATAGACCGAAAGCATCACAGTTATCCAACAAGCGTTCCCATTCAAAACACAACTTTCTTTTTTCTCAGCCAGAAAAGATCCATCAGTTGGATCCTTCAAATCCCAACCTTTCCCAGGATACATTGCATGCCACCAGTGCCAGCATTAAATTTGATTTAATGTGTCACAGCTGTGAAGGTTGCTAAGCAACAGTCTGTAAGGCAAGGGATCGGTAAAAGACGCAAATAGGAGTTCTACTGCAGACTACGTCAACCGTATCATTTCTCATTGCTTGGTTTGTAGCAGTTCGGCCTTCAGAGCCCCAGAAGGCCACTCCTTCATCGGCTACTCTCTTCCAAGAACGCAGCCGCTGAATTAAGTCACAGCCACTGCTGCTCATAGCAGGTTAAAGAATTTGTGGCAACATTAAACTGCCCTTAAAAATGTCTCATTTCAATAGGTACAAGAGAAGCATTAAAGAAGTTTTAATTATAATCACACCTTCACATCCTCAGATAAGTCCACTTCTCTCATGATTTAAAGTGTAGCTGCCTGTGTCAATTCTCATTCTTCAACATTAACACTATTTTGAGAGCAGTGGTAGAACCATCAATCTATTTCCTATTGGTTGGAGGTGGATGCATAATTTTCCATGTCACATGAAACAAAGGGCATGAAAAAAAAACAGGGTAAACTAAAACTCAAATTATTTATAAGAGGCGAGCCAAAAGCTCACAGATAAGTTGGTGGTTGATGCAACGATCACAGTTGAATGTCGCGATCCTTATTTCCTGCAAGTGCAGATCTCGTTACGTTTAATTTGAGACAGCATTACCATGTCAAAGTCCTGTTAAAGTAAATAAATAATGTGCACAATGTGTGTATTACATGGGGATGTACTAATAGAACTATCTAGATCTACAATGCCTGCCCAAAACTGTCCCACACTCTTATATTTCAGTGGACCATCATTAGCCTTGATTACAGTACATAATCAACATGACATTGGTCAGATCAAGGTTCAGCAAAATTATGAAACAAAATAAATGAAGTCAGCTGATACCAGACTGGACTGAATTAGCAGGTTATCCGATCAATGGACTTTTTTCCCTGATTGCACGGATATAAGCTTGGGGCTCAAATATTAATGAAAGAGTGGTTTAGGGAACAGGAGAAATCATTTTCACACATGAACTGGCACCAAAGAGTCCTGTTCTTAAATTGAAGGGTTTTGGGGATGTGTTGG
The DNA here is from genome assembly GCA_024760905.1 of Plotosus lineatus. Lineage (NCBI taxonomy): Eukaryota > Metazoa > Chordata > Actinopteri > Siluriformes > Plotosidae > Plotosus > Plotosus lineatus. The sequence goes on from CM045728.1 coordinate 50,662,930, forward strand.
AGACATTGTGGAGTGGTTTGGCTTTCGTGTCATCTATTCAAAATGTCAGCAAAAAATGAACCCAACTCTGGTTGGAAATAAATATTTTGATGTGGCTTAATTTTGTTGAAACAGTTCCATGGTGACTGCATGCTGTAATCAAAGGTAAAAGTGGTCCAACAAAATATTACACCTCAAGATTTTATTTATTTATTTTTGGCCAGACAGTGTATATTAGGTTAACAGCTGTATTGTTTTTTAACTGCATCTGGGGTGAAAGCATCATCAATAAAACAGAACATCAAAACCCAGGAAATAGACAAAGAATAAAATCATGGTAGTGGCTTAGACTTTTTAATAAACTTGCTGATATATATAAGATGACAGTATACATATCCATCTATAATACATTCTCTGAACTCACACGTCAATAAAATGAATGTTAAACTGAATGACTATATGAACTCAAATAATTAAGAGAGATTTTTGTACTAAAAATCAACTAGTATTCTTTTTTTTGATGGAAAATTTAAAATACACATAGAGGTCATTCACAAGCTAACAACTTCAAGTGATGTTATATTTGTAATGAGGCAGCAAAGGACAAGAGAAGAGACTCACATGTACGGCCAGCAGAGGACTGAGAAAAGGCAGTATCTCCTCCCTCTGGATAAACAGGGACAACCGAGATCTTATATTCAGTGTCTGAGAGCAGAGGCTGCAATATCACACTTTTTCTGCTACCTGGAACCAGCACCTGGAGCATAACAGACAAAAAAAAAAGTATAAATCGTCTTATAAAGGTTTCTAAAGTACAGATGAATCTTGGTTTACATTTAGGAAGGTTCACTTAAAGTGGGTGGCTTACTGAATTCTGGCAGTTACAACAGAAAAGGGAGCTATCCATACTGCTGTAGTCACTTCTCACAGACACATCATCAATCACACACACACACACACACACACACACACACACACACACACACACACACACACACACACACACACACAGACACACACACACACACACACACACACACACACACACACACACACGCACACACACACACACACACACACACACACACACACACACACGCCCACGCATGCACTTACATACATGCACACATGCACCACAACCACACACACGCACACCTACACACACTTGCACACACACACACACACACACACACACACACACACACACACACACACACACACACACACACACACACACACACACACACACACACCCACGCATGCACTTACATACATGCACACATGCACCAGAACCACACACACTCGCACTCACACACGCACACCTACACACACTCGCACACACACACATACACACACACACACACACACACACACACACACACATACACACACACACACACACGCGCGCGCGGTGTTCTTGTTCGTCCTTCGAGTTCGAAGATGACCATGACTTCATATCAGAACTGCGATCCTTGGCTGTGGGACCGGAGGTGGCTAATGAGGCCAATCTGAGCCCGAAATGCTCGCCCACACTGGACATGTGTGGGTGGGTGTTGCGATGGAAGTGGAGGGGCAGTTCGAGCTTTACGCGCCACACGTTTCTGCCGTGCCTCTGAAGTTCATTGCTTATCTGACACATGTGCACCTGTGAAGACTATGCTTCGCCAAGCTGAGCGGTTGGTAGCAAGCAGCTCCCAAGTGCTGACGTTTATGTTCATGTCCTTAAGGGACGCTTTAAGGCCGTCTTTGAAGTGTTTGTTCTGTCCCCCAACTGAATGCTTGAGTTCACAAAGCTCTCCATACAGTAGCTGTTTTGACAGTTGATTGTCTGTCATTCTGACAACATGGCCTGTCCCTCTGACCTACGCTTTCTGAAGGAGGGTGTGGATACTGAGAATGCCGGCTTGTTCCAGGAGTTCCGTGTCAGGGATTTTGTCCTGCCATTTGATGCGGAGGAGTCTGTGGAGGCAGTTCAAGTGAAAGCGGTTGAGCCGTTTAGCGGGTCTGCTGTAGATAGTCCAGGTCTCACATGCGTAGCGGAGCTTGGTGAGCACCACTACATGGTAGACCTTTCGCTTGGTGCTAAGGCTGAGTCCTCTCCATGTCCAAACATTCTCACTGAGTCTTCCAAAGGTAGAACTGGCCTTGTCAATCCTGTTGTTGACTTCTGCATTAATGTTCACCACTCTTGAGAGTGCGCTACCCCGATAGTTAAAGCTGTCAACAGCCTGAAGTTCCTGTCCCTTCACTGTGATGTGTGGTTCCTGGTAGAGCTTTCCTGCAACAGGCTGGTACATTACTTCAGTCTTTTTGGTACTTATGGTAAGGCCAAAGTTGTTACAGGCTCTTGAGAAGCAGTCCATTTTGTGCTGCATCTTCTGCCCTGTGCCAGCATTGAGGGCGAGTCGTCAGCGAACAAGAAGTCTTTGATGACTGTCTCCTTCACCTTGGTGACAGCCTGCATGCACCTGAGGTTGAACAGTCCACCATCAGTCCTGTATCTGACGTGCTTCCCATCCTGGCAATCACAGAAAGCATCTGTCAGCATGGCTGAAAAGACCATGCTGAAGAACATCAGGGCAAGAACCCAGCCTTGTTTCACTCCGTTTGTCACTTGGAAAGTCTCTGACTCGTGTCCGGCATCCAATACTTTCACCATCATACCATCATGGAACTGCCGGTACATGATCATGATGAACTTGCTTGCTTGGGCAGCCAAACTTCTCCATTGTATTTCATAAGCCATCCCTACTGACTGTGCTGAGCAGAACACGGACCAAGATCTTCCTATCTATGGACAGGAGAGAGATCCCTCAATGATTGTTGCAGGACTGGCGGTTCCCTTTCTTTTGTAACTGTGGACCATAGTGGCATCTTTCAGCTGTTGTGGGACCTTCCCTTCACTCCACATGGACTGGAAGAGCTCTGTCCGTTTCTGCATCAAGGCTGCTCCTCCTGCTTTGTATACCGCTGCAGGGTTTGCATCTGATCCTGGTGCTATGCCACAAGAAAATTGCTTCACAGCCTTTCTGACTTCTTCTGTGGGGTGATTGTCAAGGTCCCTGTTAGTCTCCATTTGTGGTAGGCAGGCGATGGCCTCGTCGTTGATCATGGTAGGGCGGTTCAGGAACTGTTTGAAGTGTTCAGCCCACCTTTCCAGAATCTGCTTCTTCTCAGTCAGCAGCTGCGTCCCATCTGCAGTGAGGAGGGGGGAGGAGCCAGTGGACTGAGGTCCGTACAGTCTTCTCGGCATCATAGAAATGCTTGTCAAGACTGTCCACTTAGCCCTGTATTTCTTCAGCCTTCTTGCTGTACCACGAGTCCTGCATATGACGAAGTTTCTTTTGTACCTTACTTTTTGTGCAAGCGAAGGCATCTTTATTCACTCATGATGAGGGGTCATTCTGGTGTGGTCTGAACTGATGATGTTTCTCTGACAGGAGTGCCTGTATCTCCTCATTGTTATCATTGAACTAATCCTGGTGCTTGTGAGTTGCTGGTCCGAGGTGTTCAAAGGCTGTGGAGTATACCACATCTCTGAATGCTGCCCACAGTTTCTCTGTGCTGTCTGGATCATTCTGAGGTGTGTCTTGCAGCCTGTCATTGAGGTCCTTGGCAAATTGTTGTGCAATGTTGCTGTTCTTCAGCTTGGAGACATTCAGCCTCTTTGCAGTCTTCTGGCCTTGGGGTTTTCTCATCGGCAGGATGCGAAGTTTGCATTTGGACACAATGAGTCGATGATCAGTCCAGTATTCGGCACCACACATAGCTCTTGTCACTCTCACGTTATGTACGTCCCTCTTCCTTGACATAGTCAATTAGATGCCAATGCCTGGAGCATGGATGCATCCAAGATGTCTTGTTATGGGTAGGAAGGCAGAACAGTGTGTTGGTGAGGACAAGGTCATGGGTGGCACACAACTTGAGGAGCAGGAGACCATTGCTGTTGCACTTGCCAGTGCAGTGTCTTCCAATGATCCCTTCCCAGGTTTGGTGATCTGTCGCCACTATGGCATTGAGGTCTAACGAGAATGAAAAGCTTCTCATACTGGGGTACTGTTGCAATGAGGGCATCTAGTTCTTCATAGAACTTGTCATTGATTTTCTCTAAGTTGATCATAGTTGGAGCGTATGCACCAATCGGCGTTACACTTTTCTTGTTTCCAAGCAGGAACTGAAGTGACATCAGACGATCGTTGATACCCTCTAGGAGTTTCATTAGTTTCCAGGCGAGGTGGGATCTGATGGTGAATCCAACACCTGCCTCTTGCCGTTCAGTGCTACTGCATCCGCTCCATAAAAAGTATACCCGCCACCATGCTCTGTGAGCTGGCGCTTGTCCCGCAAGGCGTGTTTCGCTGATGGCTGTCAATGATTCAGCGAGTGAGTTCTTTGGCAATTAGTGCAGTTCTCCTTTATGGCCTGTCTGCCTTGGTGTTTGCCAGCAGAGTTTGCATGTTCTATGTGCCAATCTTGAGTACCTTCACTTGTTTTGTCTTTCTTGTTCGACCGCTTTTAGGGATCTCTGCTAGCTGCAGTTTGCTGGCCAGTGTGAAGTGAAGCAGGCTATGTTTAGCTCTAGCCCCTTCCTCCACGGAGATGAGCAGAATAAATCCTAAAGAGGGCTATAGAGTTACCCAGGGGGCTGCCGAACTCTACTGCTGCTTCGTCCAGTAAAGAACGACCCTATGGGCTAGGCCGTCTGTGTGTAGGTCCGTGACTACAGCTTCCAGTGAATCCACACCTGCTGCTTCACCACTCACCCATCGCCACAGGACTCGGGGTTGTAGGGAATGGGTGAAGTCATGACTTGCCCTTGACTTGGGTTTAAATGAGGGACAGTTGCACAGATCATCAGCCTCACTCTCTCTCACCCCAGTCTATCTGGGTCCAATGGCACAACATCGTAGAGATTGCTGGAGATGGCTCAGGGTGCAGTAGATGGCCTACAGTGCCCTGTGTGTCTCACTGTGCCCTAGTTGCACTCCACGACGCTTTGCTGGGTCCACTTTCTTGTCTATTGGACTAATTTGGCAGTTTCTTCTGCACAATCAGCCGGGTCCAGTCTTTGCATTCGTAGGTAGATAGGTCCTACTGTTACCGACTGCCTTGTGGCATGCACACATGACAGTGGAGGCTCGTGGTGGCTGGGGCACCTAACCTCATCACAGGTCCAAAAGACCTGCCCACTGCCCTTTAGGCTTGATAATTCTGCTTAACCAAAGCCAAGAACATTATTGAATTAACACTATACAAGGACTTGTTTTAATAAATGGTCTGTGTTTCTATCCATTACAAACGCCTTTACTATATACTTGCTGGGTGCCACCCCCATTGACACCTTAAGGAAGCTCGAAACTATGGCTGATTAAGCACTACAGAATCCAAAACTTGAAAATATTAATGACAACAACCAAATCCAACTGAACCAAGTAGATAGTTATATAAAAATTATGATCCTACCGGAGGAGAAGAAATTCAGGATAGAATTTAAGGGCACACACACACACACACACACACACACACACACTTTTCTCTGTGGAGCCAGAAATTCTTTAATGTGAACCATATTCTCTGATGATAATGTGATGATGATAATGTGGTTGTCAAGTATTATTAGCGTTATGTGAGGCTGTACGGAAATAAAGCGCTACATCACTTATCTAGTAACACTTCAAATTTCATGTTGGATAAACCTTGGCATTTTAAAGTATCATTTATTTTTAAGTATTTCCCCCAGCTCACCAGGCCCAGACGAAAATTATTTAAGATATAATTTCTTGACCGGGGCAGTGGTGGTCTAGTGGTATAGGGCGCTGGATCGCTGATCCAGAGGTTGTGGGTTCACGTCCTACTCTCCACAAGGTTGTCACTGTTCCACCCAGTGCAGCTAACTGGGTTATCAAAGGCCGCCCAAGTCTCTCACAGTCTATGGTGTAAGGCAAGTAAAAGAACCATTGCTGACTTTCGACAAGAGTAGCTGCAAAGCCATTGGCGTGTTTCTGCCCTGCGATGGCCTGGCGAGCTTTCCAGGGTGTACTCTGCCCTCGCCTGGAGTCTGTTGGGATGGGCGCCAGCCTCCCGACGACCCTAATTAGGATTAAGCAGTTACAGAAAATAAAGTGATGAACTGAACTGAATTTCTTGATACTATTTGTTACTATTCTTAATGTTAAAAATATACACAATTTAATTTTATTACATAACTTATAAAATTTCCAAAGTTATAAAATCCATCTCCAATGAAAAACTGGTTTAGCACAAACATATTTGTTACTTGGTTCAGAGCTTTGTGTAAAACATTTGGACAGATACCAGCGACAGGAAGCACCAGGAACACCAAATAATAGCGTAAGCAAATCAGGAAAATGGTTCAGGGTAAATTATAACAATGGTCTTAAGTAGAGTGGTACCTTGGTAATCGAATGCTTTAGAGGTCGAACAAATTGGAATTCAACCAAAAAAACCCGGGATTTTTTTTGTTCTGGAAGTCAACCAAAATCCGGAAGTCGAATGCGAAAAAAGCACAAGAAAAAATGGGACCGAGAGGGAGGGGAAATGCATGCTTTCCACAAGTCCGGAAGTTGTTGATACTATGCATCACACTGATAAAGCTTGGCTGTGAACATCTTTAACAATGAGGTCATGAGCCACTTCTGTAAGGTTTTGAAAAGATAGAAACAAGCCATGTTAGAAATGTTCTTCAAGAAAAGAAAGGGGCATCCTGAAGAAGAGTCATCCACGCCAAAGCAAGTAGCAAGAGAAAAAACACCTTTGGCTGATTCACCTGAAGCTGTTATGGAAGGAGATTCTCCTCCTATTTCCCTCTCCAACATTTACATATGCCAACTGCTAACCACCACAAAGGTAAAAATTCTTATATTTGTTGTTCTTATGATTTAACTGCATGGTGGTTTTTATTTTAATGTGCTATGGTCTGTTGGGAGAGACTGGTTTTGGCAGCTCTAACTCTCTCTCTCTCTCTCTCTCTCTCTCTCTCTCTGTATGCATGCAGGAGCTGGAGAAGGGCGTGGTCACATGCAGGTAGAGTGCTACGCACACACACCTGATTCCACTCAGCAATCACCGGGCTATAAAGACAAGCAGCGCGCTCCTCCCGGTGCGAGAAGATTGTTCCTCTTCGCGACCCCGTTTCACCATGATCTCATGAATGATGATAAGCTCTGAATTTGATGGTGTCAGTGAGATGGAGTCACGCAGCTTCATCCACACACAAGGCACACAGGATTTTAAGGCGCACCATCAGGTTTTTGTTTTTAAGCTTAAAGGCTTTTAAATGCGCCATATGGTCCAAAAATTACGTAAACAAATTTGACCTATTACACAACAAATTCCTTGTCACATAATTTAAACAATCAGCTTCTCACTAAGTCACATAACTTACATAGCCAGCTTTTTACGAAGTCACATCATTTAAGTAACCTATTTTGAAGAGCTGTCTAATTAGGAAAATGAGAGAGAAAAAAGATTAGAAGAGGTGACTGTTGAGGACCAGAAAGTAGCAAAGATTAGTAAGGGTGGAGTGAGGAGAACATTGAAGAGGATGAAGAGTGGAAAGGCAGTTGGTCCTGATGACATACCGGTGGAGGTATGGAAGTGTCTAGGAGAGGTAGCAGTAGATTTTCTGACAAGAGAAGGTCTTAGAGAGTGAGAGGATTCCGGAGGAATGGAGGAGAAGTGTGCTTGTGCCCATTTTTTAAGAACAAGGGAGACGTGCAGAGTTGTGGCAACTACAGAGGGATAAAGTTGATGAGCCATACGATGAAGTTATGGGAAAGAATAGTGGAAGCAAGACTAAGGGCAGAGGTCAGCATTTGTGAACAACAGTTTGGTTTCATGCCAAGAAAGAGCACCACAGATGCAGTGTTTGCTTTGAGGTTGTTAATAGATAAGTACAGAGAAGGTCAGAAGGAGCTGCATTGTGCCTTTGTGGATCTGGAGAAAGCATATGACAGGGTGCCAAGAGAAGAACTGTGGTATTGCATGAGGAAGTCTGAAATGGCAGAGAGGTATGTTAGAAAGGTGCAGGACATGTATGAGAGATGTAAGACAGTGGTGAGGTGTGCTGTTAGTGTGACAGAAAAGTTCGAGGTGGGACTGCATCAAGGATCAGCTCTGAGCCCCTTCTTGTTTGCTATGGTGATGGACAGGCTAACAGACAAGGTGAGACAAGAATCTCCATGGACTATGATGTTTGCAGATGACATTGTGATCTGCAGTGAGAGCAGAGAACAAGTGCAGGAAAACCTCGAGAGATGGAGGTATGCCCTGGAAAGGAGAGGAATGAAGGTTAGCCTCAGTAAAACAGAATACATATGTGTGAATGACAAGGACCCAAGAGGAATGGTGAGGTTACAGGGAGCAGAGATAAAGAAGGTGGAGGATTTTCAGGACTTCGGCTCAACAATCCAGAGCAATGGAGAGTGTGGAAAAGAGGTGAAGAGGCGTGTGCAGGCAGGTTGGAATGGTTGGAGAAAAGTGTCTGGTGTGATGTGTGATCAGAAGGTATCGGCAAGAATGAAAGGAAAAGTGTACAAAACGGTGTTGAGGCTAGCGATGTTGTATGGATTAGAAACAGTGGCACTGAGGAAAAGACAGGAGGCAGAGCTGGAGGTAGCAGAGATGAAACTGTTGAGGTTCTTTTTGGGAGTAACAAGGATAAATAGGATCAGGAATGAATACATCAGAGGGACAGCTCATGTAAGTTGTTTTGGAGACAAAGTCAGAGAGGCTAGATTGAGATGGTTTGGACATGTACAGAGGAGGGACAGTGAGTGTATTGGTAGTAGGATGCTGAGGTTGGAACTACCAGGCAGAAAGCCTAGAGGAAGACCAAAGAGAAGACTTATGGATGTGGTGAAGGAGGACACGAAGGTAGTTGGTGTAAGAGAAGAAGATACAGAGGATAGGGTTAGATGGAGGCAGATGATTCTCAGTGGCAACCCCTGAAGGGAAAAGCCAGACATTTACGTAACCAGTTCCTCACCAAATCACATAACTTATATAACTAATTCCTTACTAAGTTACAACTGACTTCTTACAAAGACACATTATGTACATAACCAATTCCTTACCAATTCACATATCTTACTTAAACAGCTTCTCACCAAGTCACACAACTTATATAACCAGCACCTTACCACATCATATAACTTACAAACAAGTTACTAATCAAGCTCCATCATAAAAGGGCTACACAATTGTTTTCATTCAATCAAAATTGGTGAGGGTCACCTTAGTAATTTGAAGCCCATTCTGACAACACCGCACACAAAGAGTGAGAATTTACCATGAATAACATCCACACACTCACTCAGACTGGCAATCTATTATAGCTAATCTGCCTCCTACATGTCTGCAAATAGTGTGAGGAAAGTAAAAAACCTGTTGTAAACCTACATGAGGGAACATGGGAAACTCCACATTCTGCATAGACTACTGGAGCTTCGCCAACATGTTGCAATTGCTTTCAGACCCAGCAGTTCTCTGAACTCTGGGGAGTTCTCCTAAGGGCTACACCTCAAGGAACACTGAAGTGCATAAGCCACCAGATGGCTGGTTTAGTGCAGGAGTATAGCAGCCTCACTAGTTTGTCACTTGTTTTCATACAGTATGAATCTGAATCATGTTCATCAATGTTTACAATTTGTGTCAGTTGGCTTTTAAAAAGCAAAATAGGGATTTAAAGTCGTCAGCTATTTTGGATGCAGGTTTCTTTAGAAACAGGTCATTCCGCTGTGCTGCATAATCATGAAGAGCCGGAAATGCTTTAATGTTGACTGTAAATGGTTTGTTTGCATTGTGTGTGTGTGTGTGTGTGTGTGTGTGTGTGTGTGTGTGTGTGTGTGTGTGTGTTTCTGCTAACCTAAAATGGCTTTTTTTAAATGGGCATCATGTTAAACATTGTCACATTCAGCCACATTTGCACTGTGTCTTCAAATAATACAGTAAATATTGCTAAAAAAACTGGTACAAGGTTGTATGAACTCAACAAACTGATATGGATATTGTACAGTCTTCATGTACACAGAGAACATAGTCAGACATCATATATTCATTCATTTTCTGAACCACTTAATACTAATTAGGGTTGAGGGAAGGCTGGAGGTCAACACCCACAAAACTATTCACACTCACACCTAAGGGTAATATGGAACAGCCAGTGAGCCTACTGTGTACGTTTTGGACTGAGGGAGGAAACCAGAGTACTCAGAAGAAGCGGATGCAAGATTTACACAGAAACGACTGTGCCCTGGAATCAAACCCAGTGATGCTAACCACTACGCTACTGTGGTTAAACTTTACACAAGTAAAAAAATAATTAAGAAAAAAGTTTTGATGAGATTTTTAGTATTTATTAATTAAGAGCTTAATAAATAATAGTAACAGCAGCAATTAATGTCGATTTAACTACAACCTAGCTTGGACTTCAGTGAGGTAGTACAAGCATGGCACAGACTAGTTAAGTGTAGGTGCAGACACAAGAAATCTTGTAAAGCAAATCGCCTTTGTACTGTGTACCTACTCTGAAGTGGGAGCTAAAAAAAGTCCCTCAAAACAGGGTTCATGATACCATGATCATTCTAACTTCCTGCAGTGCAGACACACAAACAACGTTGGAACGTCCTCATACAGTTCTGAAACCTGGTAAAATCCTCTGGTGCAAAAGCGCTTCATGTCTCTGATATGAGCTTACATTAAACCTAAAGATCATTTTGTTACAATCTTTATACTCCAGGGTTAACAATTTTCCAGATGAAATAAGGATCAGATTATTCAAGAACATTTATAGACTTAAAAGTTATGTAAGATGGCAGTGGTGGTCTAGTGGTATAGGGCGCTGGATCGCTGATCCAAAGGTTGGGGGTTCGAGTCCCACTCTCCACAAGGTTGTCACTGTCCTCCCCAGTGCAGCGAACTGGGTTATCAAAGGCCGGCCATGTCTCTCACTGTCTATGGTGTGAGGCATGTAAAAGAACCATTGCTGACTTTCGTAAAGAGTAGCTGCAAAGCCGTTGGCGTGTTTCTGCCCTGCGATGGCCTGGCGAGCTGTCCAGGGTGTACTCTGCCCTCGCCCAAAGTTGGCTGGGATGGGCGCCAGCCTCCCCGCGACCCAAATTAGGATTAAGCGGTTACAGAAAATGAACTGAACTGAAAGTTATGTAAACAAAGCAAAAAGAAATATGCGAAAAATATAATAACAGCAGTAACAATAACAAAGCTATTTGAAATGACAGCAGCAAGCACTGATAAATCTTTTTTTTTTATTTCATGTGCAGAATCTTTCATTAGGGACATTGGAACCCATCCTTGCCAAATCCTGGCAAAGGTGAGGTTCACCCTGAACAGCTCACCACACCATCGCAAGGCCAACACACAAACAATCATTCTCACTCACACTCACATCCAGGGTTAACTAGTCCTAATTTAGGGAATCCAATTAGACTACTGTTGTGCATGTCTGTGGATTGTGGGAGGAAACTGGAGCACCCGAAGGAAACTCATGCAAGCAAGGGGAGTACATGCAAACTCCACACAGAAATGTCCTCGCCAATCCCAGAACCCAAACCCAGTGCTTTAACTTCTTTATACTTATGAGGAATGACATTGCCAATCAGAAGAGACATGAGCGATATGAGCAACATAAGTCTTCAAAACATTAAAAAGATCTTACTAACACCTGTCTTAAAACTTACTTCATTTTCAGCACTTGTTAATGATTCATTTTGGCTGCTTTATGTACAATCTGCTGCGTTCAATGAGCCTGATCCGGCACACAGTTTTTCAGCAACTCTGCAGGAGGTCTGCGATCCCACAGAGCTCCTATTACTAGAGCTGTCCAGCAGGCATGTGGTGCTGAAACCAGAGGACTGGATTTGCTCTCTCTCTCTCTCTCTCTCTCTCTCTCTCTCTCTGTCGTCCTTCTCCAAATGTCCTCATATAACTTTTATCCAAGAGCAATGGAGAATATATTGTTCTCTGGCCTTCTCCTTCTTTCTACTCTCCACCTTCCTTTTTTCATCTATCCCTCTTAACACGTCGCTATGGCAGTGACCTAAATGTCAGTTGAAGAGATAATGGAATTTCCTTTGTCCTGCTCCTTCCTCCTTTATCTTTTCCTCAGCTTGACCTGCGCTGACTCACTCTGAGAATTAAAAATCAGGTGTGGTTGATGGTAAGACATACATACCAGCACAGAGCGGGAAATTAATAGCAAACTGTTTCCTGAAGAAGAGCTAAATATTTTATCAGTGAGAAAATGGGGGCTTAGTTCCCTTCTCTCTGCAGGCCAGATCTGATTTTCGGATTGCACTGAACAGCACCATGACAGATTATAATTGCAGCAGCCAAGGTCAAATCAATGTCAATAAAATATAGTTCCAAAATGTCAAAGACTACCTGCTCAACCCCTCTGAAGGATGCTGCAGCTAAGACATAACTGATTTAAACCATTGCTGTGTTTATACTATAGGGAACTGTGTTTTGAGTACTTTGTTCCAAAAATACTCATGGGCAATGAGCCACAGGCAGCCCTTACAGCAACTTAACATTGAGATAGCATAAACATCTCAAAGGCTATTTATTTTCTTTATTATTTTATTTTTAAACTTGTTGCTATATGCATACTAGCTGAGAAATATTTAGAAATTCAGTTTTATACTTCCTACTTTCAGTCCGGCTAAACCGAGACAGCATGTGTGTGAGGAAGGTAAGTCTGGAATTTATGGGGTTATGATTACTTCTGAGCCTTTCTCATGACACAGTGGTAATAAATTTCTCATGTTATATTTGTGAGGTGGGAGAAGAAAATTCTGACATTACAGGACCTCACTGGAATAGCACTGATAGGACTGTCTTTCTTTCTGTTTTAATTATTATTCTTTTTTTTTTTTAGAAAAAGCAACAAAGAACTCAAGTAAAATAAAAAAATCGTCTTGTGAGATGTTCATGATATTGAAGCACAAGGAGCATCGCTTCATCATCCAGACAAAGCAATTTAACATTTTGACAATTGACTGTTTTCTGGTCTATGTACTGGACATGTGAACATAGCTTTAAAACTTCATTGGAACCAAACATCTTCACAAGGAAAGACATTTCTGACAGTTTTGTCAGAGAACTTAAAGTGAACTTAAAGAGAACTTAAACTTAAATCTTCATCCTGGTAACTACCCAATCCAGGTCATGCGTGCGTGCGTGCGTGTGTGTGTGTGTGTGTGTGTGTGTGTGTGTGTGTGTGTGTGTGTGTGTGTGTGTGTGTGTGTGTGTGTGTGCGTGCATGTGTGCGTGCGTGCGTGTGTGTGTGTGTGTATAGTTTGATTGTATACCATGACGAGACCCAAATGTGTCCAAAAGTGTGTTATTTTTCTTCCTTAAGCAATTACTTTAAAAAAAGGTCAGAGGTCATGTCATGTCGTTTTTTTCTGAATTACTTTGTTTTTTAATAAGGTTGCAGATGACTGAAGCCCATCCCAGCTGATTATGCTAAAAGTGAGGTACACTCTGGATAGCATACAGCTAATATACAGTCTCCATACAGAACACCTTTGCTGAGCCTGGGGTTCAAACCCACGGGCCACAGTAGCAGGAATACTAACAAAAGAAAGCAAAACAAGTGGCACCAAGTTGCTGCCGCTGTCAACATGATCAGTAGCACAGAGTATGGGGTGACAGAACTTAACAATGTGTTCTGATCTAAAGCTGCTTTACATCTTTCTACTCTTTGAGCGACATGCTTGTAATTTGTTTCTTTAGTATTAAAAGTTGACTTGCTTGGATGCTGTCATATGTATTAAATGTGTGAGAGAAAAAAAGCTCAATCATTAAAGGTGGATGTAAAAAGAAACCTATCCTCCCATCAGCAGCATTACGGTTGGATCCTGCAGTATTTATATTTATAGCAACTACACTGATGAACAATACCTTGGATAATTTTTAGGATCAGTTATTGGTATCCACTCCCTTACCACCAACCCCCTACAATAAAATCCTGTACATGCTAATGCCTGTACATGTGAACATTACACCACTCTTTATGCTGGTGAGATTTCCTTTAGGCATTTTCCCTTTATCAGGGGTCGCCACAGTGAATGATTTGCACATTTGATTTGGCAGAGGTTTTTACGTCGGATGCCCTTCCTGACACAACCCTTTAACAAGGGACAGAAACACGCTGACGACTTTGCAGCTACTCTTTACGAAAGTTAGCAATGGTTCTTTTACATGAACCTCTCACCATCGACAGTGAGAGACATGGCCCGCCTTTGATAACCCAGTTAGCTGGGACAGTGACAACATTGTGGAGATTGGGACTTGAACCCCCAACCTTAAGATCAGATATCCAGTGCCCTATACCACTAGACCACCACTGCCCCATGCCACTCTTTATGCTGGTATTGTTATGAAAAGGCCTGCTGACAAGAAAATAGAATGTAATGATTGTGCAAATGATTGATTAATTTATTTCAAGATTTGGAATTTAGCTGACATTTGATTATATGTTTACAGTATCTTGGGAAAACATACAGTTCTTAACACCATGTTTGGCATACTAGAAGCTTTATGATATGCAGCTGTGTCATCCTCTGCACTACAGTATTGCACTGTTCCAGGTATTGGACAATATAATGATAATTATGCATATAGAAAGAATTTTCATTCCAGGTTTCATTCTGATTTTAGAAGGTGTTTATGGAACAATTATTCAGTCCAAATGCAAAACAACACTGTTAAATTAAATCATCGTGCTAACATAAATCATAGATTTACTCCCTCCCCCAATTTTATCTCTAATTTTGTCATATCCCATGCATGAGGTATTGCCTTCCCTATCACACGACTACCACCAACCAGCGAAGGGCAAAAGCATGCACTTGACTAGCAATGCTATCCACCCAACTCTTTTCAAACCATATGTATATGGGGTCTAACACACTCGGAGGAAAAGCACAATGCACTCCCTCTTACACCCATGATTGGCTGATGATCACTGTGAGTGACAGAGAAGTGAGAATATGCCATCCCACCATTCCGAGAGAGTTCAGCCAATTAGCTCCATTGGACTCCAGCCATGGACAGCAGTGGCATTAAACTGGATTCGAACTTGTGATCACTGGGCTACTAGTCGCACACCATGTCACTCTGCCACTCGTCAATCTGACTTTGGTTTATAGAAATGCTGTTTTGTGATGCTTATCTCCAAAATATGTTAACACCTGGTTCAGAGGTGCAGACATCCTCCCACAAAGTTTGTTTTTTTATAGATCACAACCATTGTGAGGTGGCACAGTGGTGGGGTGGTTAGCATGTCCACCTCACAGCAAGAAGGCCTTAGCTCAATTCCTGTAACCTGGACATTTTTCGTTCGGGGTTTGCATGTTCTCCCTGTGCTTGCATGGGTTTCCTCTGGGTACTCTAGTTTCCTTCCACAGGCCAAAAATATGCACAATTGACTATTCCAAATCACCCTTAAGTATGAGTGTGTTTGTAAATGGCTGTGTGTGTTGTCTCTGCAATGGCCTGGTGAGCTGTTCAGGGTGTACCCTGCCTACATCTAGAGTCAGCTTTGATAGGTACCAGCCTCCCCACAACCCGAATTGGAATTGATGTTAATTATTATGTCAATGGAAGATCTTCATAAGGATAGTTATGTGTGTGTGTGTGTGTGTGTGTGTGTGTGTGTGTGTGTGTGTGTGTGAGAGAGAGAGATCACACCGACTCCTCTTCACGGTTTCCCCTCTGGCTGACATAGGTCACTCTGTATTCCTGAACATCTATGTCATCAGTCTCCCAGCTGACCTGCAGACTGTATGTGGTCTCATCATTCACCAGCAGGTTATTCAACCCCAGCCGTGTCACTGGAAAACATAGTTCAATTAATTATATCTTCTCATTCTCTATGAGATGCTTTACCATTCTCAATCCAATTCTTCCCCCCAAAAACCCATCAGTTGTGCACAAAAGGCAGCAGCAGGTTGGGAGACGTTGCTAATGGAAACCTGCCCACTTGCCACGAGAATAATGCAATAAACTATTAAAGCACAAGCAACTCTGAAGCACAAATGATTAAGCCACTTAGCAGGTTGTGCCGCTGTGCTTTCTCCTGAAGCAGTAAACAATGTTTCTGCTGGAGCCATAAACAAGTGCCATCTGGCTGCTCCAGGATACAAGTTTGAGGGAAAGAAGCAAAGAGACTGAGAACAAAGAGCTCTCTGCTTCTTAATGTTTTTCCCATTGGACCTGAACACAAGCTACCTCTACTGTCCCATTCACACAGCACAGAAGCATGAGCAAACACACATCAGTCAGCTCTCACCTGGTGGGGTTGTAGAAGGAAGGGCTGTGGTAGCAGGCATGGGCACTGCAAAGCAAACACAAATAAACAGGGTTTATAGTAAAGTGTTCGTGGCACCATTTCATCGAATTAAACGATATCTCTAAAAATGTCTTCAGTAATCCAGGGTTTACAATGGGGCACAACATCCACAATCTTCATGATTTGAGAGCCTCATAAAGATTGTGAGATCGAATCATGATGATCTCAAGGGAACTTCGATGATTCATGATGGTCGTGCTGTAGTTTCATCTCTTGGATACACCCTAACACCTTCCAATCATGACCCCAGTCGTGCTCTATGTGTGCTCATAAATCCTGGCGCTACACACTTTTTTGAATCGCAGAGATTGCAGACATCATGCCCCAGTTTAAAGCCAGAGTAAAAGAATTCAAAACAAATTATACACAGGAAATGTATTATGTCGACATGTTATATATTTTTAATAAACTATAAAATAGTTTAAAAATGTTGGACCAGTTTTCAAATAACAATGTACAAACCTATAAACCCGTCCAGCACCAAACTGCTTACATGGGTCATTTTTTTCAAAAATAAGATTTTGTACTAAAACAAAGCACGCATGCCATCAGATGATGAATTTGTATAAGAAAAAAATTTGACCAAGATATGGACAATAACATGAGAAAAAAATTCCCAAAACATATTCCCTATCATCATGTACTGTATTTCTGTAACAGCTATCAACATGCAACTTGGAACATATTTTTTAACCAGTCAAATTATTACTTTACACAAAGTTTTAAAAAGATATTTCCCATGAAACATTCTAATCACAGGCTGTTTCTTAAGGCGGAAAGAGAAATTCAAGTGCATTTTCATTTTCATAACAGATTTGAAAGGTGCTTGGATCAGATTCCTTCCCTACTGATGCTCTCATCCTTTAGGCGCCAAATACTGTACACTCTTTCTTCATTATCTTTCCACGTCTGTAAGGCATAATCACCAAGTAAATCAGATCAATTGAATCTACCTAGTTTAAACTGAGCAACATGCCTACATTCAACAGAGAACCCCTTCTGTAAGCATGTTCCACAGGAGGGAGGATGTGTTCACAGCAAAGAAGTTTGAAAAGAACTTTTTATAGTGGTTAGAGCCAAATGCATTCGGTTTCAAATGCATTACTCAGTTATATATCTCAAATACGGTCCTTTGACTTCCGACTGGTTTGGTGCTGGAGCGTCACAAATAAAATCTTGAATGCCATGCAGATAAATCACCAGATTCTTTCAATGTAACACCTTACATGTCGTCTCTAATGAAGGCACAGCACTGCTCTCAGCCTCATCTCTGTAGATGGCAGACAGCAGCACTTCATACTCAGTAAGAGGAGAAAGATCTTTCACAACATAGGTATTTTCATCACCTGGTACAACCACCTTTATGGCATAAAGAGGAAAAAGTTATATAAATAAAACATAAATGGAAAACCACCTGCGTTTTCAGGAAAAAGCAGTATTAATAGCAGATAAATAAACGTACCTATATACTATTTATGCATACATTTGAAATAGATGTATTAATTTAATGTATGTGTTATTAATTGATAGACTGATGGTGAAATAAAAATTAGGTTTCAGTTATTGCACTTTTGTAATGTTGAGTGATTTAATCATGTGGAAATTAAAACTGAAGGCACAAGTTAAAACAGTCCATTATTTTTAATGTATAGATGTTATAGAGATGAAATTTCCTTTCGGCTTTTTCCCTTTATCTGGGGTCACCACAGTGAATGATTCGCACATTTGATTTGGCATAGGTTTTTATGTCAGATGCCCTTCCTGACACAACCCTTTAGTAAGGGACAGAAACACGCTGATGGCTTTGCAGCTACACTTTATGAAAGTCGGCAATGGTTCTTTGTTTTAAACATATTTTATTCACTGATGAAATGGATTGGCAACAAGTTATTCAACTTAGAGAACCCTCTCCATGATATTTACAAATGATGATAAATTACAAATTACAACACAAAGAGTAATAAGAATAATAGAAGAATATACATGACAGAAAAAAAATAAATAAATAAAAGAAAGAAAGAAAGAAAAAAGTCAATAAATATGGCAAGTTTAGGCAAATCGCTTTGATTGTTTTATATAAGACTGAACAGCTTTGAATACAAACTGGTTTTCAATGACAGATTAACATTCATTGTTTCCGCTTAATAATAATTCTAAATCTATAGATATTTTATTTGTAACAATTTCTCTCACATTTCAAATTAATGTACATCTTTGTTCTTTAAATAATGGACACTGAATAAAGTAATGATAAGAGTTTCCACGAGCATTACCACATTTACAGTCTGGGTTGGATTTAAGACCTATTCTAAAAAGATCATAATTTAGTTGACTCCACCTGTATCTCAAACGCGTATGATAGATATTTAACATTCTTGGTCCGTAAGAGAAATATGATGGGACGCCCGTAATTGTCTGGCAGAGTACTGATTTAAATTTAGTAATTGGTGTCAAATTTCGATATTCTGGTGGAATACTATTCCATAACCTCGTGGTTGATGGAATAAAAGAAGATGTCGAAGATTTTAGACATGAAGATGGAAGCGTTATGCCTTGAGAGTGTCTTAAATTGTATGTTACAATTGAGCCAAC
Source organism: Plotosus lineatus (assembly GCA_024760905.1). NCBI lineage: Eukaryota > Metazoa > Chordata > Actinopteri > Siluriformes > Plotosidae > Plotosus > Plotosus lineatus. Next base: position 50,681,897 of record CM045728.1, read on the forward strand.
AGTTGGGGGTAGTATATCCCTTAGATACCCTGGAACCAAATCGTGTTTCATTTTATAATATAAACCGAGTTTTCTCATTTTTCTCCTTTCAGATAAGGTTTCCCACCCTGTTTCAAGATACAAATATTCATGTTGAGTATATTTAAAAAGGCCAGTAACAATGCAGGCTGCTTCAAGCTGTAATTGTTCTAATGCATTTGACTGCTCTAAGTTACATCCATCCCATAATTCACAGGCGTATTCAAAGTGTGGTGTGATGAACACCCGATATATTTTGTTCAAAGTATTTCTATTCAGCAGAAACTTTCATTTCCTCATAGCACATAACATCTTTGCAAATGTATTAGCTAATTTTTCAACATGACAAGACCATTTACCGTTTGCGGAAAAAGTAACACCCAAATGTTTATACGTTTCTACATTTTTAATTTCACATCCATCAAAATATAAATGTATATCTTCGACATATTTTTTAAATGAAAATATTACAGCTTCCGTTTTGTCTGGATTGTATTTAATGAGCCATGTTTTTTCCCACAAACTAAGCTTATATCAATTAGAATTTAAAGTTGTTTCGCTTAGTTTGCTTTCTGATGATGAGTAGCCAAGAGATGTATCATCGGCAAAGACTTTAGTTATGTAATCTAGTTCATCTGCTACATCATTCATATAAACAATGAATAGAAATGGACCTAGGACTGACCCTTGATGGACGCCAGCTGTGAGATTTCTGAGCTTGGATAAAGCTCCATTGATAAAGACTGATTGACTACGATTGCTTATGTAACTGGACAACCACTTCAAAATATATCCATTGGTACCATACTCTTGTAATTTGTACAATAAACCTTTATGCCAGACTCGATCAAATGCTTTGGATACATCACAAAATACAAGACAATATTGCACACGATTATCTAAAGATAACCAAATCTGGTTATATAGTTCAATTAGTTGATGGACAGTTGAGTGACCTTTTTGAAAGCCTGCTTGATATTTGTACAGTAAGTCGTTACTATAGAAATAATTATATAAGTGCTTATACACTACGCTCTCAAATATTTTACCAACACAGCTTATTAGTGTTATAGGTCAATAATTCAATGAATTTGAGTGATCACCTTAAAAAATGGCATAACGTGCTCGTTTCCAGTCTGCTGGATATGTGTATGTCTTAAGTGAATAGTTGAATAAAGTGAGTCGTAAACTTACGACCCATGCGAGTTACGACTGATTGACTTTACGACCGCAAAAGTGGTGAAGCATGATTCATGGCAGTGCAGTGCGAGTGTTGCGCGCGACAGTTGTTTGTGCTGCCGGTAGCGCCAGTATCTTAAAAGGCCAAGCAGGAGATGATGCAGCTTCACTTTCTAACTGCTCAGAGCAAATCTATTCATCTACTTTCAATGTCACGTCACTGTGGCGCGAAGCTGAGAGCCAATCCTTTCTGTGTGGGCGGGTCCGATACCTTGAAACTCTAATTTTATTGGACTCACACGCTGCAGTGTTTATGACAGAATGCACGTCCAAAGTTTTGGCAATCAGCTGCTCTGCGGGTTGAAGTTTTTCCATGTCTGTCCTTTTGTGTTTGCTTGTCAGCTGTGCTTGGCTTCGTGGAAATGAGCTGATCAAAACGAGGGAAATTTATCTCTTTACTCAAACAACATGTGCAGTCTGTGGCTGTTGTTATAATCCAATAAAATTGGAGTTTGAAGCTATCGGACCCGCCCACACAGTGGAGTACAGAAAGGATTGGCCCTCTGCTGCGTCTCACAGTGACGTGGAATTCAAAATAGATGCATAGATTTAAATGCGCGAGATTTATTCATCTGTTTTTGTTTGGCGTGAGTGTATTTGAATGGAAATTCGACATGCGACCAGATCGAGTTACGACCGGTCTGCCAGAACCAAACGCGGTTGTAAGTCGACGACTCACTGTATTATACATAAGACATCACTAATAGAATCGCCTATGTTCTTGAGAAGTTTATGACTAATTCTGTTTGTCCCAGATGCCTTATTATCACTGAGACATTTAATAACATCAGATATTTCTTCTTTAGTAACAAATATATTTTCTAAGGAATTACTTGTCCGCTGTTCGAAATGTGGCAAGGGATCATTATCGTCAGTTATAGTAGATATCAATTCAAAATATTCATTTAATTTGTCAGCCTTATATAAATCTGTAAAGAGTGTTGGATGATCATCCGAATCAGGCTTTTTAAGAGGGGGAATGCACGATGATGAGTCTGCCTGTTTTATCAGAAAACGTAAAAGTTTCCAATATGATGGTTTGTTTGCTGAATAAAGTTCAGACAAAAATGCGTCTATATTTGAATAGAAATGTTCTTTCACATAGTATTTCATGTTATTTACTTTATTACATTGTTTTTTATATATAGATAAGTCGCTTTCCCTTTTCGTACGTTTTGCTTTTTTGCACAGCCTGTCTCATTTCCTGCATTCCCTTCATAATTTAGAATCAAACCACGGCTTATCATTGGGTCTGATAGTAACAACTCGTTTGGGGATACATTCTTTGGTTAGTTGATTCATTTTATCGTAAAACATATCACAAATAGCATTTATATTCGAGCAATTATCAAATAGCTCTGGCCAATCGGTCATACTTATTAAATCATTTCACTTCTCAAAGTCACCTTGATTATAACACTATACTTCTCTGGTGTAGAATATTTTTGTATTAATATGCGTAGCTATGTGGATGTACGTACCTCTATGATCAGATATTGTACAATCAAACTCATTTATACCACGATCAAGTACATCCACATCATCACTAACAATTATTGGATCAAGTATTGTACTGGTTTTAGACGTGACTCTCGTGGGCTGTGTTATGACGTTTCTGAGATGTTTTCTGTTTAACAGCTCTGAAATATGATTTTGTTTATTAGAAAGTAAATTTTAGTTTAAATCTCCAACAAGGGTTACTTTACTTGATATATCCAAAGCAGATTCCATACTATCATCTAGACAATTCCAAAATTGTATAGAATTGTATTCAGGTCTATAAGCAGCACAAACTAGTAAAGGTTTCTGAGGTAGAAATATTTTGATCCATATAGTTTCATCATACATATTTTAAAGCTCATTAACTCTTTTGAAAGTTAATCTATCGGTCACATAAATCATGACTCCACCTCTGAAGCTATTTCTGTCTTCACGGATTGGTTCATGAAAATTATCTCAATGTAAAATATCACTCGACTGAATCATCTAAGTGTGTCTCTGTGAAGCAAATTACATCATAATCTGACAAATATTCTTTTAAGTAATTAAGTTTGTTACGTATACGTGTAGTGTTAAGATGGAAGCTAGCTAAGTCATGATTACGTGAGGAGTCAACGAGCTTTGTCGGCCCAGGATTTAACTCAACATCGCCTGAAAGCTGTATTAACAATAGCAAAACAATTAATACATTTGGATCACCTAAATACGTTTGCAGATGACAAAGAAACATAAATACTGTACATGCTTTTAACGCCGTTTCTAAAATAACACGATACAGTTTTAATTCCTTTGCAAGAAAGGTCATAACATAACTAAACTGAAATGAATAACTTTTGATTTTATATATTCTTTTGCGAGAACAAACAATGCAATGAAAAACACCGATCGTCACCCGATATTGAATTGTATCATTACCCATATGAAAAGCTTGATTTATAAATGCTCATAGTCGTGTGGATGCTCAATCGGGTTTTCATACGTTTATCTATCACTGTTTTACTCAATAGTTTTATATTTGCATTTCAAGAGATTAATACTACAAAAAAGTATTCTGACTGCTGTTTACATAATAACAAAACATCATATTGCCCACAGATAACAAAGAAGATAGTTACAGTTATCAACAAAATAAGAATACTTGAAGTAATTAAAAACATTGTTATGAACATATTGACAACAATAGGGAAGGTAAATGACAGTAGCAGCATTGAGACAGTTATTTGATAATATTTACATTGCAGATATTATAACTGACATACTTACAAATGTTCCATGATATTGTGCTGTTACACTGGTCTCACGAACTTAGATCACACAATCACAGAATCTCATAACGGTATCTGTCCAAATCGGAATCACACTTTATCACACGGATCATTCCCTCTGGTTGCCCACTGATGAAGATCTTACCATCGTATGTCCATATGGAGTGAATGTGTCCCTTTGTCCGTAAGCCCCTTGCTTTCTTATAGAGCATATTCCGATGTTGAGTGAGGTCCTCATTGATGTATACAGATTTCATCTTATCTTGTAGTTGGCGCCTGTTTTTTATAACTTTGTTCCTATCCCAGTAGCTGACAAACTTGACTATGATAGCTCTATATTTACCCGGAACTTTCTTCCCAACTCGGTGACATCTGTCAATGTCCACATCTAACCTGTTGGGGTGGACAATTTTCAACAGTTCATGGACAACATCCTCTGTGTCTTCCTCACTGGTTTCCTTCACTCCGGTAATCCTGACAGAATTGCGACGACTGTATTGTTCAAGCTCATCTGTCTTTAGTTGAAGTTCTTGTCGGAGCTCGCTGATTTCCTTCTTTAGGGCTGTAACGATGTCTTTCACCAGGTCGCTAATAACTTGTTTTGCTACAATTGCAAAAGACGCTCTAAATTTCTCTTGAAGTGCTGGTAACATCAACGTATTTGCCAGCTTTGTTGTAAGAACGTCAACGGATGCTTCGTTGATAAAGTTGAACAGGGATGATGGGTATGAGACATCATGACATCATGAGGCATATTTTCTTGTTCTCTAGCCCCTATCTGTAAAGTGTCTGCCATCTTGCTTGTTGTTGTTGATAGACTCTGTGCCTGGGTCGTCTTGGGCGTGCTACAAGATCCATCAGCAAACACCTCAGGTAGAGTCAGCGTTGACTGGACAAGATGTTTCGGATTCTTAGGTGGTACTGAGTCCATTGGTGATCCTGAGGGTTTTCCTTTCTCGCTACTGCTACGCTCTGGTCATTTTTGTATCTGTGCACTAGCGGTTCGCACACTAGCGGTTTGTCTTCCTTTTCTCTCTTGTGAAGGCATGACCTCAGTAAATTCATCCGAAAAACGTAACTGCTTATCTTTAGAGTTGGTCCTCCCTTGCATATGGAACGTGTAAATTGCATCAAATCATACGTGCATGCTCAAATTAAATAATCACAACATGGAGCTAATTTACATGCATCTTACTTAATTACTTCCGTCTCAGTGAGAGACATGGCCTGCCTTTGATAACCCAGTTAGCTGCACTGTGTGTGTGTGTGGGGGGGGGCAGTGACAACCTTGTGGAGAGTGGGACTCAAACCCCCAATCTTAGGATCAGCGATCCTGCGCCCTATACCACTAGACCACCACTGCCCCGTATAGATATTATATAGTACTGTACAAAAGTCAAAAATGTACAAAAAATGTAGAAAAAGTGCAGGGGTGGCCTGGTGGTAAAGGGTGCAGGATCGCTGATCCTAAGATTGGAGGTTCAAGTCCCACTCTCGACAAGGTTGTCACTGTCCCCCCAGTGCAGCTAACTGGATTATCAAAGGTGGCCATGTCTCTCATTGTCTATGGTGTGATTTTCATGTAAAAGAACCATTGCTGACTTTCGACAAGAGTAGGCTGCAAAGCCGTCAGAGTGTTTCCGCCCAGCAATGGCCTGGCAAGCTATCCAGGGTGTACTCTGCCCTCACCCGGAGTTGGCTGTGATGGGCACAAGCCTCCCCATGACCCTAATTAGGATTAAGAGGTTACAGAAAATGAACTGAACCGTACAAAAGTCTTGGGCACCCTAGTTTTTGGTTTAAACTTCGCTTTAGATCTTTATTTAAAGACATGTACATTCGCAAGTCAGTATAAAAATATTTTTTTTATTTCCAAACATTAGTTTTCCATTTTCCATCTGCAAGATACTCAATAAAACTTAACAGTTCATTACTTCATAAAACTGCACAAAGTCTACCTGAGTCTACTCTCCCTCTCGCTCTCTCCTCTCTCTCTCTCTCTCTCTCTCTCATATATATATATATATATATATATATATATATATATATATATATATATATATATATATATATATATATATATATAAGTAAAAATAAAAGGACAGGACAAAGACTTTCTTATTGAAACTTCATTTTCACTACAGATCTCTTTCGAGGGGTGGGTGGAACCATATACAATTAATATAATTATCAAATATAAATATATACAAATTTCAGTGTTTTATTCTGAATAGAACAAAGATGACAGTCTCAAATGTTTAAACTGAGAAAATGTATCATTTTAAGGGAAAAATATGTTGATTTTAAATTTCATGGTGTCAACAAATCTCAAAAAAGTTGAGACAAGGACATTTTCACCACTATGAGGCATCCCCTCTTCTTCTTACAACAGTCTGCAAACATCTGGGGACTGAGGAGACAAGTTTCTCAAGTTCGAAATAGGAATGCTGTCCCATTCTTGTCTAATACAGGCCTCGAACTGGTCCGCTGTCTTGAGCATTATTTGTCGCACCTTCCTCTTTATGATGCGCCGAATGTTCCCTGTAGGTGAAAGATCTGGACTGCAGCCTGGCCATTTCAATGCCCGGATCCTTTTCCTACGCAGCCATGATGTTGTAATTAATGCTGCATGCGCTATGGCATTATCATGTTGAAAAATTCTTTCCAGATGTGCAAGCTGCCCATGCCACACGCACTCGTGCAACCCCATACCATCTCAGATGCAGGATTCTGAACTGAGCGCTGATAACGATTTGGGTTGTCCTTGTCCCCTTTAGTCCCGATACATAGTGTCCGGGTTTTCCATAAAGAACTTCGAATTGTGATTCGTCTGACCACAGAACAGTTTTCCACTTTGCCACACTCCATTTTAAATAATGGTCCAGAAAAAGTGCCTACACTTCTGGATCCTGTTTAGAAATGGCTTAGTCTTTGTACTGTGGAGTTTCAGCTGTCAACGGCGGATTGCATGGTGGATTGTGTTCACCGACAATGGTTTCTGGAAGTATTGCTGAGTCCATTCAGTGATTTCCCTTACAGTAGCATTCCTGTTTGTGGCGCAGTGCCGTTTAAGGGCTGAGGATCACGAGCATTCAGTATGGTTGTTCAGCCTTGACAATTATGCACGGCAATTGTTCCAGATTCTCAGAGTCTTTGGATGATGTTCTGCACTGTAGATGATGATAACTTCAAACTCTTTGCAATTCTTCACTGGGAAACACTTTTCTGATATTGCTCAACTATCTTTCTACGCAACATTGGGGGGATTGGTGATCCTCTACCCATTTTCGCTTCTGATAGACACTGCCACTCTGAGAAGCTCTTTTGTACTCAGTCATGTTGCCAATGGACCTCATTCGTGGTAATTGGTCTTCCAGCTGTTCGTTATAAATGCAATTGACTTTTCTAGCCTCTTATTGCTACCTGTCCCAACTTTTTTGAGATTTGTTGACACCGTGAAATTTAAAATCAACATAAATTATTGTTTACTGTGCTTTATTAAAAAAAATTAGGTAGAAATATTTAATTTAACTATTTATATGTAAACAGGGCCGTAGTGGGGGGTGGTAAGGTGATGAATTGCTGATCCCAAGATCAGGGGTTCAAGCCCCACTTTCAACAGGTTGTCACTGCTGTCCCTCCGGTGCAGCTAACTTAGTTATCAATGGCTGGCCATGTTTCTCACTGTGTGAGGCATGTAACAGAACCATTGCTGACTTTCATCAAAACTAGGCTAAATAGCTGTCGGCATGTGTCTGCCCTGCGATTGTCTGGCAAGCTGTCCAAGGCGTACTCTTTCCTTGCCCTCCGTCGACTAAGACAGGCTCCAGCCGCCCCGTGACCCTAATGAGGATTACTTTCAGAAAATGAATGGATGAATGATTTATATGTAAAAGTAAAGCAACTTATAGACCCATTTCACTGGAGCGTGGAGTGCAGTGATCGTGGCGGAAAGGCGCAGAATGCACTCTATGGAGGAGCTTCGGCATTTTTACATGGAAAATGGGTCAAAAACCTATGGAAAATTGTACCTTCGGAACACCTTCAGAAGGTTCATGGAATGTGCGGAAAAGACACGGAAAGACCGTGATACAATGTCGGAATACATGCGTAAACGTGCTCGGATTACATTCGAAGCCAGTGCACATTGCAAAGGAAGACCTTCAGATAATTCATGGAACGTTCACGGAAAGCAAGTAACCCTCGAGGAACGACTATGGTACTACTTCATTTTACAAGGAAGAGCTACGAAATGATTGCGGAACAGGCGGAATGAAGGCAGAATGTTCAAGGTCAACACGGAATGACTAAGGAATGACTGAGGGATGACTGAGGAATACCCGGCGTAACCACATTTCAACGAGGAAAAATCGGCAAAGATCAAAGGATTTGCTCCTGATTCTGCCTATAAATTCGACCAAGGAAGCTCATTCTCTCATTCATACTATATGTTTATAATTTATAATATGTTTATAATGCGCAATAAATTTAAAATTTAACATATGTTTGTAATTTACCATATGTTTCTAATGTGCAATATGTTCATAATTTACAATCAATTTAAAATTTAACATATGTTAATATGTTTAATATCAATAATGTCAATACATTCATTTTATTTGCACCTCAATAAATCATTGCAGACTAAAAACGATGCACACAAGTCCAAACCACAGTGATTATAACTTCAAAACTTTAATACATGAACAGGAAAACAGAAAAAAATTAAGTGAATGAACTGGAAAAATTTATAGTAGAAGTGACTTCCTTGAGTGTTCCGCAAGTCTTCTGTGTTATCCGCAACCATTCCGCAAACGTTCCGCATGTATTTCGCAAACCTTCCATGAGTATTCCGTGGGGATTCTGTGGCCGTTTTTGACAATCTGGAAAGGGGGGGGCTCGAGGAACGGTCAAGGAACACTGGCGTAATAAAACACACAATCACGGAACGTTTGAGGAAATAATGGAACATTTGCGGAATGACTGAGGACCCTAAGGGAACACTGTCGGAAGATTTTTCTGTGAATGTGCTTTTCAACATGTTCAAAAGCTCGTTCTCGGAAGATTTTGTCCTGCCGGAAGCGGAGGAATACATTTGGAATCATACGGAAGGACACGGAAGATGACGGAACGACTGAGGAACGTTGGAGGATGATGACATTTTTGCTTTGCGAGTCTGCCACGGTCCAGTGAAACAGGGGTATTAGTTCTACAGAATTTCCGCAAGCATTTTTAGGCTTTACAACCTAAAACCTTTGCACAGTACAGTACTGTATATTTCATTGAACATGAACATATTGTCATATTGTATCAAATTATAAATGTCTTTATTATAAAAACCTGAAACTTGTCTTTCATAGTTATATAAAGTGACCTATTTTCTAAGTTGAACTTATCGTAAAAGGCAGTAGTACCACACTACCACCAATACTAGTCGAGAAACCGTTACAGTCCCCCAACTGAAACAAAAAAGATTTCTCAGCTGTTGCATACAGATGATCATGCACACATCGATTTTTGTTTTACATTTTATCCAAGTAAGTCAGGAGATTTGGGGAAATATGTCGACAGCTGTGGGTCACAGAGCTGCACTGCTATTCCATCCCCATCTCCGTGGCGTGTCATTATTTTTTGCTCTGACGGCTCTCAGTAAACATATTGACCTGCAGCGCTATCTGTAAAGTACAGCTGCACCAACTCTTGGCCAGTCATAAAAACCTCTGATGCATTTTACTGCACACACACACACACACACACACACACACACACACACACACATACACAAATGTATTGCTCGGAGCTGTAGTACATTCATTTGGAAACAAATCAGGTTGTGTAGTGGTGATGATATATAAAATGCAATATGACATTGTAATTGCTGATGAGGGGAAACAAAGCACATTCAGATACAATCATGCAGAAAAACTAATAAATAAGACTTAAGTACTTAATAAATATCTTGACACAAAATAGATGTAAACATTTTTTTTTCTTGAAAAAGAAAAACAGGTTCTCTTAAATGTCCTTTCTCTCATTCAGTTATAATCAATCATTTAATTCTGTCTGTCAGGAATTCATGGCAGAATTATGTGGAGAATAATAGCATGCTCCTCAGCCTGTTAAAAAATTTTACTGACAGTGTTTCACTATTTGTTCCAAGATTTTTTAAGCAATTGCAAAAATTAAATTCTATCTGGCAGTGCTTCGTGAGCATCATGCTCATTTAAAGGTCAGAGATATGGCATTTTATCTTTGCACCAAACAGCACTCACTCATTCCAAAGCTTCCATTGTTCTGCTGATAATTTATCATGATTACCATATATAGTTGTTGTTTTTCCAGGGTTGTTCAATATACAGAGTGCAATATATCTGACCTCTGTCATATCTCCTCCTCCAAATGGTCTCCAGGCGAGTTTATAAAGCTTTACGCCATCTCCTGGCTGCCTCCAGCTCACCCGGAAACTATCCGAGGTCACTTCATCAACCTTCATGATCCGTGGAGAAGGAACAAGTTCTGTTTGACAGAATAATAGAGAATCAATCAATAACATTACAGACACTCCCCGACTTACGTTCATTTGTTTTACATTTTTTTGATTTTACGTTTTTTTTTTGTTGTTTTTTTTTTTAAGTCAAATTTTGAGTTTAGACGTACCTACGTAGTACACTGACGTAATGACGCAATGATGTAATGATGCTGCGTCCATTGTTTACAAATGACAGACTGAGTGCCCCTCCATCCCAGTTCAGTTTTATATATATATATATATATATATCAGAGAAGTATGTTAGAGTGGTGCAGGACATGTATGAGAGATGTAAGACAGCGGTGAGGTGTGCTGTCGGTGTGACCGACGAATTCAAGGTGGGGGTGGGACTGCATCAAGGGTCAGCTCTGAGCCCCTTCTTGTTTGCTATGGTGATGGACAGGCTGACAGATGAGGTGAGACAAGAATCTCCATGGACTATGATGTTTGCAGATGACATCGTGATCTGTAGTGAGAGCAGAGAACAAGTGCAGGAAAATCTAGAGAGGTGGAGGTATGCCCTGGAAAGGAGAGGAATGAAGGTTAGCCTCAGAAAATCAGAATACATGTGTGTGAATGAGAAGGACCCAGGAGGAACGGTGATGTTACAGGGAGCAGAGATAACGAAGGTGGAGGATTTTAAGTACTTAGGCTCAACAATCCAGAGCAATGGAGAGTGTGGAAAAGAGGTGAAGAAGCGTGTGCAGGCAGGCTGGAATGGTTGGAGAAAAGTATCCGGTGTGATGTGCGATAGGAGAGTGTCAGCAAGAATGAAGGGAAAAGTGTACAAGATGGTGGTGAGGCCAGCGATGTTGTATGGCTTAGAAACAGTGGTGCTGAGGAAAAGGCAGGAGGCAGATCTGGAGGTAGCGGAGATGAAAATGTTGAGGTTCTCCCTGGGAGTAACGAGGATGGATAGGATCAGAAATTAGTATATCAGAGGGACAGCCCACGTAAGATGCTTTGGAGACAAAGTCAGAGAGGCTAGATTGAGAGGGTTTGGACATGTACAGAGGAGGGATAGTGAGTATATTGGCAGTAGGATGCTGAGGTTAGAACTACCAGGCAGAAGGCCTCGAGGAAGACCGAAGAAGAGATTTGTGGATGTGGTGAAGGAAGACATGAAGGTCGTTGGAGTCAGAAAAGAAGATGCGGAGGACAGGGTGAGGTGGAGGCGGATGATTTGCTGTGGCGACCCCTGAAGGGAGCAGCCGAAAGTAAAAGAAGAATATATATCGGCTTAAGTCGTTTCGAGTTAAGTCGTTCTCAATTATACGTCGGTTTTCAAAAAAACATCAGTTATATAGCGTTAACCCTTGTGTTAAGACGTCGTCTCTGTGATCTTTGTGTTTACACTGTTTTGTGGACTTTTGTAACCCAAAGCAAATATGGTTGGTCAGAAGCATAAGCCTACTTGCATGGGTGCAGGTCTCATACACAGAGATGAATTAACTATCTGCTCAGATCGGCGCGACCTACCATGCATACTCAGTTAAGCAAAGAGAGTTGCAAAATGAATGAAGACCTGAATCCAGGAAAGAGAACTCTCCGCTCACATCAGTGCAGACTGTGTTATAAACGAGTTCAACGGCACCCTTGTGCACTTGAAAGACCGTAAGTCCGTATAACCCACAGCAAGTACACTACTTTTGCAAGTACTGTACACTACTTTCAGTATTGAGCGCCTCACATATTGTAAGCGTTGATTGGCTGTTTAAAACTTCATGTAAAGTGAGTCGGTATAAATAAGTGACTTATTTGAAATTAATGTTGATATTATTTGATATATTTGATATTATTTTACAATGTTATGTTTATAATAATTGACTTAGGGGTGTTTTATGAGATACGCTAATGGTATTTATGGATGTATAGTACAGTATGAGCGTCATACGTCACACGTCATACGTCATACGTCACTGTAACAACTTACGTTCACTTTCAACTTACGTTCGGCCAGCCGGACCCAATTAAAAATGTCAGTCGGGGAGCGTCTGTATTAGATATTGTTCATTTATATGATTTGCCAAAAAGAAACCCACACAAACTTGGGTAAAACATAACACAAACCACACACAGGAACACCCTTGCCAAGCCCTAGACCCAAACCCAGGACCATCTTACTCTTACATTGCCACCAAAAATTCCTGTGTTCTAAAAATGACTCTTGCATTTTTTCTTATATGTGATTTCTAGCCACAGACTAAGTCGATAGTGATATCAGTATTTTTTGCTTGAACATAATCTGTAAATTAGCATATGTTTGATTGATATTAGCCCAGAGTAAACTTGCTGAAACAGCTGCTGCGTGTACTTTTCAAAAAGAGTGAAAAGCTATACACACTTTTTTCTGTGCTATTAGATTACTGAGATGACACTGGCAGGCTGCCTGTGAAAATGATGGTACAGATCTATCAATGACTGTATATAATAAATGCTTGCTGAGTGTAATAGACTACTGTATCAGCAACAGTACTTTACTTGGAAGGCAAGAATGCTTTTGGGCAAATAATAGTTCAGGCCAGAAGAAAATACAATAGTAAAAAAAACTGCAAATATTTTTATTACTGTATTTGGTATAGATTAAATCAATTGTTCTTACTTGTGGTGAAGACTCCTTTCAGGGGTTCAGACTGATCTCCATCATATACAGCAAACACGGACACTGTGTACTCTGTTTGGGAGGTCAGGTTCCTTAGGTACACGGTAGAAACTGGACCTGTTTTGACCTGAGGTGCAGAAAAAAAAACAATAACATTCAGCATCTGAACTTGGTTTATATGTGGAAAAAAAAGGGTTACAATAGTACAGTTGCTAAACTCAGACCTTATTGTCATATTAGGGTCGCATCATTTAATACATTGTTAGCGGTTTGTACTGTTTCACCACTTGACACTGATATTAAGTGATAGGGTAAAACACTATTAGAGGGGCAATCTGTCACTGTTGGGCCCCTTAGCAAGGCCCTGAACCCTTCTCTGCTCAGTTGTGTAGATATAATATATCTAATATATAATATAATAATATAGAAACAGGGAGTCTAAAAGCAGAGTGCCCACATATAGGAATTTCCTTTACTTGACAAGCTTTTGTGGAAATCTCAAACCCGATACACGTATCCTTTGTGTGTCAAGAGTAAAATCTATTTTATAATAACTTGCTGATCAAAGGGAATAAAAATGATTCAATCAAACATGCAACCTTAGTCTGAACATGTAAAGTACACCATTTAGAAGACATAGGCTTAGAAAACATCAGTAATACTAGTCCTTCATTATTTTCTGTAATGTACTGATAAAAATTTAACTTTCATATATTTTAGATTCATTGCACACCAACTGAAATAGTTCAGGTATTTTATTGTTTTAATACTGATGATTTTGGCATACAGCTCATGAAAACCCAAAATTCCTATCTCAAAAAATTAGCATATCATGTTCAGGTAGTCTAAACGAGCTATTAACCTAATCATCTGAATCAACCAATTAACTCTAAACACCTGCAAAAGATTCCTGAGGCTTTTAAAAACTCCCAGCCTGGTTCATTACTCAAAACCGCAATCATGGGTAAGACTGCCGATCTGACTGCTGTCCAGAAGGCCATCATTGACACCCTCAAGCAAGAGGGTAAGACACAGAAAGAAATCTCTGAGCGAATAGGCTGTTCCCAGAGTGCTGTATTAAGGCACCTCAGTGGGACGTCTGTGGGAAGGAAAAAGTGTGGCAGAAAATGCTGAAGAGGTGATCGGACCCTGAGGAAGATTGTGGAGAAGGGCCGATTCCAGACCTTGGGGGACCTGTGGAAGCAGTGGACTGGGCTACAGGTGCCGCATTCCCCAGGTCAAGCCACTTTTGAACCAGAAACAGCGGCAGAAGCGCTTGACCTGGGCTACAGAGAAGAAGCACTGGACTGTTGCTCAGTGGTCCAAAGTACTTTTTTCGGATGAAAGCAAATTTTGCATGTCATTCGGAAATCAAGGTGCCAGAGTCTGGAGGAAGACTGGGGAGAAGGAAATGCCAAAATGCCTGAAGTCAAGTGTCAAGTACCCACAGTCAGTGATGGTCTGGGGTGCCATGTCAGCTGCTGGTGTTGGTCCGCTGTGTTTTATCAAGGGCAGGGTCAATGCAGCGAGCTATCAGGAGATTTTGGAGCACTTCATGCTTCCATCTGCTGAAAAGCTTTATGGAGATGAACCACTGGTAGATGGTTTACTGACCATGATATTACTGTGCTCAATTGGCCTGCCAACTCTCCTGACCTGAACCCCAGAGAGAATCTGTGGGATATTGTGAAGAGAAAGTTGAGAGACACCAGACCCAACACTGTGGATGAGCTTAAGGCCGCCATCGAAGCATCCTGGGCCTCCATAACACCTCAGCAGTGCCACAGGCTGATTGCCTCCATGCCACGCCGCATTGAAGCAGTCATTTCTGTGAAAGGATTCCCGACTAAGTATTGAGTGCATAACTGAACATAATTATTTGAAGGTTGACTTTTTTTGTATTAAAAACACTTTTTTTTTTAATTGGTCGCATGAAATATGCTAATTTTTTGAGATTTTTCTTTACTTTTTTGCCAAAATTATCAATATTAAAACAATAAAAGGCTTGAACTACTTCAGTTGTGTGTAATGAATCTAAAATATATGAAAGTCTAATGTGTATCAGTACATTACAGAAAATAATGAACTTTATCACAATATGCTAATTTTTTTAGAAGGACTAGTACAAGATTATAGTTGTTCATTTTCTGTAACCGCTTAATCCTAATTAGGGTCGCAGGAAGGCTGGCGCCCATCACAGCCGACTCTGGGCGAGGGCAGAGCACACCCTGGACAGCTCGCCAGGCCATCGCAGGGCAGAAACACACTGATGGCTTTGCAGCTACTCTTTATGAAAGTCAGCAGTAGTTCTTTTACAGCCTCACACCATAGAAAGTGAGAGACATAGTCGTCCTTTGATAACCCAGTTAGCTGCACTGGGGGAACAGTGACAACCTGTTGAGAGTAGGACTTGAACCTCCAACCTTAGGATCAGCGATCCAGCGCCCTATACTACTAGGCCACCACTGCCACCTAGAATATAGTTGTTTATTTGTGAATTCCTTACTCTGCAAAATGTACAATTTTCTACAGAAGCAATGACAATTACAGTTGTATGAAAAAGTATCTGAACCTTTTGGAATTTCTCACATTTCTGCATAAACTCACCATCAAATGTGATCTGATCTTTGTCAAAATCACACAGATGAAAAAACAGTGTCTGTTTTAACTAAAACCAATCAAACATTTATAGGTTTTCATATTTTAGTGAGGATAGCATGCAAACAATGACAGAAAGGGGAGGAATAAGTAACTGAACCATCATATTTAATATTTTGTGTGCCCCCCCCACCCCACCCCCCTTTGGCAGCAATAACTTCAACCAGACGCTTCCTGTAGCTGCAGATCAGTCTGGCACTTCAGTCAGGATTAATCTTGGCCCATTCTTCTTTACAAAACTGTTGTAGTTCAGTCATATTCCTGGGATGTCTGGCATGAATCGCTGTCTTGAGGTCATGCCACAGCATCTCAATGGGCTTCAAGTCTGGACTTTGACTTGGCCACTCCAGAACGTGTATTTTGTTCTTCTGAAACCCTTCTGAAGTTGATTTACTTCTGTGTTTTGGGTCATTGTCTTGTTGCAGCATCCATCCTCTTTTTAGCTTCAACTGTCTGACAGACAGCCTCAGGTTTTCCTGCAAAACATCCTGATAAACTTTTGAATTCATTTTTCCATTAATGATTTCAAGTTGTCCAGGCCCCGAGGCAGCAAAACAGCCCCAAACCATGATGCACCCTCCACCATGCTTCACGGTGGGGATGAAGTGTTAATGTTGGTGAGCTGTTCCATTTTTCCTCCACACATGACGTTGTATGTTCTTCCCAAACAATTCAACTTTGGTTTCATCAGTCCACAAAATATTTTGCCAAAACTTCTGTGGAGTGTCCAAGTGCCTTTTTGCGAACATTAAACGAGCAACAAGGTTTTTTAGACAGCAGTGGCTTCCTCCTTGGAGTCCTCCCATGAACACCATTGTTGGCCATTGTTTTACATATAGTTGATGTGTGCACAGAGATATTGGACTGTGCCAGTGATTTCTGTAAGTCTTTCGCAGACACTCTGGGGTTTTTTTTTACCCCTCTGAGTATTCTGCGTTGAACTCTTGGCGTCATCTTTGGTGGACGGCCACTCCTTGGGAAAGAAGCAACAGTGCCAAACTCTCTCCATTTGTAGACGACTTCTCTGACTGTTGATTGATGAACATCCAGACTTTTAGAGATGGTTTTGTATCCTTTCCCAGCTTTATACAAATCAACAATTCTTGATCGCAGGTCTTCAGACAGCTCTTTTGAGCAAGCCATGGTGAACATCAGACAATGCTTCTCATCAAGACAATTCTTACCAGGTGTGTGTTTTATAGTGGGCAGGGCAGATTTAAGCCACTCATCAGTGATTGGGCACACACCTGACTTAAGTTGTTTGGTAAAAATTGGTTTTAATTGCTCTTTAATTCTCCTTAGGCAGAGGGTTCAGTTACTTATTCCTCCCCCTTCTGTCATTGTTTGCATGCTATCCTCATTAAAATATGAAAACATATAAATGTTTGGGTGGTTTTAGTTAAAGCAGACACTGTTTTTTTCATCTGTGTGATTTTAACAAAGATAAGATCAACATTTGATGGGGATTTTATGCAGAAATGTGAGACATTCCAAAAGGTTCAGATACTTTTTCATACCACTGTAGCTACAAAACCTCTCAGAAATAATGTATCCTAGTAATAGTGCGAGTGAGTATCCATAGGAAAAAAGAACCCCGAGGTGAGCACCACAATCACCACAGAGTAGTGACATTAAAGTCCACTGGATAGGTTTACTTCTGCATGCACGTTATAGTATAATGTAGTCACATCATGCACTTCCTCAATGCGATTTAGTTAAAAGCATTTCTATTCTAACGAGTAATGCACTGCACAGCAAAAATTGTTTATTTTTTCAGCTTAAAAAAAACAAAACAAAGATACATATCGCATATGGCAGGTAGAATTCTGTTTACACTATTAATTTTTTGTTTTATTTCATTTTAAAAAATGTGTTTTTATTTTATGAAAAAGGTGTATTTTATTTTATGGTTTGAAACAAGTAACTATTTGTCGGAGAATATCGAGCAGAAGAAGACACCATCACTTACATCTACTGTAATTACCACTGCTATATACCAACATGTGAACTATCACCACAGGGTTCGAGTGTGCACACGTACTCTGGAGAGATAGATGGATGGGATGGATGAACAGACACTTCTTTGTGTTCCAAAAGGACTAAAGATAAAAGAATATCCCTTATCTATGAGGCTCCGCTCTGCGTCGCACGGGAGCGCGACTAAATATCTACGTCGCTCTGGCTAAGACCATCTGCCAAATGCCATTAAAGTAAGGGAAAACTCAGTTACAGTTTGTAGACAGTATCCTACCTCATTAGACTGTGTGTCATCACCTTTGGTGTACATCAGACGATAGCCTTTAAGTGTGTTGGACGGTGCATCCCAGTTGAGTCGCACTGAGTTGTGGTCCACCTCAGCGATGCGAAGATTACGGGGAGCCTTCAGAGTCACTAAACATAGAAATGAATTATGAAATAATGTCCAATTATCATTTCAATTTACGTTAGTTCACTTTCAGTGCATCCTACCAAGTCACCAAGAGGACATGTAGTAAATGTAAAAAGAATATAATTTATAATAACTTTCAGTAGTGCTGTGTGTGTGTGTATGTGTGTATGTGTGTGTGTGTGTGTGTGTGTGTGTGTGTGTGTGTGTGTGTGTGTGTGTTTTTCTGGGAGAATCACGAACATGTAGTCTCCTGTGCAGTAACAGGATCACTGGCCTCATCTCCAAACATGGCGTAGACTGTCACTGTGTAGTCTGTATGGGGATTTAAACCCAGCAACCCAAAGTCTGTCATGGTGACTGCTACTTTGACCTGCAAAACAAAACAAGTCTACTACCTCCAGCATCTTTAAAGTATCTATCAGGGCTCAATCCACTTCTTCACCTCCTCAGTGTTTCATTAATGAAAACTACATTTAGTCAATAAGGACCCAGCGCACTTTATGCATCACAATAAGTGTGAAGGTATTGATTGTTTAATTCAAGGGTTCTGAAATTGGAACAGTCAATAAATGTGGCTCGGGCTGACTATGAACAGCAGTGGTAAAGAAAATAAATCTCTGTCATAAGATTGCATTGACTATTTTTTTTTTCCGGTGAAGTACGTACTCGTAGTACTCGTTGATAAGAACACTGATATGGAAATGAGTAAGGTACTAAGCACTCTTCAATGATCTTTATACTTAGAGATGTTCATGGATCTCTGGTATAAATAGTGGGAATTAAAAGCATGTGTGAAGGTGTTGTAGGTCCTCTAATTGATATTTGCACAGAGCACAGTTTGCGGTGTACAGTATTAATTATTATGAATAATTATAGGGCTGGATATTGGCATAATTCCC
This sequence comes from Plotosus lineatus, assembly GCA_024760905.1. Classification (NCBI taxonomy): domain Eukaryota; kingdom Metazoa; phylum Chordata; class Actinopteri; order Siluriformes; family Plotosidae; genus Plotosus; species Plotosus lineatus. The sequence goes on from CM045728.1 coordinate 50,700,996, forward strand.
TGATAGCATTTAATTCTGATTCGCAGATTAAAGAGTTGTATCAATCCATATTTCAATGATAATTTCGAGTCAATTGGAATGATAAATAAAATCTGACAGTGTAAAAAAAAGGCCCACACTCTTAACATTTTGTTGGACTGCCTTTAGACATGATAACGGCATATAAGCACTATGGCAGTTTGCCATGTGCAACTTGGTCAATTTGAGGCTGAGCAAAAATATGTGGCAATAAAATGAAGCCTGAATGTGAAAGGAGTTTCAACAAAATATTAAACTGTGAGGCAGTGTATTTAAATGAAAATTAAATAAAAGCATTCCAAGCTCTACTGTGACAATGAAAATAGGCATATTGCATCTACTGACAACACATTGATAGCTTGCATTAGCCTGTTTAAAAAGGCCATGACTTGTAGTCAGTTTTACTGATGCAAGAATATAAAATTTACGAAAAACATAGATGCATCAGTTCAAATAAGGCAAGATAACGGCAAAAAAAAAAAAGGAGATAGATATTAAACTAACAAATCGGCTATACACACGTGAAATTCTGCATAAAGTAAAGATACACACATCATACAAGAACCTGCTCATGTATGTGAAAGCATGGTGTATATACTGTAGCTCTGTGCATTTAAATGCACCATACGTCCGTGTTTACAACTTCTTCTACATGAGTCACGTTCTACTTTTTACAGTACAATGGAGCCCCTGTGCCAGCCTTTATTACTCATTTTCTTTTCTTCATGATAGACATTGTAGTAGCAATAGCATGTTTAGATACGCAAAGACAGAATTAAACGCTTTGATTAAGTCTGAGTTTAATTCACCTGTATCAAGTTCCTATTTTGTAAACCACTGATGCAAATGGCTACATCGGCCTTTAATACTAGACTGAAACTGGCTATTTAATTCTTCACTAATGTTAAATTATAGTGCAAATGAATCGCATATAAAACTTGGAGAAAGATTTACTCATAAAATTTTTACAGATCAATCTCATATAAGATTTTAAGACATAATTATCCAAAAAAAAAAGGATTTTTGCACACCTCTTGACATAAATCCAGATTACTGTCATTTTGAGTAATCTATTATCACAGGTAACACATCGATTTAACATGGAATTGAATGTGTGGTATAGGAGATTGTTTCATGAATATGACTATAAGTTAATACAGCAAGCACATTATCAGTATCAATGCATATTTAGCATAGATAATCTGCAGCTATGAAATGTGGCATAAGTAAGGTGCAATAAAAAACATACCTTACAGCCTCCTGTGGGAATCTTACCTCATCAATATGTTCACCATTCAGAGGAGCATACAGGAGCATGTACCCAGAAGCCCCTTCGGTAGGCCTCCATCTAGCACGCATGGCATTGTGAGTCACATCATACAGCTCTAGACCACTGACCACTGGCAAAGCCACTAAAGACACACACGCACAGTTATCAGATACAGGGATCCCTCGCTACTTCGTGCTTCAATTCATGTGGATTCAGTGCATCGCTCTTTTTGTTTGAAAATATGAGATTTCCTTTCAACTTTTTTCCCTTTTTCAGGGGTTGCCAAAGCGAATGATTCGCACGTCAGGTTTTTAAAAAAAAAAAAATAATAAATATTCATTGAATTAAAAAATAAGGAATTTAAGGAAGAATAGGGGAAAAGTTAAGCAAAATGCCATAAAAACAAGGCCAATTATGCAAAATAAATAAATAAATAAATAAATAAAAATAAATAAAATAAAAACTATAAACAAACACAGAACAATAAACAATCCAAAATCTCCCATCAAAACTACTTACATTGTTGCATCTGCGCGTGCGCACAATGCGTATGTATGTGTGTTGTCTTCTTCTCATGCAATACCATCTGTATGTGTGTGTATTTATATTTTATTTACATCTTACGTTATTTTTTAAATATTTAATTCTTATTATAAGCATTTATAGCATGAATATGTATTTATTGATATCATATACGCATATACATGTACGTATACCTCAGTCGGGGAGGGGGGGGGCGCAATGCTACTTCACGGGTGTCGATGGTCGCGTGGGGATCTCGGTCCCAATTAACCGCAGACAGTGAGGGATGCCTGTATTATAAAAGTGTCATGGAATTTCTTTCACATATTCTAGAAACAAAGAAGTGTTTAAAGGCGCACATTCACTCGTGAATAGCTTGTGTGATTTACCTTTCCTTTTCAGTTTTTTCTGGCCGAGGCAAAGAGGACTAACTACACAGACAACAAAGGTAAACTTGAAGGAGATAGAAATCTCCAAAGCAGAGGCTGGTATCTGTCTACAACAGAACTACACTTTGCAGAAGAATGGCCAAAAAAAGATTGCTAACTAAAAAAATTTGAAAGCTTATTTAGAGTTTACCAAAAGGCATGTGGGAGACTCCTGAAACATATGGAGGAAGGTCTTCTGGTAAATTGACACTAAAATTGTACTTTTTGACATCATGGAAAATTCTATATCTGGCACAAACCCAACATCTCTCATCAACCCAAGTTGCACATGGTGGTGGCAGTATCATGCTGCAGGGATGTTTTATATCAGCAGGGACACAGAAACTGTTCGTAGGACAGTGGTGGCCTGATCCTAAGGATGGGGGTTCGAGTCCCACTCTCCACAAGGTTGTCACTGTCCTCCCCCAGTGCAGCTAACCGGGTTATCAAAGGCCGGCCATGTCTCTCACTGTCTATGGTGAGAGGTTCATGTAAAAGAACCATTGCTGACTTTCGTAAAGAATAGCTGCAAAGCTGTCAGCGTGTTTCTGTCCCTTGCTAAAGGGTTGTGTCAGGAAGGGCATCCGACGTAAAAAGCTATGCCAAATCAAATGTGCGAATCATTCGCTGTGGCGACCCCTGATAAAAGGAAAAACCGAAAGGAAATCTCTCTCTCACACAGAAACTGTTCAGCATTCGTGGAATTAAGAATGCTGCTAAATACAGGTGAATTCCTGAAATGCAGAAATTTTTTGAAGGAGCTGGAGCAGTTTTACTTTAATAACAGGCAAAAATCCCTATTCTTAGATACTCTAAGAGATTACAGCAAAGAGTGCTATAAAAGGTGTCTCTTCAAAAATACTGACATTGGGGTGAACAGTTATGCATCCTCAAGTTATTTTGGGTCCTTGAGTACTATTTTTTCTTGCTTCACAAGATCAAATATTTTGCATTTCAAGGGTTGTTTGCATATTGTGTAAATCAACTGAAAAACTTTATGTTTATACGTATAGGTACAGGTATAAAACTCACATGTCATCTCTCTGCCCCTAAGAGCCTCACTGGCGGTGTCTGTGTACACAGCAAACACAGCGATCTCGTATTCCGTCTGGGAGCTAAGGTCTTTAAGCACAGCTGAGGACTCTGTGCCATCCACCACTACCTAGTGGTACATCAGAGTTAATTTTGCTTTCTTCTTTTGGAAATCATAGCAATAAGTTTCACACTGGATCAAACCTTAATACATGTCTTGAGCAGATAAATCTAGGTTAATATTTTGTAAGAAGCAGTTGCTATGGAGAAGACTCGTAGCCATACACCCAGCTTATTCGCTGACGACCAATAGCTGTATAAATTAGCACAGTGCCATACAAAATCCCAGAACACAACACCAAATCTGAATTCAAGTCCCAACCTAAATGTTTTCTCACTGTGGAAATGTTTCCTTATAGTAAAGAGATAAGTTTGTTTTCTTTAATTGTTTTTGTACACACAGTACAAACAAAACCTGATTATCTGAGGAACATCAAACTGTTGTAATTTGAGAGTGTTCGTTATTGTTAATACTGTATATGAATTGTCCTGAAATAACCCAGGCTGGACTATTTTTGGGTCAATAGAAAACAGGATCTGGGGTTTAGCTGGTCTGGTACTTGAATAATTAAGGCGAGATCAATTCACCAAATTGGCAGCCATAGGCCTCATTATTAACATGTGAATGGATCAGTGGAAAAAAGGATGACTTGCCAATATTTTTTACTGCAGCTACAATTCACCTGGTAGTTCGCAGGAATGTCTATGTATTTACAAACTACACCTTTAGATTTTAACAGCAGATTATCTAGCAGCTAACACATAATTTATGGTCTAACAGGAAAATACGAGGTCAAATCTTACACCCTACCTGAATTACAGACCTATTAAACACTTACTTCTTTTGGCTGACCTCCTTTACTGGGATAGTAAATCACACGGTACTTCCCAACACGGCCTGGTGCATGGGACCAGGACACACGGAAACTTTGCGCTGTCACTTCAGACGTCACCAAGTCCCGAGGAGAATTGGCGGTGTCTTCAGGCACTGAATCTTCTGAAAGGAAAAGCAGAAAAAGTATTAGAGATGTTACAATGACAATATATGTTAGTCAATCAACAATAATCATTTCAGATGTTTAAGGGAAAACTAATACAGTCGGCCCTCTACTTACGAAATTAATCCGTTCCAGTGCCTTTTTCGTAACCTGGAGTTTTCGTAAGTCGAGGTGCATTTTACTTGTAAAACGCGTGATTCGTTCCAAGGCTCCCAAGACTACCCCATAAACCCTTTAAAAATGATAAAAGTACACCAATTTTGTATGAAATATGTGTTAAAAATAAAAGAAAATGATTTACCTTTTTTAAATTTCTCGAACCACCCATGTGACGCTTTAAAGTCCGGGGGTTGCTGGTCTGAAGAACCCTCACCCCCACCACCACCCAAAAGCGGTTGCTTTTTCCGACATAATCGCCTTCGTCACTGTATCTCCGCTTTTAATACCTCCTTCTGCTTCAATATCGTCCCAATTGTAGAGGGGTTTCAGCCATACTCCTTTACCATTTCGCTCAACCGCATCCCACTTTCGAATTCTTTTATTATCTCCTGCTTCACTTCGTTTGATAACGGAGCCCGCTTCTTCTTTTAGGTGTCACCAGGAATCACTTTCTTGGGGTCCATAATGGATAACGAAATATAACGCTGCAGTGATTACTCTAAAAAAAACTCACGAGCCAACACTCCTGTTCAACTCTCCTTGACGCATGTGACAAACAGGAAGTATGGGTACAGGAAGCATGGGTACAGTTCAGCTCCCTCCTGGCCAGCGGGGCAGGATGTTGGGAGGCAGCCAATGAGAGAGCAACTCGCACATTGTTTGAATTTTTGAATGGCACGTTTGGTGCTTTTCGTAAGAAGAGGTTGTTTCGTATACAGAAGGCGAAAATTTAGGAAAATGTTTTTCGTAACATGTATTTTTCGTATTCAGAGGTTTTCGTAAGCAGAGGGCCAACTGTATATTAAAGGTACAACTGATGCTGAAACAAATAATGTACATATCTCTTCTGCCAGACACTGGCTCAAAATATTCTGACCATCCCTAGAGCTTGTAATGCTTTCCCCTGAAGAAAAAAAGAGCACTGAACTGTATTATTCAAAATAGTATATAATTCCAACTCCTGGAACGTTCTGAAAAGTATAACATCTTAAAGAGCCTTTATCCCCCCTGAAAAATCCCAATTATTACAATAGATGAAGTTTGATTTTTTTTTTTTAATTCTGATATACTATATTATATATATATATATATATATATATATATATATATATATATATATATATATATATATATATATATATATATATATATATATATATATATAATACCCCCTGCCAAGCATCTCTCTCCTTCACTCTCTTCACTGCACGTCCACCTTCTGTGATAGACGTGACACCCCCTCCCACCTGTGAACTTCACCTACAATCAGGTCAAGAAAGAACTGAAAAAATTCTGTACAGACAGGGCAGCTTGACCGGATGGGGTGAGCCCCTGTGTACTTGAAGCCTATGTCCCATAGCTCTGTGGAGTCTCACACTACATCTTTACAATGAGCCAGAGTCTACATAAAGTCCCAGTGTGGTGAAGGACATAATGCCTTGTTCCTGTACCAAAGACCCCACATCCCAGTGATCTTCAGGATTACAGGCTCATGACACTGACTTCACATGTCATGAAAACCCTCATGAGACTAATATTGGATCAACTCCAATCCCTGGTTAGACAACACATGGACCCCCTTCATTCTCCTACTAGCCTCGTCTCAGAGTCGAGGATGCCTTCATCTGCTGTGGGTCCTTTTGATACATGGAGTGAGCAGAATAATCTGCAGCTTAATGGACTGCAGCTCAATGAACTGTGGATTTCAGAAGATCCAAAACACCAGTGACCCCTGTTTCCATTTAGTGTTATAATGTGGAAATGGTGAAGGATTACGAATACCTTGGAGCTCACATTGACAATAAACTGGACTGGATTAAGAACACGACGGCACTTTACAAAAAGAGCCAGACCTGTGTCTATTTTTTGAGGAGGTTAATGTTATTTAACATCTGTTGGACACTGCTCAGGATGTTTTATGAGTCTGTTGTGGTCAGTGCTAACCTCTATGTTGTTGCATGCTGGGGCAGCAGGTTAACAGTTGCAGACGCTAACAGATTGAACAAACAGAAGACTGAAGGGCAGACTGAATGAACTGAAGGCCGGTCACATTGTGGGGATGGAACTTGACTCTCTAACGGTGGAGTCAGAGAGGCGAATGCTGTTCCAAATAAAGACGATATTGAACAATACCTTCCACCTGCTTCACAACCTGCTGATTAGTCACAGGAGTAGTTCAGTCAGAGACTGATAGCACCTAAATGCTCCACTCAACGACACAGAAAATCATTCCTATCTGTGAACATTAAACTGTACAACACCTCCACATTGCAACAACATCCACTGTTATAAATCTATATTCTACTGTTTATCATCCTGATAATACCGTGTATATCACTCACTGACAGGATTCATTCTGCATCTGTTTATGCTTTTCCCTTTTTCAGGGGTCGCTATCTGATTTGTATGTTTGATTTGGCATAGGTTTTTACGTCGGATACCCTTTCTGACACAACCCAAGGGACAATATATATATACAGGTATACCTCGGCTTAAGTCGTTTCGAGTTAAGTCGTTCTCAATTATACGTCGGTTTTCAAAAAACCATCAGTTATATAGCGTTAACCCTTGTGTTAAGACGTCGTCTCTGTGATCTTTGTGTTTACACTGTTTTGTGGGCTTTTGTACCCATAAGGAAATATGGTTGGTCAGAAGCGTAAGCCTACTAGCATGGGTGCAAGTCTCATACACAGAGATGAATTAACTATCTGCTCAGATTGGCGCAGTCTACCGTGCATACTTAGTTAAGCTAAGAGTGTTGTATAATGAATGAAAACCTGTATCCAGAAAAAAAAGAGAACTCTCTGCTCTGCTGGTGATTCACATCAGTGCAGGCTGAGTACGAAATGAGTTCAATGGCACCTTGCTCACTTGAAACACCGGAAGTCCATATAACCCACCTTCAAGCACAGCAAGTACACTACTTTCGGTATTGAGCAGCTCACATATTGTAAGTGTTCATTGGCTGTTTTAAGCTTCATGTAAAGTGAGTCGGCTCAGCTTCATTTCATGTGATTCAGCTCAGCTTCATGTAAAGTGATCATCTGTTGACCATCAGAAAGATTGCATCATAGAGAATGTTAAAGGTTATATTTGATACTGTATTGGATATTTGATGAGTGTATTTGATTAAAATTTTTCAATTTGACATTATTTTGCTTGAATGTAATTTACTTCAAATTAATGTTGATATGATTTGATATATTTGATATTATTTTACAATGTTATGTTTATAATAATTGATTTAGTGGTGGTCTATGAGATATGGCAATGGAATTTATGGATGTATAGTACAGTATGAGCGTCATACGTCACACGTCATACGTCACTGTAACAACTTACGTTCACTTTCAACTTACGTTCGGCCGTCCGGAACCAATTAAGAACATAAGTTAGGGAGCGTCTGTACACTACTTTCGCAAGTACACTACTTTCGGTTTTGAGCGCCTCACATATTGTAAGCGTTGATTGGCTGTTTTAAGCTTCATGTAAAGTGACTCGGTATAAATAAGTGACTTATTTGAAATTAATGTTGATATTATTTGATATATTTTACATTATTTTACAATGTTATGTTTATAATAATTGATTTATGGGTATTTTATGAGATACAGTAATGATATTTATAGATGTACGTATAGTACAGTATGAGCATCATATGTCACATGTCATACGTTATACATCACTGTAACTACTTGTGTTCACTTTCAACTTACGTTCGGCTGTTCGGAACCAATTAAAAACGTAAATCGGGGAGCGTCTGTATATACTAACATCGTATATATTTCTTCATGTTTCTGCTTCTCTGACAGGATGCCAATACCTGTGGAGTTGACTGTGTAATATCTAGGGTAAAAGTTCAACAGCCAATGGTGAACCAATTCAGTTTGAATAAAGTGTATGAAGTACTTACTATTAATCTCTTTGTCTTGTTGTTCTACACCTTTACACACAGTCCTGGTCAGACCCTCTACGATAGTGTTCATGATGCTGAAATCAGCCACATTGTAGGTATGTGTATAGTGTGGCTCAGAGGCAATGACCTTCAGTTCACTTTCATCTGCATTCTTTACCCCTACAAACATGCAGACACATTATAATCACACATGCTTGAAAAGGGATGAACATCTTAACATATCCAGAACATTTTAAAAACATTGCTCAAACATGTTTCATCCAAAGTTCTAGCTTAGTTTAGTTTATTATTTTTTTTTTGTAAATGCATTTGTAGTTTTATTTTTACTTTGAGGAATTGATTAGTAGCCCCGCAATTGACAAATGGCCTGCTCATGGTGTACCATGAAGTCAGCTGGGATTGGTTCGTTTCTGGACAAACTTATGGATAAGCAGTAAAGATAATTAATGGATGGTGAGTTTTAGGGTTTTGGGGGTTTTTGCTTATTGTCAGTTTTAGTTTTTACTATGCTTATTTATTAGCCTCTTCTTTAAAGGGGTTTAGCAACTGCAGTGAAAACTGAGGGAAAATGTGACGGAAAAATTAAAAAAATGCAATTCTATTTTTTTCATGCTGTGTTCCTCATTGCAGTTACTCATTACAAAAGCATATCTGGTAATGTTTTAATTTCTGTGAGTTTGTGTTTGTTTGATTGTGGTTGTTTTGTTTTTGTTTATGGATGGGCATACACCTCTGTGTCTCAAGAACTGCTTGACATATCATTGTCAATTTTTTGTGCAGCAACTTGGGACCTAAAGCTTGAACAAATTTATGAAAAGGTTAGTTTAGGTTAGGTTGAAGATGACATCGATGCAAAATGGCTTCTAACTGTTTATAATAGCAAGGTAGTCCTGGTGTGTTTAAATTTGATTTTTGGTTTGCTTGTTAGAGTTGTTTTTTTGTTTTTTTTTACTTCTTCTTTTAGTTCTAGTCTTAGTTGTTTACTTAAGGAAATAATCTTAATAGCTTAACATAATCTTCAACTATAGGCTTAATAAAGCTTTAAACCATCTATATTTACATCTCTCACATGTGTAAATTATGTAGATAAGGTATATATTCCATAATGGGACCAATAAGTATGTTGCATTATTCATATTTTCTTTTTAATTTATTAAATTTTTTACTTATTTCTGAGAAACCACAAACTCTATACCCCAACATCTTCAACTTTGACTCTTACAAAGCATCTACTCAAACCTTACAACCAATGAGGATCGGAAATTTTAACATTACTCTAATAGAATAAATAAACACTCTGCCTCTTTCCTTAAACCATACAGGTGTAGGTATGTTTAAAAATGTTATAGTATGTGTGAGATCCAAAGGCACTTTATATAAACCATGTGAGGAATATTTTCTCACCAATGGCAAAGAGCTCAACCCCGGCATCCTTCAGGTTCTGAGCAGGAACATCAACAACATCCTGAGACTTTCCGTCAGTGATCAGAATACCAATTTTTGGAACATTGCTTCGAGAACCTGATTCTGGTTTGAAGCTATTCTTCAGTATGTACGTCAGTGCCAAACCTATGAACATAAGAAATTTGCAAAGAAAAACACAGCCAGAATCTGTATCCTATTCATCCTCCACGTACTGCTAATATTCTACCTGTGAGTGTGTTTCCTCCTTTGTATGGCAGATTTTTAACAGCATCAATGACAGATTCTTTTGTATTAAAGGCATTAAGGTGCCACTCAATCCTGGGATCTCCACTGTACTGGGCCAGTCCTAAACATTAAAAACATGATAACCCGCGTGAACTTACCCCGACTACAAATAAACAACATTTTTTACAAATACAAATAAACAACAAATATTGCTAATGATACTCATAGTAATTCAAAGAAATTCCACAAAAAGCAGAATGAAAAATAAGCATACCTATGCGGGTTTTATCGATTCCCACATCAAAAGCACTGACCAGGTTTTCCAGAAAGGTGCGCACCAGACGGAAATTAAGCCTGCCGATACTCCATGAACCATCCACCAGGATGACAATGTCAGCAATTGCAGAGGTGGTGCACACAAACTGATCCACTACAGAGTGATAAAAGAGAAACAGAAATAGAGACAGAAATCTCACACATGGTTATTTAAAGTGTGGCACGAAGGCTCAGGTTCAAATTCTCAAAAGTAATGCAAAGAAACATGAGTCACAAATACGGAGGCAGATTTTTTATTAACTCACAGAGCTTACAATATCATGAAATGATGACAACGATATAACAATATGATTTGCGTGTATAATAAGATGCAAGTCAAACATACTGACATGTGACGTTCATTCACTGCCGAGGATTTGCTTTGAGCGCCACTCAGGCTACTATACATGAATCTTTAAAAAGTGATTGACTGCTGTATGTGCATAAGCAGTGCATCTCTTGTAAACCCTACTGGCATTCAGCTGCAGAGGGTTATAAACACACATTTTTAACATGAGCAGTAATGTAGGAGCTCCCACCGTAGGCACTAAATCTAAAAACTGCACACGCACAAAACACTGTTCAGGGCACGGGAGTGTGCTGCATTCCTTCTTTAGCCATTTATGACTTATAAAATATGCTCTAGTGCCCAAAACCATATTATATAGCTTTTTATATATTTCTCTACGCTCATACATTATTGTATGATCTTATTGTCCGAAAGACTGAAATCACATATCCAAAAAGCCTCACTAACAGAATGCAGAAAAGCATGTACATCATTTTTAATGAAGAATTGTCTGTTGCTAAACTACAATTTGCAGTACCTCTAATTAAATATTTATTTATTGATATACTAAAGGATTCTCAGCAGTTCCTTGTGACCATAGGTTTTAGTTAGGCAAGGTGCTATAAATAATGCTGAGATAAGGTTAGGACTTATCAATATCAAGTACTGATGCTAATAGATACACCGATCAGCTATAATAATAAAATCATCTGCCTAATAATACGCAGGTCCCCCTTCTGCTGCCGACCCCCCCCCCCAACAAAACAAAACAAAACAAAACAAAAAACATGTTTCTGGCAACCCTGTCTTCATCTGTCCTGTTCACTGAAAATATGCAGAGACAGCTTATAGTCATTGCTGCAGTTCTTATTTCTGAGCACTGGGTACTACAACAACAACAACAACAACAACAACAGTATCAGCAGTAGCAGTAGCACCAACACCACCACCACCAATAATAATAATAATAATAATAATAATAATAATAATAATAATAGAGCTTCAGCAAAATTTTAAATACTTGGACTTGTGAATGAAAGCTTTTATTGAAATAATGTGCCACCTTTTCCTAAAAACATGCCACCACTGTAGAAATGAATATAACCCTTTTGTACAAAAAATGTTCATTTTAAATTTAAAGTTATTTTCAGAACATTTCAAGATTCTTTTATTGTTTAATGTTCCTTTAAATTGCATAATTTCTTCAGATTTTTTTCTAAATATAACATATATTACTCTAGCCAGACTGTCTGAATATGTGCCAGCACACAACCTTTGCTGAAACTGTTTGATGATGAGAGCATGCATGTCTATTTTCAACAATAAGATATTTTTCTTCCCATAAAACAACTTTATTGGTATAGTATGGGGAACAGGCCTCTCATTTTTGATGTCGCTAATGATGCCGACCAGAGAGGTCACCATGATCAGTGTGATGCAAATGGCAGCGTGACAAGATTCTGTGTTTGGCTAACCATACATTCATTCATTCATTTGACAGTCACAGTGGGGCTTGAACCCCCAAATTTTGATGAGTAATCCAGCACTTTATCACAGGGCCAGGCTCAATGGTAATAAGCACTTACCCTTCCACTCCGCTGGTAACATATTAATAAGCGCCCACCCACTCCAATTTTTAAGCGCCCTGGGCGCTTATCATGTTCAATACGGAATATTCATTCATTCATTCATTCATTTTCTGAAGCGCTTAATACTAATTAGGGTAGCGGGGAGGTTGGTGCCCATTTCAGCCAAATCTGGGCATGAGCGGGGTACACCCTGGACAGCTCACCAGGCACCAATCCTGAAAAAAAATGGCCTGGCGAGTTGTCCAGGATGTACTCTGCCCTCAACTATAGTCGACTGAGATGGGCACCACATACCGTATTGGACATGATAAGCGCCCAGGGCGCTTAAAAAATTGGAGTGGGTGGGCGCTTACTCATATGTTACCAGCAGAGTGGAATGGTAAGTGCTTATTACCATTGAAGTGGAAAACAGAACAACAAAAGAGTTTAACAGGTATTTGTGTTATTCATTTTCTGGTATCAACCAAAGTACTTACATGAAAGCTGAAAATAAACAGAAAACAGCATTTAAAGAAAAAAAAAAAGACCCCTTACTTTTTCCTGGAAGTAAAATCGAGCCAATCAACATGAATGCCAACTTTAGCACGTGGCACGTTGAACCAATCAGCACAAACATAAACAAAAGCACATGGCAAGGAACGTCTTTAAATTTATGAAGTTAGTGAGTAGGAGAATCGGGTGAAAAATACTCGTCATCACTTTCTGATAGGTCCAAATCTGATTCATCGCTCCCTTCATTCAGAGCATCCCATAGTTTTGCTGTAGCACTTTCTAATGGTTCATCGGTTGTTCAACATTTACCAAGAGAACGCAGCAAAATATTTTCCTGTTTTTTAAAGCACGGCGGAACAATCAAATGTGTTGTTACTGATGAAAATTATAGACATTCCCCAGTGGTAGGGGGTCTTGAAATACCGTGAAAACTCACTTTTACAGGCCGCAAATGCCTCATTTTACTGTTACAGAGACTGATCGAATAAAATTGGAAAGTTTGATGTACGATTTTGCTCCCAGTACACATGGGCGGTTATTAGACGTAAGATAAAATACATTGGGAGCCGCTTATTAGAACAGGGTGCTTATTACGTCGTATGCGTAATTTTATATATACATTGAGAAAGATGCATGAAAAGTGCTATGTCAGATTCTTAAAAAGTACCACAGTGCAAGTCACTCGGGTGTACTTTATTTTAAGTGTTCAATAAAACTTTGTTCACAGGCTGCTTTGCTAAATATATTTTTTGTATTATACTTTCTATTTCCCATTTTAATTAACAAACAGGTGTGGTATGACCTGTGGAACTACAAGCTGCAGCTGTACACCAATATACTTTCAGCTCTATCTGTGACAGTCTGGGGAACTTGTAAGAATTAGTATCCTGAGCAAAAGGGTCATTAAATACACAGTGAGAGGATCACTTATTTGGATAGTGATGAACAACGAGGCTGCTCTGCTTTAACACGGAGCTCGAGCACGAGCCTGATTATGCTGATGGGAACCAGTGGTGGGAACACATCAGGATCATCACTGATCCAGCAGAATTGATTTGCTCTAATCCCTGAGTCCTTCAGAGACACGGAAACAGAACATTTCTGTCTTAGAAATCCAAGGTCATGTGAGAGCACAGAATTGGTAAGAGCGCACTGATGCTCTCGGGTGTATGGCCTAGGGATTCCTTGAGGAGGCTGCGACAAGCATGCATGCTGGAGGGAGGAAAAAATGACAAGCGTGAGATTAACATCAAATTAATGAGAAACAAGCACTGTCTGTAAACAGTGAGATATTTTACACAGAGATTCATTCATTATTGTTGTTAATTTTCTAATGACATTTTCACATATGAGCGCCTGCATTCGCACACCAACATGCAATAATCTCCACTGATTCACTGTGGTATTGAGACAGCAAATGAGGATATTCTGCTTGTGTCAAGAGGGCGATGAGAATATGTTAGTTTGCCTGAGTCCACTGAGGCCCGTGTGTCTGGACTATTAATCTGCTGAGTTGGCGTCCAATAGTAAAGACTGTAACTCTCAGTTATGTCTCTGTTGGCAACATCTGTTGAGGAGGTGTCCAGGAAAAAAAGAAACGGAGCAAAAGATACCCTAGATACCCCAGAAGCTAAAGTAAACTTCGAGCATTTTTACACCTTTCAGTCATTTTTGGTAAATTTGAATCACAGTTAAACTGATACAGATATTTGGTTTAGTCTCACAATGAGCATAATTTACATTCAGTAATTTAAAAAGCGCAATCCTTTGGTGCTGCAAAGCTCATTGCAGTATTCCTCCTTTTTAAAGAATGAACCAAATTGGTGATTTGAGAACTTTAACTGTTCAGAGAGCCTGGATATTTTTTCTTTACTTGCATTGGCACATCTCTGGAACACACATACTGTGAGTTCCTATAAAAACTGGCAAATGCAAATTCAACAATTGGAATTAATTCTAGTCATTTTTTCTCCTTAATTTGACATGAAATGATTCAGAAACAGGCCATAAGTGGCCATGAACCTGTTCAGCCAACCGTTGAATTACTTCAGCACAAAAATGAAACTGCAGAGAGAAAATGAGTTCGATGTGTAAGAAAAGTTTTATTTCCTAAAAATATAATGTAAAGTGTATGTTAAATTACAACTGAAAGTTGTTCCAAGTCCCCTAACGCAACCTCGGTGAATGTTTAGCAGCCTAATTCTGGACTTCTAAGATACAATTGTTTATAATTGTTCAAAACATTTTCTATTTCTTTTAATTGTAACAGATGGTATAATAAATTTGTTGAGCACTACGCACTTTGAGTTTTAGACACATACACTATTTATACAAATTCATTTTATACAGTACTTAAGGTAATTAAACCCTTTTAATAATGTTCTTTTTGTAAACATCACAGATTTGTTCTATTGACATATACAGTATTTAACCACGAACTCTTTTACAAGTACAATACAGTGCTTCAAGTTGGTTGAATTTCTTGAATTAGGTGGGCTGAGACTCTTGAGAGCTGCTTTCTCACTGCAATCAAGATGCACTTAGTGTTCTCTTGCAAACTAAATGTTGCATGTCTAAAAGCCTTAAAAACATAATGTGCACCATAAGCAATGTCAAAACAAAGAGAATGCCTAATTTCAGGGCACTTCAGGCAAGACGCAACCCCCTTGCTTTTTTTGCCTTGTGGGCAGCTGAAGCACATTTTTCAGTCACAGTTCAGAATGAAAAGAGAGACTTACAGCTCCTAATAGCTGCCTGACCTCATACATCAAGGAGGTGAGAAAGAAACCATCACAAAAAACGACAGCTCCATTTGAAGGAAGAAAACATGATCAGGTAAAAGATCTTTATACACACACACACACACACACACACACACACAAAATCTTTAGGAAATGTTCCAAAAACCCTTCCACGATGAGAAAACCATTTGACTGATATTTTAGTAATGCCTAGTCGAAAGTGCAGTGTTCTGAGGTCAGTAATCGATATCGAGACAGCTTGAAAAGATGATATGAGGCCACATCATGCACGTCAGAAACCCTGTAATTCATCAGCATGTTCATCTGTTTAGCAGAGCATTGCATTGTTTAAATTGGATATTGTCATTCAGCTCTAGTGGACATGTTACTGAATTAAATGAATCCATCACATTCAACAGAGTCTGAATTTGCTATAATGATTAATATATGATTAACCATTGCAGTAATGGACTACTCTCATGTCCTTTTACTCCAAATAAATTCCCAAGTCATTCAAAAACAAAACCTCATTACAGTATACAGGCTTACAATATAGGCAATATTTTAAAATATTGATGAAAAATATAAATCCAAAATGGGGCAGCGGTGACCCAGTGGTAAGGTGCTGGATGATTATCTTAACATCGCGGGTTCAAGCCCCATTGCCAACGGTTGTCACTGCTATCCGCCCAGTGCAGCTAACTGGGTTATCAAAGGCTGGCCATGCCTCTTACTGTCTATGTTGAGAGGCTGTAAAAGAACCATTGCTTACTTTCATCAACAGCAGGATGCACAGCCGTCAACATGTTTCTGCCCTGTGATGGCCTAGCGAGCTGTCCAGGGTATACTCTACCCTCGTCCAAAGTCAGCTGAGATGGGCGCCAGCCTCCCTATGACCCTAATTAGGATTAAGTGATTCATGAAATGAATAAATTTGAACACACTCTCTACATTGATGCATTTTTATAGTATAACCAAATGTACAAGGAAATCTTTGTGCTGGAAAGAAAAATACTCGACAATGAAAGTGACTTTATAAATATTGATCTATCGCCTTCCAGCTCATTTTGTTCAGCAGTTAAATATCCGCAATACCAAATGAAAATGATTTGTGCAGCACTGTAAAAAATGTACAAGTAGGAATATTATAATGTGTATAATACAGTCTATCAAAAATCTTCAGATTTTCGATATGTGGGGTGTACACAATTTGTCTACCCGCATTATGCAAGAAACATGAGTGTTCCTTATCAAGATACTGGTTTCCTGGGTTAAAATAACTAGTGTCTACAGACAGAGAGAGAGAGAGAGAGAGGGAGAAAGAGAGAGAGAGAGAGAGAGAGAGAGAGAGAGAGAGAGAGAGAGAGAGAGAGAGATAGATGGAGGGGGCGGGTGCTCGCTGCCAGCATGACCAGAATAAGAGACATTCCAAATGCCATATTTAAATACCATTCAGCGATTCAAGCCACTCAGCGCCCACATTGCTGAAACAAAGACCTCAAATCAAAGTCTTTTTGGCTGTTTCGTTGACTCCACTATTATCCAAAAGAATGTAGACCACAGCCACTCCTTGTCTACCTCCGTTGCTATGGGCTGTGCCGCTCCACTGCCAACAGGCAGGCGATGTAGAGAGCAGAGAAAGACTGGCTTTGTTCAGAAGAGTTGACGTTACTTAATCGGTCCATTCAGCTCAAACTGCTTGTATTATCAGACAAGTGGATAATAAGTCACGTGTCCAAAAATGACTTTAGATTTAGACAAAAATGCTGTGTTAGACAAAATACTTTAGGTGGCAAAAGTGTACAAAAAAACGACCGTGTAAAATATAATGATCACTAATATCACTCAAGTAAGAGTAAACAGTCCCAAAATATTATTGTACATATCTAAAATCAAAACAGTCGAACTGAAAATTCTCTTGTCTAGATGTGAGATACGGTATGTCTTTCTTGAGACAAAACTTGATCCAGGAACAAGACGGTTGATCCTGACTTGAAGTCTCTCTTTGATGTCTACCGTCTGGAAGCGAAGCTAACTACAGTCCCAGTCAGTCATCCTATCAGTGATCAAGTACGGAGGAAGTGGAGACCATCAGATGACCCAGCTTCTGAAAATTCAGCAACTATACACCAAAGTGTGAGTCTGAGGGCATATCGCCCTGAGGTTTATAAAATGGGACAAAAGGTCCCCTTTGGCCGTATTAAATCCCCCGAAATCATAAAAGCTTTGATGAAGTTTGGCCAGTATGACGTATTTAAGCTCTGTCATGAGTAGAAAGCACCCGTTGTACTGAATATTGCAAGGGTCCAGAGTATTACAGAAGGTTCGAAAGATGTTTTGGCTATAGATGCCAGTGATGCTGATGTGGGTGCTATACTGCCACAAGTTAGATGACAATGGCACTGAACGCATAGCCTCTCATGTTTCAAAGAAATTTGATGTAACCCAGACAAACTGTTCAGCAACTGAGCTGAAGGCATTACCGCTAATTGAACCATTTTTCGAGGTATACTACTCTTCTTCAAGTAAACCCATAGAAGTGTATACAGTAAAACCTCGGCTGACGAACGCTTAAGCTCACGAACTTTTCGCCTCAAGAACATTAAATCTGCGAGCATATAGTCTCTGCTGACGAACTAGTTTTCGGCGGACGAACCAAACCACGCGGTCGAACAGCGCCACGGTGGCGGCCACGAGAAGTTGACGCACGCTCACGGCGTCACAGTTCGTCACACCCCTTTCTTTGAATGCGGAAGTGGTTTGTGTTTGATAGACATTTTGGACCATATTGAGTGTACTTTTGCTATTATGGGACCGAAAAAGACCCCACCACAGGCGGAGATCATTGAAAAACACGAACGAGGTGTGCGTTTGTGTGACTCAGCATCCCAGTACCAGTACAAGGAACAAACAGTAGGCATTTCCAAACTCTCCTTCCAAGCAGTAAGTCCCTCCCTCCCTCCCTCCTCCTCCCACTCCCACTCCTCCCACTCCCACTCCATTCCATCAAGCCATCAACTACCATCACAAAGGTAAATAAAACGACTTTATTATACAGTACAGTTTATTTCTTTAATTACAATACAAGAGCACATTTATTATACATAAAATAAGGTATATTTTTGTGTAGTTTTAAGGCTTATTTAGTAGAAAATTATATTTTATGGGGACCTGGGAACGGATTATTCTCATTTTAATGGTTTCTTATGGGAAATAAATGTTCGGAAGACGAACTTTTCGCCTCACACACACTTTCAGGGAACCAATTATGTTCGTGAGCTGAGGTATCACTGTACTCCATAAAATTCATATCTTAAAACGTTCCTACATAGCTTAGGCTACACGATTTCCAACTCTGTACATAGGATATCATTTACAGGGATCCCTCACTTTCCGCGGTTAATTGGGACCGAGATGCTTCCACGACCGCCGAATTCTGTGAAGCAGCATCGATCCCCCTGACTGACGTATACGTACATGTATAAGTATATATAATATCAATAAATACACATTCAATGCTATAAATGCTTATAATAATAATAATTAAACACGGGGGTTTTAATGGGGAGTTTTGGGTTGTTTTTTTTTTGTTTGTTTGTTCAGTTCAGTTCATTTTCTGTAACCGCTTAATCCTAATTAGGGTCACGGGGAGGCTGGCACCCATCCCAGCCGACTCCGGGCGAGGGATAGAGTACACCCTGGACAGCACGCCAAGCCATCGCAGGGCGGAAACATGCTGATGGCTTTGCAGCTACACTTGTTGAAAGTCGGCAATGGTTCTTTTACATGAACCTCACACCATAGACGGTGAAAGACATGGCCGGCCTTTGGTAACCCAGTTAGCTGCACTGGGGGGGGGGCAGTAACCACGTTGTGGAGTGGGACTCGAACCCCCAAATTTTGGATCAGCGATCCAGCGCCCTATATCACTAGGCCACCACTGCCTCTGTTTTTGTTTGTTTGTTTTTTTGGTTTTTTTTGCATAATTGCCCTTGTTATGTGGCATTTTCCTTAACTTCCCCCCTATTGTTTCTTAATTTCCTTATTTATTAATTTGATGAATATTTAAAAAAAAAAAAAAAACGAGAAGCACTGAAGCCACCACATGAATTGAAGTGCGAAGTAGAGATCCCGGTAAACAGTTACAGAAAAATTTGCTCATACCAGTCCTCTGTATGTGGTGTGTTACTGCACAACCCTGATAAACATAAAATAGCCAGCTCCCAGAATAGTCGAGGGTTTCCTTGTAGTGTCTTTAAGTGCAAGGAAAGCGCACTGTCAGGTACATATCTCCTGAAACCTCCAAGTTCTTTGGTTAGCACGAGACATAAAAATCTTTTAAACAAATCAGAGAGGGAGAGAAGAAAGAGCCTGAATGTCTTCATAAAACTGCCACAGTTCAAAAACTCCATGCATTACAGCTCAACGGTTCTGAACTGTTCTGTTCTGAGTTTTGTCTAATTGCAGAAGGCACAGCCAGGCGATTTGCCATCGCAAACTCAACATCCAGACATCCAGAAGTTCAATATCTACCCCATCCCTGCCTCTGTGATCTTTCTGTTCGTGCTGAAAAGTCATCAGACGAGACTGTTCTAGACAGACCAGCCGCTATGCTGCCAAACCCCAGGACATATCTACAGCTACTTCATAATTGCATACGAGACTTGTTAATAATGTCCAGAGAATTTCAAAGCTGCTTTCCTACTTCACTTGCCTTCTATATATATTTTTCCCCTAAACGGCCATTTATTCCAGACTGCTCTTTTTAAAATCCTTGAAATGGAGCTGCTAAAGGAATAGAGTGTATTTGTACCTCTGACCTATATTTATTTGATTTTTGTGTGTGTGTGTGTGTGTGTGTGTGTGTGTGTGTGTGTGTGTGTGTGTGTGTGTGTGTGTGTGTGTGTGTGTGTGTGTGTGTGTTTTTTCATGCGGTATCTGATGATTTTTATAGAAGTACAGACGTGGGTGGTGTCTGGCCTACTGAGATTGTCTTACATGAGTCTGGGGTTTGTATGGGACCACACCCAGACCAGAAGACACTGTGCACATGTCACCACCAAGTCCTAAGCTCCTCCTCAGCTGCAAAATATCCAGTCTCAATACTAAAGATCTCTGCATCCACAGTGAGAAACAGGTTGGTGATTAATGCATTTTTCTCAAACATAATCTGTCGTACCTGCCTCCAAACATGGACACCAGAACTACAACACCAACACACCCTCCTACACTCCATCCCCACAATTCTAATCCCTTACAATTCAATAATCTGCCACTCTATTTATGGATTAGGCTACATCTGAGAATAAAGCAAAACTCTGTCAGACAATTTCTCCAGCTGCAAAAAAAAACAGATTTTGCTTTAAAAAGCTGAACAACTTGAGTTAGCTGTTTTTGTGAGTGGACTTCTCATTGAAGCTTGGCGAGAGCGTTTCTATGTGGCGTTTGCATGTTCTTTCCATGCTTTCGTGGGTTTTCTCTATGTACTCTGGTTTCCTCACACAGTCCAAAAGACATGACCATTATGCTGGTTATACACCGGGGCACAATGTCTGCGATTTCCACAATTTCTCAGAATCGTCACAAACAAGGGACCTAACAGACCTAACATTGTGGGGAATCTTGATGTGATGAACTTGACAACACGATTCCTTAAAGTTTTAAAGTTTCATCTCTTGGATGCACCCTGCCTCACGTGTATTCTCCAATCATGCTCCAAGTGTGCTCAAAAATCGTGGAGCTCCACCCCTTCTTGAATTGTAGAGATTGCAGACATTGCAAACCAATGTAAACAAACAGGAAGACCACAGCTTCGGTACAAGGACATGTGCAAGCGGGACATGAAATTATCCGGCATCGACATCAACACCTGGGAAGGCACTGCTGAAACACGCCAGCTCTGGAAGACCACTGTCAACGAGGAGGTCGACAAAGCTGAAACTAACAGAATAAACAAGCTCGCTGAGAAAAGAGCAAAGAGGAAAGAAGGGGCAGCCCCCACGGCACCTCAAAGCCCTTTTGTATGCAGTAATTGTTTAAGAAACTGTCACTCTAGGGTGGGCCTTTTCAGTCACTACCGCAAATGCCTACCATAGCGCTACACCATCGTCTCTCGAGACGTACGGCTGCCGCCGCCGCCGCCGCCGCCAACGAGGCTAACCTGGTCAATACCGTCTATGTAAAACTTTAGAATCCCATAAGTAGCTTTTGCAGACCATAATAGGCATACCATATATCCCAACATTCTATATATCTAGCTTTACTAAATGATGATATGGAAGAACGAGTATTCAGGTGCGGCCTCAGTTTCAGCACACTCAGTGTCAAGCAAATCAGTTATGTGTTCTGTTTGAACAACCCTTGTGATTTCTCTGTTGGATTTTATACTTTTGAGTCGATGCCTGTTTATCATCTCCTGATCCTCTTTTGCCTGTGATATTCCCATTTGCCGATAACCCTCTTGCCTGCATTACTTTGTACTCTGAATGCCATCTTGGATTTGTCTCTCTGGATTTCTATTAAAGCTTTTGACTGCACATTCATCCTACTCTGACTTATTCTTTGCACGTGACATAATCCTTCAGACACGTATCCTTGTTTTAAACAGTACAAACCTTTCAGTAAATAAGTCATGAAGAATTTTAGTTGAGCTGTCTACTAAACCACAGACAGTATAGGACGTCAAATAGCATCTCCTCAAAGGATACGATGGGATTTCATTTACAGTGTTTTATGCAGAGAAACAATCAAATCAATTATTTTGTTCTGCCCACCATGCATAAATGTTACCGTCAGTACTCTGGTGCTTCTCCTTTGATGAAGGTGAAGCATTTACAAAGTTAAAGGACAGTTTTAGCATGGAGCCTGATCACAGTGTGACACTCCATGGAGACAAAAAGCACTAATTGGTACCATTCCATGTCTCTATAGTCAAATCCTCAAGGGAATATTGTAATTTGTACCTTTAATGACCGTCTTTTACATGGAAACATGGACATAATGTGCTTTTAAAAATGTTTTAGAATAAATGACCCATTCTCGGTAGAAGATACTGTGAAAAATGATGGGGGAAAAGATCAACAAGCCATACTTGCATAAAAGTACAGAGAAGGAGCTCAAATCAAAGCAAAATGAAACAAAACAAACCAAAAAAGTACATTTTTAAGTGACGGAATTACGCATAGTCCTGTTCAATGTGGAAGAATAACCACACCTGTATCTCACATATGTAGGGCTATCGCTTCATACTTTGCAGATGAAAATTAAAATTTAAGTGAAAATACCCCATCAATCACTAATACTTAAGTTAGAATTTCTCAGAACTTAGAGTTTATTTTAGTATTAAAGCAATTGAAGTTAGCTTAATATAACCAGCTCATGTTCACAAATTAACAATACTGTATTGATTTTTTTCTTGTTTTAGAAGTTAAATGTAATTATTGAGGCAAAAACACCCACTTTAAGACAAACATATGTGTTGCTCGAGGTACTTAAATCTTAGTCCAAGGTACAACAATTCAGTCCAATAGTTTCCCCATTTTTAAACACTCATGAACATCTCTAGTATTACTGTAATCCACTGATGTCTGGAAAATGTGATGAATAGGTGCTTTTATATTATCTATAATAATATAAATAATATATAATATATCTATATATTATATTATATTATATATATATATATATAATATATATATATATATATATTATATATATATATTATCTATATATAATAATATATAATAATATATCTATAGCCATATTATCTACCGAGGGAGTTTTCACACATGATTGTGTTTTGCGTGTACATTCCGCCCTCGGCTGATGCGGCGGCCGCGTGTGAGCGTCTCCACAGCGCCATTAATCAGACACAGACTCGTCACCCCCGCGCCATGATTCTGATCAGCGGGGATTTTAACCACGCCCCTCTCTCCGCCTCTCTCCCGACGTTCACGCAATACGTGAAGTGCTCCACAAGAGAAAATAAAACACTGGACTTGCTGTATGCAAATGTGAAGGACGCTTACAGCTCCTCCCCCCTCCCCCCACTGGGACGATCAGACCACAACCTGGTCTACCTGCTCCCCCAATACACACCCAGGGTGCGAAAGGAACCTGCACAGAAGAGGTCTGTGAAAGTGTGGACCGAGGAGACCAATGAGAGGCTTAGGGACTGTTTCCAGACCACAGACTGGAGCATGCTCTGTGACTCCTTTGGTGATGACATCGACGGCCTCACACACTGTATCACTGATTACATGAACTTCTGCGTGGACAGCACTGTGCCAACACGGAGGGTACGGTGCTTCTCCAACAACCACCCATGGGTCACCCCTGAGCTTAAAGTCCTCCTGAACAAGAAAAAGAGGGCTTTCATCTCGGGGGACAGAAAGGAGCAGAAGAAAGTCCAGCGTGAGCTCCAGTGGAGGATCAGGAGGGCAAAGAAGGACTATGGGAAGAAGATGGAGGAGAAGCTGGCTCAGAACAACGTGCGGGACGTCTGGAGAGGACTAAAGACCATGTCTGGAATTGGGCAGAGTGTCAGAGGGACAGCTGATGGTGACCAGCGCTGGGCGGATGAACTAAACTGTTACTTCAACAGGTTTGATTCTCCCCCCTCCCCCTCTGCACCCCTCCTCCCATTGCACCTCCCCTCTTCACACGTCTCCAGACCAGCTGACACCTCCCCCTCCCCCAGGCCAACTTCACTTGACTGCTACAGCCCGACAGACACATCCCCCTCCTCTGCAGCCCACACCAGCCCCCTCTCCTCACATCAGACCAGGTGAGGAGACAGCTGAGGCGACTAAATCAGAGGAAATCTGAAGGACCTGATGGCATCAGTCCCAGGTTGCTGAGGACCCAGCCAGACCAGCTCTGTGTGGTACTATGCTACCTGTACAACCTGAGCCTCAGCCTGGAGAAGGTTCCGTCCCCATGGAAGACCTCCTGTGTGGTTCCGGTTCCCAAAAACAGCACAAGCCGAAGGAACCAGCCCACTACAGACCTGTCGCCTGACCTCCCACCTCATTAAGACCATGGAAAGGCTCCTCCTTGAACACCTCCGCTCTATGGTGAGCCCCACCCCAGACCCGCTGCAGTTTGCCTACAGGCCCAACATCGGAGTAGAAGACGCCGTCATCTACCTTCTGCAGCGAGCACTAACCCACCTGGAGATGTTGGCAGCGCTGTGAGGGTCATGTTCTTGACTTCTCCAGCGCCT
Source organism: Plotosus lineatus (assembly GCA_024760905.1). NCBI lineage: Eukaryota > Metazoa > Chordata > Actinopteri > Siluriformes > Plotosidae > Plotosus > Plotosus lineatus. The sequence goes on from CM045728.1 coordinate 50,725,698, forward strand.
TCAACACCATCAGGCCAGCGCGTCTGCGAGGGAAGCTGGAGGACGTGAGTGGGCCGGGCATCTTGCTGCCTGGATTATTGACTACCTTACCAACCGCCCACAGTACGCGTGCGGCTGCTGTAAGTCAAAGGTGGTAGTTTGCAGCACGGGGCACCGCAGAGGGCACCGCTCTCACCCTTCCTTTTCAATATCTATACCTCGGACTTCATATATAACACAAACAGCTGCCACCTCCAGAAGTTCTCGGACGACTCCGCCATCGTGGGCCGTGTGTCTGAGGGGAACGAGCTGGAGTACCGGGCGGGCATCATTGACTTCGTGGACTGGTGTGAGCGCAACCACCTGTGCTTGAACACCAGGAAGACGAAGGAGATGGTGATCGACTTCAGAGAAACACTCAAACACACACACACACACTTACTAGTGAACATCCAGGGACAGGACATTGAGACAGTGGACAGTTTCAGAGTACCTGGGTGTTCACCTTAACAATAAACTGGACTGGTCCCACAACACCAACGCCCTGTACAAGAAGGGCCAGAGTCGCCTCCATCTTCTGAGGAGACTCAGGTCCTTCGGCGTATGCAGAACCTCTGCTCAGGACTTTTTATGACTCTGTGGTAGCCTCTGCAATCCTCTCGCTGCCATCTGCTGGGCCCCAGGCAGCACAGAGCGGGACAGAAAGAGACTGAACAAGCTGGTCAGGAGGGCCAGCTCTGTCTCGGCTGCCCACTGGACTCTGTGGAGGAGGTGAGTGAGAGGAGGATAGTTGCAAAGCTCACATCCATCCTGTTCAACAGCTCTCACCCACTGCACCAGACTGTAGAGGAGCTGAGTAGCTCCTTCAGTGGGACGACTGAGGCATCCTCAGTGCAGGAAGGAGCGCCACCGCAGGTCGTTTCATTCCCACCGCTGTCAGACTGTACAACGCCACTTTGTAACTGTCTGTGAAAATACTGGTTATGTGCAATAAAAACCCCCGTGCACTTTAATCAACCACATCTACCCCACTGACTGTGAACCATATCAACCCATCTCTGCCCTCAGATACATTACACTTTAATATAGGCCAGTCTATAAAGTTGCTCCTTTCTTTTCTTTTATTGTTTATTAATTTATACTATTTATGTATCTACTTATTTATTTACTTATATAATATATATGTACGTGTGTATGCTTGTATTTGTATCTATTTTTGCACCCCCTACTGATGGTACCTCAAGAGCCTGTAACAGTGAATTTCTCCATTGTGAGATTAATAAAGCTGTATCTTATCTTATCTTTAAACTAAAACGAGGGGTCTCGCTGCAGAACGAGATCAATGGTAATTTCTTTATTTGGTACAATTCATTAAATTATTGTTGCTGACATCATAACACATTTCATAATTTTTTTTTTTTGCATTCATAATGTAATGCATCTCAGTTTTGTTTGGTGATTAGTTATTTTTCGTATATTTTACAACATCATATTTGTAGAATGCCATACTTATTAAACAATCAACTTGATTTTACATGGATTGTACATCTATCTGTTCTTCTGGCGTTCATATACTTCTGATTGGCTGTTATGCACCAAAATGCTGATTGGCTGTTTACTCTTTGGTCGGAACTTGATGCATGCCAAAATCCTGGTATGTGCAATAAGACCATTTTTGTTTTTGAAAACATGCTTTTCACTCAAACAACATCTAAACAACAAAAATTATTTTCTGCACTAATTTTGGCAATGCTTCTGCTGATTTTTCCAGAGAACACAGCTTCAGCTTTAAAAAAATTGAAAGAGTAATTCATTATCTACAGAAAAAACAAACTGTCCACAAAACTCTCATGATTTTTCTCTACGTCTTATAATAAAATGTGTATACTTTAAGAAAAATAGATTTTCTGAAATCTGGTTAAATGTGTTGTGTTGCAGTGGAACCTCTCAAATATACAGAAAATGTCTACAATCATTTAGAGTAGATTTGTAATAAGTACTTAAAAAAAAATGTCTTAATGGGCATTTTTGAGGAATTAACCTCTGTTACAGTGAAAAAATAAGTCAAAGTGGCCCAGTTTCGATAACCTGGTTAGCCATTAGGACCATTCAACATAAATCTAGAACAAATGTAGTGTCTGCAATGGAGGTGGACGCATCAACATTGGACAGCCTCTGAAAACATAGTATACCCTGCGCTTCATGGGGTATATAATTCATAACTAGTTATTAGTATTAGGGAGCACATATTTACTATTCCTGCACACTGAAAATAAAAAAGATGTACACTTGAGGTTGACTTCTAAGATTGTCCAAGCATCAGTTGCATTTTCAATTACAGTCCTGAACAGTGCCAAACCACTCCAGAGGTTAATTACTACTAACGTTTCTTATTAACATCTGCAGAAAAAGACCTGTTAGAGATTTTAACAAGGTTCATTACACTCTACATTACTCTTGGTTTCAAGCTCAGACACCTGGGCTATAAAAGTGAATATATTACAGTGTGGGTTTGTGCAACACAGAAAGAGACCAGCTCCGTGCTTAAACACTGCACTGTGGCAACGAGTTGACGACTTTTCTTATGCTAAGTACTCATGAATTAGAGCGCTTACTACAATTAGACATGGTGAAGCTGACTCCCTGGTCCTTCTTGCGAAGGGTGTTCCAAAGTGCGTGCTGTGTTTTCGTGAACCACGATTCACCGTGATTTCTCACCAAAATTTATGCAGTAAGCACATTTCAAACCCCCCCACCCCCCGCCCCCCTCCCGGGTGTGTATGTGTGTAGATGATAAAGAGAGACACATAATTTATAGTATGTTTACCCCAGCACAAAAATGATCGTCATCAATAAGCATTCTCTGTATAATGTTTTGTGTTCAAAGTGCCTCATACAGCAATGAATTGTGCAGAAATGTTCTTTTACCCAAAATAATTATTGTCTTGCACCGGTGTTACCTGTATCACTGTTTGTTGCTTAAAATATCTTCATTGCATCTGCTGTGGGTGTGGCCTAAACCAAAAGTGGATATTCTTTAATCTTACAAAAAAAAAAAAAACAGGCAAATGTCAGCCATGTCAGCATTATCTCTGCGAATTCAGGCTCTGACAGTTTCCGCTACCTCAGCTACAACACTCGAGCTCATAATTGCTCTAGACATGTGCGTGGGACTGCATCCTCCCCCCCGCCCTTCTCATTCAGCTATTATTTTGTGTGTACTTTCCCATGATATGTTCTATCAAAATTTCTCTATTCCCTTTCAGAAAAAAACAAGCAAACTAGTCTAATTTAAACTTCCGAGACCCAGATCAAGTAGCTAAGAAAGGGTATCCATGGGAACCCATTCTTGATGCACACAGAAAATTTGCATTATTTTGCACTTTTACTTTCGGACAGGCTTTCAAAATAAAGGAGGAAACAAATAGTCCACGTTCTCCTTCTTATCGGTACCCGTGTTTGTTCAGAACACATTATCTGTTCACTCTCAATGATGCATTATATATTCAGCCACTGCTCTACTTAAGAAGAACAGCTCAATGACACTTTTTTTAGTCAGCATTTAAAGTAGTATTCTAGCTAATGCTGTGACATTCAAATTTGTCCCAATATGTCTTCTAAAAAAATATGCATACCAAAAAAATTCTGATGTTCCCCAGATGGTCCTTAAGCTATTTTATTATACATTCAGTATCGCATCATAGCAAATCAGATGTCCTTGCTCTGAATTTTGTCTGCATGAGAGGACATTGGCAAGTTTGTGTGCATGGACAAATATGATTTTCAAAAGTGTGGCAGCTCTCTAAAAGACATGAAGAATCTTTGCAGGGAAAGTCTGAGCATAAATAAATAACTACGCAAGAAATTAAAGTGGTCATGGTTATCATTTTCACTAGAAGGATTTTCGTCAATCTCTGAAGGACAGGATAAAACCAACTCGATCAGCACTCCCTCAGCATTACTAACTGGCTTTTTGTTGCAGAAGTGTCACCGAAGAACCGCTTATTAAGTCATCCATTAGCTGGCGCTGGCCTTTAGCATTGGATGGGAGCCGTTTGTTTGGAAAGGCCGCAGTTTTTCAGATCTACAGCTGCAAAAACAAAAGGGAATGTTTGCACCCTTTAAAGGGATTTGGATATCAGCTAAAATCAGACCGCAGCAGATGTAACACTCAGGCTTTTATTCTGCTGTTGCAACTGTGAAGATGATTCCCACGAGTCGTGTGTAAAACGAGGGCATTTGCAGTTTTACACCAATTACAAGTTCCAGAGCATATTGAAGAAGGCATTTCTTACAGTACGTGCACAAAATCAAAATTTTTGTTGCTCATTTGTTGCACAGCACCTGCGGATTATTCATGATGAGGCTTATTTTTGGTATTTCATCCTCTTGTTTCACCACAATTTCATTAACCGCACCTTTGAATACACAGATCTGATTAGTCAAAAGTTACTTAAAGTGATTTATTTTCTCTGAACACAGCTCTGACTATGATTAGTGCCAGCTATAATTCAGATCCACAGGTTAATACAAGGGCGGCACAGTGGAGTACACGTCCGCCTCACAGCAATAAGATCCGGGGCTCCAATTCCAAACTCAATGGGAGTGTTTCTGTGTGGAGTGTACATTGTCTCTCCATGCTTGTTTCGATTTCCTCCAGGTACTCCAGTTTCCTCCAACAGTCCAAAGACATGCACAGTAGGCTAACTGTTCCAAATTGCCTCTCGGTGTGAGTGTGAGTGGCCCTGTGACAGTCTGGCAAGCTGTCTGGGAAGTTCCCAGTCTTCGCCCACAGTAACCTGAAATTAGAATTACTGTATATGGTACGGCAAATGAGTGAGTGGGGTACTAATGTTATAGTAATAACGATTTTGTTCATATAAGGTATTGTTTGTGTGGTAACAGTTCATCCACAGGGATTTGCATGGGAGACATGCCACAAGGGGCAGAAAGAAGTATAATGTTTAAGATGATGCTTTGTTACAACATTCAGTAAGGAATATTATTGTTTCTTGGCTATGGATGTTTAAATCTTCAATAAATGAATGATGACAGGAGCTAAATTGTTTCATGAATATTCAGCATTAACCATAACTACAGTTTATAGGAATAATTGTCATTCATTTATCAAGTTATTAATAACTGTGATGGTTGGGAACACACTGTAGTACAGCATAATAGATTGCCTTGAAAATTTTTAAGCACAAAATAAATGAATGTTGAGTAAAGGTACATACAATTAATTGAATTATTTCTACCAAAAAAATCTTTAAAGCACAGTAAATGCATATAATGAATAGTCAATATTTGGTGTGATGATCCTTTGCATTTAAAAAATATGGTAGTCTTCAGTCAGGAGCAGAGTAAACCCTGGACAGGTCATCAGGACATTGCAAGGCAGAATTGAGCTGATGTTTGATCACCCAGTTGGCTGCATTGGGGAACAGTGTGGCGTGAACCCTTGTCCTTTGGATCAGAAATCCAGCACCCTACCAGCATGCCACATCTGCCCCATTAGGTAAACCTGCTACTCCAAAATATTCATAGGTGTGAACGTGAGTGCAAATTTTTATTTGTACCAATTTGAGCCCAGCAGTAGACTGGCGACAAGTTCATCTTGTACATTGCCTTTGACTTGAGGTCACCGGCGATTTACTAGAGTTTCTTTAAGACTCTGATGTATAAGTGGTACAACCTATGATGGATGGATGGGAAATCACATTGCAGGTTTTGTACATTACACCTCTCTATGTGGCTGTATTATACCTCCCTATCGTTGATCATTGTCCAAAAACAGCAAGCCTTGTTCTGTTTTGCTCCACACATACATGAAAAATCCTTTTCTTTTTTTTTTTTAATTACGACTCCTTAAGTTGGTGGCATGAAAGACCCTCTTATTTAAGAGTTATATATCTGGGTTCTCAATAGTGTGCATAAACAAGTTATACATCCATACTATCCCAAAAAATATTCTAAATATAAATTATTTAAATTTTCTATTCATTCATTAATTCAGTCATTTGCTAAACTGCTTTATCCCAATGTAGTCGTCTGGAGGCTGGGGTCTATCTTAGCCAACTCTGGGCAAAGGACGGTATAACCTTAAGAGCTTGGTAAACTATTTCAGGGCACAACACGCACAGACACCTAACCATTCACACACAATCACATCTAGGGACAGTATGGTGCAGCCAAGGAGCTTGTGCTAACTGTGGATATCATTGGACTGTTGAAAGAAACCAAAGTACCCAGAAAAAAAAACAATGCAGGTACAAGTAGAACATGCGGACCCAGGCGAACCCAGAACCCAGAACCTTTTTTGCTGTAATGCAGGCATGCTAAGCTACCGTGTCACCCCATGGGGGGGAAAAAAAGGTATAAAATGCTAGTTAAATGCTTGGTATGTAAAAGTCTCTACCACTGTTATTTGAAAATATGCTTCCATCTCACAGGTTGACCTGATTAAAAAATACCAAAAAAAACCCCTCTCTATTGGTGGGGGTTGACATACAATAACTTCAAACTCATAGTCATGTATGGAACCCTTAAGTGGAGGAAAGGCTGTGAGAATGAAAGACATACAAGTGGAGAGAATAACTGGTGCCCGACTCTGGACAGCTTTGCTTACGGACAATAGTGCTAACAACTTATTTCTGTCTACTTAAACAGAGACATCTGTCTGTACAGACCCTGTGAGAAAGTGGAAGCGACTAAATCTCTATTTGCAGATTTAAACAAGAAGAAAAAGGCAGTAGAAAAAATGAGCGAGAGCTAAAATCAGCATGCAGAGGAGTTATAATCCTTCTGTCATTAACAAATGACACACATTATGCATCGAAGAACAGTCATCTCCTGTCTCCAGGGCTCTGTGCTTCAATATTACAGGTGTGGGGGATGCATGGTAATGCTCTATGAAATAAAAAGCACAAGCTGCCAAAAAAGGAGCACTTCCCCCATATCAGTAATAAAAAAGGCTTGTTATTGTATGACGTTTGTTCAGATTTTACTTCAAACCACATATCCTAATAGAAAGCTTTGCTTGTGTGTTGAGACCAAATGTGTTTAATCATATTGATACCACATAAGAGCATATAATGCATAAAGCCCCCACTCGCGACACAATCAAATGAAGATTAATGAAAATCGAGCTGTCAGTGTCTGGCAAAGGTAAACGTGACACCTAAACCAAACAACAACCTGGAACAAAAACTAAATATTTATAACCACTTTGATGTAGCTTTCTGTTTAGGCGATACCAATTTCTGAACCAGTCTGTACTGGAACCAAAAATCAGCCCTGGCATTATGGCCTAGACCAGCTTGTAACTATCAGTGTATCATCAGACCCTGCCCATCTCTTTTCTACGTATCCCCAAACATCATTCTAAAGCCTTGCTGCAAATAAACAATACATGTAAAGGATTGTCTGTCTTCCTTTTGGCTTTTTCCCTTTTACTCGGGAGTCGCCACAGCGAATCATCTGATTCACATGTTTGATTTGGCAGAGGTTTTTTACGTCGGATGCCCTTCCTGTCACAACCCTTTTAGCAAGGGACAGAAACACGCTGACGACTTTGCAGCTACTCTTTACGAAAGTCAGCAATGGTTCTTTTACAGCCTCACACCATAGACAGTGAGAGACATGGCCCGCCTTTGATAACCCAGTTAGCCGCACTGGGGGGGACAGTGACAACCTTGTGGAGAGTGGGACTCGAACCCCCAACCTTTGGATCAGCGATCCAGCGCCCTATACCACTAGACCACCACTGCCCCTAATACATGTAAAGGATTATAGAATTAAAATCTCACAAGTGCAAAGTTTTATGTCAAGAGAGTAAAGATATAATAATATCATAATACAGAGTTTCTTGAGCGGAGCCCCATATTCATGAACCATGACTTGTTTGATTATCTCATTGATGGTATGTTAAGATATGTTATTAATATTATGGTAGTCCCTTGTCCATGCATGAGTTGATTCTGAATTCCTGTTATGCATCACAAATTTGCATGGTAACAGGCAGCAATAAAAACCAAACAGATGTTTTAAGAACGAAACTGAAAGCCCCAAAATACAGGCTCATACACCTCTGCTCAGACTTGCACAAACTAAAAAAAATTAAATTTAGCTAGGCTAGCAAACGTTTGCTGAGTAAACTTGTTAAAAAAAAAAAACATTAAAATAGTAAGACAGATGACACAAATGAACACAGAAAGAAAACCTCACTGTTAATCCTTCCTGCTTTTGGTTCAAACTATTTTTTATTTGCATCAGAGCTAAAAGCTTTTTCAGTCCTTAAAAGAGCTGCACCATTGTTATGACACCAACATCGACCACATATTATTAAAGCTACCTTATGAGCGCTCAGCCTTCAGACATTGCCCAAATCTTGATATTAAATTTTACTATGGTTATATTATTGCTATTACTATTGATAGTATGAAAATAGCTATTTATTCAATTATTAGATAATGGATGAAGACATCAATTATATTTCTAAATATTATCCATATAATGGCTTCACTCTTCATTGGTAATGTCACCTTTCATCAACAATGCCATTAGATCTTGGAATGAGGTCGAACATGGAAAGCAGTGATTGCTGTTTACTGAGACTTACTCATGAAGTTAAGATATAATCATAATGTGACTGGAAGAGGACAGTAATCTTCATGAGATATGATGGAGAAAGAGAATGAATTAATAAAACAGCATTACCTTTAACCAACTAAATGAAGTCTTAATCATGATTAGCAAAATAATCCAAGATGAGGATAATAATAAGTGTAAAAATAAAGAGATCTTTATTGTCAACTGTTGCATGAACAATGCAAATCATATTACATAAGACAAGCTAGTATAGTAATTTAGCATGAGTGTTAAATATTCCAGCAATGCTGAGTCAACTATTTCAACAAGTCTGGCAGTTTTACACATTCACCAGCATCTGCCTCAAGGAACGGTTTTTAATTTACCTGGAAATTTACTGTGTCTCACTTTTCACTTTGGAATATGTTTATTTGACATGCTGTTAACTGTCGCTCTTAGACCACAGCCTCAAGGGGGAGGTGCTTTGTGAAATGCGAATGAACTATTGGACTAGCCCATTGTCAGTTGAGAACCATTCAATGGGCCATTCCATCTGCTTTATGAGCCAATAAAAAAATCAATACATTTTAAAAGTCTGTCGACCCTAAAAATGCATTAGCCCACCAGGAAAATATTCAGTATGCCAGATGGCCAGTCCAGAACCTGGATTGTGTTGACTGATATTATAATTTAATGTAATTTTAGGTCTATCATTAGAGGATCTTCTCTATATAATTTAATGTGGAGAGCACTTTATGGCTTCAATAGAATATACAAATATTGCAAATGTGGTAGAATAGACTCTGGACTAACTGTTTGACTGGTTGTACTGTGCCTCCGATTTACTCAGTTATGCGCAACAACACAAAAACAGTGGTGGCCTGGTGGTATAGGGCGCTGGATTGCTGATCCTAAGGTTGGGGGTTCGAGTCCCACTCTCCACAAGGTTGTGACTGTCCCCTCCAGTGCAGCTAACTGGGTTATCAAAGGCGAGCCACGTCTCTCACTGTCTATGGTGTGAGATTCATGTAAAAGAACCATTGCTGACTTTGGTAAAGAGTAGCTGCAAAGCCATCAGCGTGTTTCTGTCCCTTGCTAAAGGGTTGTGACAGGAAGGGCATCTGACGTAAAAACCTATGCCTAATGAAATGTGCGAATCATTCGCTGTGGCGACCCCTGATAAAGGAAAAAAAAAAACGAAAGGAAATCTCATGCGCAACAAACACATGATTGTTCTCACCTTTTTACCGTTGGAATGATGTGCAGTTAAAAAGTTAAAAATTTGGACTCACCTACTTCAGTTAGAATGAGTAGGTGTGCCCAGACTTTTGACAGCTGTTATAAATAATTGTTCCCTCACCGGGCGAGATTTTTTTCCCCTTTCCTAAAGTTATGCCACAATCCACTGTACCTATAACTACAAAAAAAAACCTTTCTGCAGTCAAAGTTAGTAATGAAAATGCACTGTAACGATCATTCAATATGACATTTTTGAACCAGAAACATGGGCAGTATCAAAAGGGTCTAATGTTACTCTACTGATTTAAGCGCAGATAATGTAAACAAAATAATGCATCTATGTCTATATAAAATAATATTAATTTATAGATAGCACGTTTTTAACTATGTACGTCCATAAAACAAAAAATAACTGAAATGAAATGGTAGTTTTTGATGTTCAGTGTTTTCAGTCTGTGAGTTCTGATACAGTGACTGCCTGGGATTTACTCAAAAGTTCCGACAGTTTCTTTGAGTTTACAAGAAACTTTGACTAGTACCTTACGTTACTGATTTTATTAGTTAGTTAGACATTCATTTCAGATTTATGAAAGCAGTCGGTATTATAAGTTCTCTCAGCTTTGGTAGTCCTGCTAAATCATTGTGGTATGAGACGGCACTGTTATCCAAAATTAATTCACCTTGTGTATTCTTCTTATACAACAGCCCATGTTACTCGTTTGGTTTCTTCTATAACTCTTCATTTCTATTCCACTGTAACCCTGTGTTCACGACAAAGCAGGAAGCACAAACTTTGTAGATGTTCAACAAAGAGCTGTGATTTCAGTCACAGAGACAAGAAACAAAGTGTCCTGGGATTTTTTCAACTTGATACAAACTCTGAACAAACTCTGAACACAGTAAAACAATAAAGCTAGACATATTGTTGAACCAATTTTATGGCACATGTTCTACAATATATTTTTTTTACTTTCTTCTATCCACAACTTTAGTTCCTACCTTAGTTGCTTTGTTCTACTTAGAAAAAAAAAAAACCCAAAACAAAACAAAGAAAAGCTTTAAATGTGGCAGCTTGAACTGTAATTTATAAATGCCCTTCAAATGTCAAAAGTGTGAAGGAAAATAAACCTAGGAAGGAAGCAATAGAGTTTATTATCATTATAATAATCAGAGTCTACAATAATAATAATAATGATAATAATAATAATAATAATAATGATAATAATAATAATAATAATAATAATAATAATATTAATAATAATAATAATAATAATAATAATAATAATAATAATGATGATGATAATAATAATAATAATAATAATAATAATAATAATAATAATAATAATAATAATAATAATAATGGCCCAGTGGCATATAGGTTATCATGTTTTTCTCACAGCAAGAAGGTCCTGGTTTCAAGTCCTGGGCTTGAGCATTTCTGTTTGGAGGTTGCATGTTCCCCATGCTTGGATTGGTTTTCTCCAAGTACTGTACTCCGGTTTCAACCAAAAGAGATTTACATTAGACCAGTGCTTCTCAATTATTTTCTGTGGCACTCCCCAGGAAGAAAAAAAATATTTCAGCCCCCCAAGTGAGAGACTATAAATAGTACTACAGTATTTGTCTACAAAATTGTTATTAATACACTTCTGCATACCATTGTATGTTTATTAACATTAAAAACAAAAAAGAAAGAAGCATAGTTCGACTTAATAAAGCTCCATTACATTTTTAAATCTGTAACCGAAAAAGATTTAAAGAGCACCAATGTGCAAAGAGACGATTTATGGATGTGGTGAAGGAGGACATGAAGGTCGTTGGTGTAAGAGAAGAAGATGCAAAGGATAGGGTGAGATGGAGGCAGATGATTCGCTGTGGCGACCCCTGAAGGGAAAAGCCGAAAGGAAAAGAAGAAGAAGATCCTTATTTAAACTCATTTAACTTACTTAAAGTCATTCAACTTATTTATGTATTAATATCTCCGTCACTCTCCACCTTTCTCTTTGTTCCTGTTAGAATTTTTCCGTGTTGTTTCTAGAGAGGTTGTTTACTGCACTTCATATCATTTGCTATTGCGAAAAACCGCTACACCATAGCGCGACAATGAGAGCGCCACTGCCAACTACTGGAGTGGAGGTGCAATTACAATTAATTCTCGTACACTATTCCAGAAAAGCATGTTCTCCAGAGTCATACGCGCTCGGCATCACACCGCACCGCCCCTGACATCATACCACTATTTGAGAAGCACTGCCCTAGGTACAAGAGTGATTGTGAATTGTTGTGTGTTGCCATGCGATGGAAGGATGAACTATTCAGGGTGTACATGTTATGGTCTGTGTTGTTGGGGTACTTTGACTGTGGCGCCTCTGTTCTAACTCTGTGTTCTCTCCAGCACTGCAGGTTCTGGTGGAGGGGCATGGCTGACATACGTGGGCGGATTGCAGTGCGCACACCTGATCCCACTCCCTAATCTACCACACTCTAAAGACAAGCAGCGCGCTCACCTCGGTACCAGAAGTTTGTCTCGCTTCACGTCTCTGTTTCCCTTTGTTCTCTCGGGCTCCTGGTTCCTGCCTCGCGCTCGACCAGTTACCCGTGCCTTAGTTCCCAGTGCCAAATCCAAAGACGTGCACTGTAGGTTGATTGGCCGTTCTAAATTGACCGTAGTTTCTCTCCTGCAGCGGCACTGGAACCCAGTCGTATCGGCACTTGCCTTTCCATTGGATCCTTCCGGTGGCGCCGAGACAGGGGGGGACTTGCTGCTTGGGTAACAGCCTGTCCCTCATTACTCCCTACCCAGGCTCTGCGCACTGGGGAGTATCATCAGTCGGGATACCAGCCAGAGCGCAGCCATAGTCCTTCGGGACTGACGGAGGCCTACTCTAGTTCCCAGTGCTTAGTGTTTATTGTGTTTCTCTTCATCTCCAAGAGTCACTGTGTTTTATTCCTGCTTGAGTGCTTCCCTGTTAAGTAATAAATCAGCTCTGTGTCGTCTCACACTGTTTCCTGCATTTCTGGGTTCGGCTGAAAGTTCGTTACGTCACAGTACACCCAGTATTGGTAAAGATAGGCTCCAGTCTCTCCATGACTCTAGTTGGTTTAATCAGTTCAACAAATTAATGAGTATTATTGTTATAATAATAATAATAATTATTATTATTATTATTATTATTATTATTATTATTATTATTATTATTATTATTTTTAAAGCACCTTTCTCAAACACAAAAATTTTTAAAGGGTCACAAAAAATTAAAAAAAAAAACCTTAAGATACAGTCAAGACCTCTGAACTTGTCAGTAAAAGTCTGATCATCATGCACTAGCAAGAGTGAGGCCATGTGAAATTTTAACATGTGCAGTCTCTAAAAATGGTCCATGCTATTTGGTCACAGTCTGGAGCCCTGCTATACCACAGTATGATGCATAATATTCTTAAAACACTGTTGTAATCACACAATCTAAAACCAACCAGCTTGCAGGCCCAATCCTGTTCTGTTTAATTTCTGAGATGGGATGAGATTGTGTCTTCGGCTGGTATGGCTGTAGACAAGGATCATTTCTACTTCCAATGACAGTCAGATTTAGTCTCCATAAAATATGCCAGATGCCTGTGATTGTATCAGTCGCCCTTGAGCTGCCTCATACCTTAATTATAGTCAGAGATATTAAACTGGAAATGAAAAAGTGCCTCAACTCAAACACACACACACACACACACACACACACACACACACACACACGCACACACACACACACACACACACACAAACAAACATGCACACACAGCCTAAAAGACAACAAATGTAATTTGATCATCATCCACCAGGTCAGTAAACTCAATAAACAAAGCAAAGCAGAAGAGATGGAGATCAATGGAATGAGTGAATCTTCACTTGTATGTACATGACCATGTAAATGAGTGTTTTGACACAGGTAATAACCTTTATAAACTATCTTAATTGTAGGCCACATGAGAAATGAAGAGCTTTGAGAAAACATAGCAGTGGCTAATCAAGAAACTAAAGTCAAGGAACATGCATTTCTGGGTCCGACAATTCAACAGCTGTCAGTTTGTTGTTTTCTTTCTTGTTGTAAATAAAAAATAAAAAAAAAACGAATCCCAACATACAGTGCACCCAAATTGTGGTGTTGCAACACTGTGGCGCTTTAATTCGATTCAGTGACATGATTTAGCTTTTCGAAGGCTGAAGTTTTGTTGATGGCCATATGGCTATATGAAATACACCAGATTACCCAACAAACCAGAGTCTACAGCACCTCAATCTATTAGGATGAGATTAAGAGGAAACTGTTGTACTCGGGTGAGAGCAGAATTTTAAGCATTCAGTTTATGCAGGCGAAACACTCAGTTCTCAGACTCAGCACATAGTAACACAAACGATGCTGTCATCATGACATGGTGTACAGCAGCTCTTTCAATTAGCATGCATACCAGTCCATTATTAAAATGTCTTCGATGTAAAACTATTTAATTTGTGGCCGATGAGACCAGAATGTTGTAAGTACATAATTAACAGCATTTGCATGACAAAAATATGTACTACTCAATTCTTTCATTAGAGCTTAGTAGCCAAGAATCCTTACTAATGTTCTCATCAATATTCCAGACAAACGTGCAGATAAGAGAGCATGCAGTACTACAAGCTTGACGTGCAGATTCCCAGTGTGACTGAGGCCTCGGGTTCTGCAGAGATCAGCCTTTTTTTCTCCAGTAAACTGTGATGTCTCTTTTACAGGCACTCCAAAAATCCGAGTGGTTAAAATCTGTCCAAGTTTGGGGCTCTGACACCGAAGTCAAAATTAGCATTCTCAGCACCACATTACCTCGTGCTGCACAATGCTGTGTGCTGCAAAGCTAGAGAGGACATAATACTGTTCTAGCACGTCCCATAGAGGCTCAGTGTCAGGAATTCCTCATTAAAAGTGTTTTCTTGCACAAAATCAAATCAGTATTTGCGAACCCATGCTGCACATTTTCATTAAAAAGCAAGGCTAGCTCATGGGTAACCAACGTTATGCATGGCTCAATCGGCTTGTTTGTATCTCATAGGAACGAGGACATATGACCCTGTCTCGGTGTCCGACTGTGTCTGTCTCAGAGGAAGATTACAGTAGGTGCAGGTCTTCTGCATTTCCTTCATGCTGCTCACCACTGTCCTGCCCTCCAGCCAAAAAGTCAGCAAAGCCCATTATCCCACCTCTGTCTCTTTTACCATCACCAACAAGGTTAGACTTCTGACACGCTACACCATTTACTACAAGCCCGGAAAAAAAAAATCCATTGTAGTCCAGGTGACTTGAACCAACATTGTCATCTCCAGCTAATTGCTTTCTGAAAACGTCATCTCTCCCGCTTTCTTTCTCTCTTCTTTAAACAATCCCTGCCCTTCCTGTAATTTCTAGACCTATCCGACTCAAAGCCATCAGACAACTGTTTGATATTGGTGTGATGGGAGAAGCTGCTGCTGATTGCCTGCCACATCCAGATGTTCAACAGGAATCGTTATTGCAGGTGGTATCTCTAGGTTTTTAATGTTGTGAGAATTGAAGCTGACAACACTTTGAAGAGCTGGCACATCATTCATCAGGGGAGGGAAGCTGTCTTTTCTCCTTCTGCTTTTTAAAGCGTAGCGCTCAACTATGCGATTCACAACCCACATGAGGACTTGTTTACCTTTATTCTGTCTATTTGGGCAGGATCTCAGGAGAGCTACTTCAAAAAGAAGTGTGATCTTGTGATAACACATATCACCAGCCAGCACACACACACACACACACACACACACACACACACACACACACACACACACACACACACACACACACACACACACACACACACACACGACAAGCTGAGCGATCTCTAAGGTGGGTGGTCATGAGGGAAAATCCTTTTCTCTGCTTTGCAACAGAGAGCTGAAATTGAAATATTCTTCAGACTTCAGAATCATTCACGCTGAGAATCAGACGTGATCTGAGTTAAAAAAGAGATTTCTTTTTCTTATGGAATTTCATTTCATCAAAGGCAGTCTTGTGTCCCACTCCAGTCTTCTTATTTTACTCCCCACCACATTAAATCAAATGTCACTGTCTGATATTAAAGAAAAAATATAAAAACATTATACACCTGGTCTCAGCATGAGTAGCCTCAGGCTATAAAAAAAAATAGAAATTGCCCTGAGCTGCCTAATAGCCTCTCTCTTATTTTGACTAAGACCCCTTTGCCTTTCAATCTCGCTGCAATATCACAGAAAGCTGTGTGCCAAATTGTCCATATTAATGTCATAATTATCCCAAATGAAAAAGAGAAAATACACCGATAAGCTTTCTTCGGTTCATAAATGAAAGCGGAGACTAAATCTGTAGGAGCAGGCAGCATTCCACAGACTGGCCAAAATTACACTTTGGGCGCAGCGCAGTCCAAAAAGTAACTTCTGTCGACTTCATGCGGCTTCATCCCACATGGTTTCTCCACACTGTGGTCCTGATGAGGGGCCCAAGCACACCACAGAATCACACAGCATATTTCAAAACCATCACAGGCCAGATTGGATTTTGCACTCTCTAAAACAAATAGCCACAGCTCGACCCATTAGACCCTCTAACAGTCTTCAGTTGTGCCACACAGCACCAGCAGCAATCGAGCTGATTGATCGGCCTGGATACCTTTTCTGTACCTGCTGTGATAATGCTCCTGCACGGTCGACCATGGCCTTGGTTTTTTTGTTGTTTGTTTGTTTTTTTTCTTTTTTAGAACGATCACACAGATATCAAAAGTATGTTTTATCTTCACTTAAAGCACCGTCTATTGAAGTTTCTTCTATCATCGCCCCTTTGTAATACCATTATTAACACAAACGCCACAGACTGCCGGAGGATAAATGGCCAAGAACAACCTGTCTCAATAGGAAAACGCTTTCACACATAACTTACAGAAGTGTGGCCTACTGAGACATCTGAATTTCTAAACTAGATCATTATCTTTGACCTTGGTTTTGGTGAGCATGCACATTTTTCTATCAAGAGGCAGAAGAGCTGGAAGCAGAGGTGCTTGACTAGAGCAATGGCCTCGCACACTTGCATGAATGAAATCCTTATACTCCACTGATGTATAAAAGCCAGTCTAAAAGGTCTGGACAAAGGAGCATTTCCCATTGGCAAAGTTAAAGTAATGATTTTGAGAGAAAAGAGAATGTCAAGAAGAAAACGTGTATGCGAGACAGAAACCAGAGAACAAGTCCGACATGTTTCTTTTTGACTTACCTCCTAAAGGTTTAATGCCATCCTCCGTTGACATCTCCTCTATTCTCTCTCTTTGGGTGTTTCCTCTGTCAAATTTGTGTCGCTGAGCTGAGAAACATAAATATTTTACTATCTGTCGCCAGGACACTGAAAACAACTTGTATTTTAAGGGGAATTGCAACATAAGTGAACACAGTATAAGAATCTATCTGATATACAATTACCACCTAGCATATATTATATAGGCACTGTGACGGCTTGGCGAGCTGTCCGGAGTGTACCCCGTCCTCGCCCTGAGTCGGCTGAGATTGGTGCCAGCCTCCCCGTGACCCTAATTAGCATTAAGCGGTTGAGAGAATGAATGGATGGATGGATACACTATATAGGAATAGAAGCAGGAAATGCAAATAAAATAAGATTTTTGGGATTTCTGTGATGATGGACAATGATGAACTTGAGCACACATGGGAGCTAGCGTCCCTTTATCTCTCTTTACAAGGTTTATTATACACAACGTACAAACAATGAAAAGAAAATTAAAATAAGATTATTATACTTTAACTAATGACTCCATGTAGCAAACAGCATCTGTTCAGGTTTGTTCAGCCTACTCATTCAAACACCAAGGTAACCAGTGTTTTAGAAGGGTGTTACAGTATATAATATCTCACACACACACTCACACACACACACATACACGTGTGCACACACACACACACACACACACACACACACACACACACACACACACACACACACACACACACACACACACAAAGTTTTCCATTTTAACATATGAGATGATTACACTGCTGGGGTCTGGTGGCCATAACAAACTGTGAGTGATTACTGTTTCGTATTATCCACTCAGAATAATATTTTTAAAAAAAACATAATAAGATAGTGAGCCATCAAGATGCACCGGTGATTCTGAAATCTTACAAGTTCAACAAAATGCTGTTCCATAAAAATTCAAAGTAAGCTGAACAACATGGCCTCCATGATTTTTTCATACATTTTTTCAAACTTTGAATGCTTTTCAAAGTTAGAGGTTTTTTTTGATGAAGCAGTTATCATGACAAAAGCAGCAGGAATAGATAGTGATCCAGCGAAATATCATTCATGATGGCAAACAGTAAAGGCGAGAAGACGGTAACAATACTGCGAGCGCTTTCCATACCTGCAAAGTTTCCTTCAAGTGCTCTGCTCTGCTGACTTCCACTCACAGCTATAACCTTTACTGTGTACTCCTTCGTGGGATTGAAGTCATTTATTATTGCCTTGGTTTGACCCTTTGCAATTCGAAGCTCATTCCTCTCCCCATCTAGGATCAGAGAGAAAGCATTGACAGAAGTCTCATTAGCATGCAATGCTATGCCTTTTCATTAACGCTAACAAAGCTATCAAAGCTCATCCCTTATTCTAACAGACTATTTCAGGCTCAATGTCAAGTGAGTGGTGTGGAAGCAATCTGTTTACAGGACAATTCTGTAATAAGAGAGGCTGGGTGACAAGAATCGAGGCGCGATTATCAGCATAATGATTTATAAGGACGTTATTACGTCGAGCCTGAATACACAAGTCCAACAGGGTAAAGGAGAGTCTCTGAAGTGTGTTATACCTTGGGATTAAATACGGGTTAAATTAACTGTAGACTGGAGATTTTTGTAGTATTTGTTCATCATTTGTTTTAAAACCTACACCACTGGTTTGCTGATATTAACTCCAGAAATTTCTGGGTTACCTACTCTGACTCGCCGGGATCCCAATGTCAGCGGGAGTTGGCCCCAGCTCACTTGCAGCCCTCAACAAAACGGATGATGGGATTTTAGTCCATATCTGAAAATTCTTGCTTTTTTTCAAGCTATCGTTAAATTTTCAACAAGAACTAAATGACTCAAATACAAATAGTTATATTTACCCTTAACCTGAACCAGTAAGCTTAAGAAAATAGGCACATGAAAAACTTAGGTGCATATTATTTATGAGTTAATTTAGTATACAAATAAACGCAAATATAATTCCAGAAATAGTAATTATTAACCTGAGATCCTCACTCCACTCACTCACTCACTTATTAGGCTCACAGTGAGACTGGGTACACCCTGAACAGCTCACCAGACCATCTCGGGGCAAAATCACACACACACACACACACACACACACACACACCTACACTTAATGTGGAAGAGCTAGTAAGCCCAATGTGCATGCCTTTGGACTCTGGGAGGAAACCAAAGTACTCTGAGGAAACCCACACAAGCACTGGGAAACAATGCAAACTCTACACAGAAACGTCCGAGTCTGGAAATCAAACCCTGGACCCTTTGACTGTGAGGCATACATGCTAACCACTACACCACCACGCCAGCCAATCTGAGGTACTGAAGCACTTTTTTCGCGCAACCAAAACGTATACCCAATCTGACATGCAGTCGATTTCTAAATTCTAAATTCCCCAGTAGGTATGCTCACCTAAAGATAGAAAGCAAAACTGTACAATCCGGTGGAATATTTATTCTAAACATTTATCTTGTATAATCTTTCCTTTTTAAGTGGCATGGCTGGAATGTGTAGCCAAACATTCTGGTGCCTCTTATGGAGAAGACTGGAGTGTTTATACTGACTTGATGTCAAATTACAATAAATCAGCAGGTGAAAACTTTATCATTAACATCCATTAATTATCCATACCACTGATCCATCAGGGTCACTAGGGAAACTGAAGCCAATTCTAGCTGACGACAAGCAAGAGGTGTGGTCCACCCTGATTCGATCGCCAGTCTATCACAGGGCTAACACAGACACCAGCAATCATTCACATTCACACTTATGGACAATTAGAGCCACTAGTTGACTGAATGTGAATATCTTTGGACTGAAGGCGGAAACAACACAGGAAGCACAGGAAGTGCTCAGGATGAACTCTGTGGCTTCCTTTTCCTGATGATCGTACAAAAAATTATTGCATCACACCACACAGTGTATATCAGCCATGAAAATGTCTTTTTCTGATGTTTTTACAGATCTGTTTCATAGCGTGTCCACTTTGCTTAACCCTCTACACCTCTTCACGAGATCTGCACAAAGAACTCTCCTATGAGTCGGTTCACTTCCATTTCTATATAGGAAATCTTGACATCGCCTCTCCAAATCAGACCAATGACCAAATATAATGATTTACTGATAAATCCTCAAGGCCCGGCGAGGAATCAATTTGAATGAGGAGTGGGTTCAATTGTGCTTGCTCAGCGGTCACTTGAGGCATGATTGGGGTTAGAGAAGCCTGAAGAGGTTCAAGGGCTGAAGATGTTCATTGGCTGATGTGTCAGCACTTCTTAACAACAACTGAAAGAAAAATGCTGCAGGCAGCAGTGTTTGAGGTGTAATACCTGGTGAGAGGCCATCAAAGTGTTCAAAAGTTTCTTTTTGCTTTAGTAAGGAATAGATAGTTTTTGTCGATTCAAATATATAGATTTTTTTTATTATTTTGTTAAAGATATAACTGACTCTCAGTTTACATTTTCAGGTGGCTTTTTAATTTATGGAATAAAGCAATCTTCAATGACTGAAAATAGGAGATGCAATAACACTGATTCTTAGAGCTGCAATGTTCAGGAAGAAATTTAATCTTATGTGTTTTAATTTGGAAAGAAAACACTGAGTCCAATATGAGGATCCAAAACCGAACGTTTAATTTTTTTTTTTTTTTTTTTTTTTTGGTACACGGCAGAAATCCAAGCAAAATCTGACAAGCAAAGAGCATCCGGCTATGTGAGGTGCTTAAGCACTCGAATAAAGGAAGCCATTACTCTTAGGACTGAATGTGGATTTTTACAAAGGGTAAACATCAAGTGACCCCTGCCCCATTGCTCAAGGATAGGGGTATAATTATAGAATTTCAAACACATCCCGCTGACATCGAATACCGTAAACGCAGAATATGGAGGTGACCTTTCTCTGACCCTCTCGACTTCCGGTGCATCACTCCGGGCCAAGTACAAAACCATCCCCCCCACTCCCACTCGTACCCTCCTCCTCACCCCCCACCCCTTCAAAGCACACTGCAGTCAGTGCTTACTGACTGAGTTACACTATCACATGTCCTCACTCAACCCCTTCCCTCTTAACCCCCCTCCACACCCCCACACACTTCCTCCAATGGAACTAATTCCAGCAATTAAAGCAGCTCTGGTCGCAGAGAAAAACCTGCTATAACAGAAATGATGGCACTTCCCATCTGTTCATTCTGCTGAATTGGATAATGAGGAATGGACGTCCAGTCCTGCCAGGTTCAATATAAGCAGAGGAATGCTTAAGAATGCCCTCAGCATGTTTGGGCATGGCCTCATATTGTTCCTAGGAAAAGGATTTAACAAAAGGGTGAGCTTAAGGACCTGGTGGTTAATAAGCCCCTGATCCTCACAAAGCTTTGCTACAGGCCAAGGGGATGTGCCTTTGTCCATGTCATCGAAAAGTCCTGCTTCAAGTGTTCGAAAATCTGCACTCGTATAGGACATGGACAAAATGTTCTACCCTGATTACACTGCCACACATCTAAACTATAGGATAATGTG